>JACDJE010000071.1:2151625-2275134 GCA_016647715.1 Pavo muticus
CTAGAAAACAAATTCCTACCTGCGTAAACCAGAAGTAATATAGCTTAGAGACATTTCTTATTTCAGATTCCAAATATTCTGTCTGGATATTTTCTGTATTTTATGAATATTTCTCTATTAAGCCATTTATTACATTAAATGAGTCATTTTTTACATACAAGATGAAATCTATTGGATGCAATAATAGTTACACTGTGGAAGAAATATGGATCAACTGAAATATTCTAACAGTTCTGATAGATTTTATTAGAGAAATTACCTCTTAGATATCACACTTGTCCTAAATATCTATATGAGCTTTATCTTCTGAACAGTGTAACAGGCTTTATTGTGGATTATTTTGCACTGCATTTAACTTAAAGAAGGGTTTTCCTCATATCTAATGATGATAGGCATATATTGAAAGACAAAAAAAAAAAAAGCCACATTAAAAAAAAATAGGATTCTAAATTAAGAAAGGCTATCCAGATGATACATTAAAGTGATAGGAAATTTATTCAGGTATACAAAGATGATGTCAGAATTTCTCACAATTGCATATTCATGGTTTTCCAATATATTAATTATAAGAACTGCATACTAGATATACTGTGAAAAATATACCATCAATTAATAACACAGAGAAGCTAGGATGCAAATTCAGGAAAAAAAAGTAGTAGTAGAAAATGTCATTGCATGTACTTTACGCAGGCCTTGTGGTAAGGCATTTAACTAGTCTTTGAACAGTCTTCCAGGCATCTACCTGATGTTCTTTGGGAATACTTGTGACATTATGTTACTATAAGCAGCTGAAAAAGGAGAAGAAGACAGCCCCAGAAAGATAAGGGTTTTGGATTGTCTGTGGTAACTATAATTGAGAATAGATTTGTCTTTTTCACAAGGTGTCTCCTTTCGTATCAGAATGTCTTATTCCACTGTGGAAAAGGATAATTCTATTTCCAAGCAAGGATTTATTTTTATAATTATCTAAGTGTTTTATACTGTCTCAAGAAACATATTGCTCTAAAGGACTTATTGTCCTGTTTGAAATGAATTGACAGACTGACATAGTGAGTAAGATGATGGCAACAGAGGTCTTGAGATTGCATTTACAGATACACAGAATTTACACAGCAGTATGTAGACCATAAAATCTACTTTCAGTGTGTTTACATACAGGCATATCTAGTTGCTGTCAAAAGCTTCACCTCCAGCTGTCACCTTGCATTTACAAAAAAAGTTAAGATTTTCCTTTTCACAAGCAGATTCCCTCATATGCAACCTTCTGAGAAACAGTGTCAAAATTTGCAAGGACTACAATGCTGTGGGACTATTCTTATTACAGATACTACTTTGGAATACTTGTAGTAAAAAAACCATCCATACATTACATAAATTTTAAGCGTTTTATTTTAATTAGAAATATTAATTACATGATGTTGAAATATTTAAACTTAAGATATAAAATTACCATGGAATATTTGTTTATATATTTTTACTTACTCTGTAATTGCTATCCAGTCTCCTAGAAAACTTTAGAACCCATGGGAATCTGATCCCAAAACTCCTGCCTGTATCCATCTCCATATATATAAAATTTCAATATGTATATATAATCCCTAAATTTATATATAAATATATATACATGTATACACACACCCTTATATACATATATACACAAGTAGAACTTGGTGCAAGCAGGCAGTATGTGCCAAATTCTTTATTTCCTTTTTGCTAATTACTTAAACACTGTCATGTTTGTGTTACCTTGATGTACGTAGCTGTGATTTGTGCAGAGCTCACACCTGCTATGCAGAAGTGTAAAACTCATCCAATTTCCTGATAAGCTAAAAGCAGTCTGTGGGCAAAACCGTGGTTTCGACCCTTAAGTTTCATTGCCATGTTCTGCTTTGGACTTTCTCTGTCATTATCTGAGAAATCAGTGCATTATGCGTCTCCATCACAGTAATGGGGGTAATATCTTCCTCATACAGAACAATTAATCCTTAACACCCTAGCCCAAATCATTTTACTTTAATACTAAGCTAATGTATTGCTGTCCTTTAACGTTTATATGAATGTCATTGTACAAAGAAAAAACCATCCGTCTTAGAGATGCTGAGGAGCTCAGTGAAGATGCTGACACTGGAAGTGCTACGCAGTGGTGGTGGTGGTCATGGCAGCAGCAGTCAGGGCTGCACAGCAGCAGTCCTGTGCCCTTTGAGTAACTTCCATTTTCTCCTGACATCAGTATATACATCTGAATGGGGTTTTTTTATTGTGGAAAAATGGGCAAGTTGTTGATTTTCCTGATTCATGCACCACCGAAAAAGCTTTTTGAAGAGCATGAAGAGAAGACTGGCGCTGTATATTTGTTTAGATGGGGAGGCTGTAGGTTCTGATAACTCATCACAGAACTACAGTCAATATTTATTTTTTAGTGCAGCCTTTTCACTTTCCTCTGTGCATGTTGTAAGTGAACTATAATTTTGCTTTCTATTGACATACTCGATACTTTCTGTAAGAAGACTCATAAAATGAAGTTATAGGTCATGCGGAGTTAATTGGGAACTGAATTACTGCCATTGCCTATGTAAAGATCACCATTTGAGAGCAAAAATAGAAAGGATGCCTGAATGTTCATTTCAGTCTGGGATTTTTTGAATAGCTTTGATTTCTGGCCCTCATAGGCTGCGTGAGGCTGAGGGATGATTATCTCAAGTGATCTCTTGTGGGATTCAGAACACGTATCAGTGGCAATGGATAATGAGTTAATGGCGTGACTGCAGACCAATTTTACCTTTACCTTGTTAACTTAAATACCTTTTCTTAAATACATGTACATCTAGTAACTATGAATTAGTATAGTTCTTCCTGTATTTCCAGCTTTCAGTTGATTACCTGGCATGCTAAAAGGAGAGGTTTTTAAAGTTGATTCCAACACAAGGTTTAAATTCCTGTTTGCTGTACATCTCTAGCATTTGACATGATGTAGCTCATTTCCGTGATTCAGCTAAGTGCTGAGTATGTACATAGAACCAAGCTTAAATAAATGAATAGTAGAGATGAAGAAAAGTCAGGTGCTCTCTTCAGTAGCTTACTGAATTACTGTATAATATCAAGCTTCTTACAAGCAGTGTTAGGAAGAAAGTATGGAAAAACAACAAAATATTTTCTTTAACAGGGTAACAATCAGTCTTGTTAATCAGAACAACCAGGAAGGAGATGTATGTATATTGGTTTGATGGATTACAAAACCAATTCGTCAAGAGGGTAATGGAAAAGATCTTGCTCTTCCTATCTCATTTGTATTGCTAGTATTTCTTTCTTGCTGGTTTTCATTTCTAAAGAACATTTATTCCTTCAGAAGGAGTGCAACAATTTAAAAGTCATAATTTTTTTGTCTTCTTTTCAAAATATATTGGATTTTTTTATCAGCATCCCCATCCTCTATCTAAGTTTATGGTCTGTCTTTCCTGGTGTACAGATACACTTCATGAAGTTCCATGACATATGCAGTGCATGACACTGTGATGCAGCATTTGTTATTTAATTAAAACTTTAATGGGGCACTATCTGCAATTGTCTCAAAATCCAGACATTTAACTACTTTGTTGTTTTGATTTTTGGTCGACTTATATGTTTGCCTTCTACAAAGCTGAAATGTGCTTTCATCACTAATAGACCAGAAGTTTATTTTGTCTGAATTGTTAGGCGTGAATGGAAAATATAAACAAGGCTTTGTTAGGGCTATGTTGCAGAATGGAAGAAGAGGGAGAGAAGTCTTGGTTATAACAAATTTCAGAGACACGTCTGGCATGGTTGAAGGGTATAGCAGTCACATGCTGTAGGCTGGCCGTGTTCTGCCTCCCATCAGTCCTACAGGGGCACCGAGGAGTAGGAGTGATCTTGTACAGCTGCATCATTGCTAATATGGAGGTGACTGACATCTGCCTGCTTTAAAGCAGGGCAGAGCTCTTGGCATCTGAACAGTGCTGTTTAAACACGTTCAGAGTAGCGTGCAGAGGTTTTAGACACTGAGCTTATGCAGGTGAGTGACTGTTTTTATTGCCAGTATCTAAGTGACAGGGAATACTGCAGTTTGTTTTGCACAGTGATGATTTTACAGAGTCCATCCCCAATGGATATGTAGGCTTAAGTGAGAGGTTGACCGGAAGCCTTCAGACTATAATCTCAACTGATTTTTCCTCATCCTGAAAAATACTTAATCTTTGGCAGCTTGGTTAAAGCTCTTTGTTGAAGTCCCAACTCACAGTGAGGATCCAACCCTCTGCCCTTTTAATATTTGCATTTCTAAAATTGGAACCATCATTCCTACACAGTTCATAGACAGTGTTTTAAAGGTGAGAGTACCATTTCCAAATGAAAGAGCTAAGTACTGCTGTGATTTCATAGCTGGGGCTAAGAGGCTGTAAAACATCATTCACGAAGAAGCATCTTGATGAAAGAGAATAAGTAAATTTATGCTAAAATGTGCGTATGGGTAGTGCAAGAAAGGGAAGCAATGCGTATGTATGCTGAATTGATGGAATTAGATGAAGATCTGGGAAACTTGCTGGAGCCTGCTGTCCAGCCCTTCCATCCATTGATAGGAGACTGATAGAAGCTCTTGCTGAGATCAAACCTATGCCTGTAAAAAGTAAGCCATAGCTAGAGATACCAGGGAGTGATTAATAAGCATTGAAAGTAGCAGCAGTTATGGGAAGGAGGACTGAAATGGGAGTTTCTGGACTATCAATTTTAATTCCTATTACCTCAGGCAAGAATGTTGTATGTTTTCTTCTCATAATCCAGTCATGCTCCACAGTTTTGCTGCTCACAGAGCTAGAAAGCTTTTTATTTCTATCTTAATTCGGTTCCAACTTGTGCACACATCTTCTTGTGCCAAGAATATTTTTTCATTTCTAGCCCATATGCTCACCCCATCAGCATACACTGAAAAAAACAATGTCTTTTTTCAGGGTTTTTTTTTGTTAGATTTAACAAGCCAATCTTTTGCAGTCCACGTTTGTCAGGGAAGGTTCTCTTTTCTTCAGTCATCCAAAGAGATCTTCTATGTACCCAGTGCAAAGTTTGATTTTCTTATATTGTATAGATTGGAAGACCAATACAGTTCTTCTAGCATAGGTCTCCCCTCTGTTTTAAAATGGTACTGTATAACAGACATGGTAATTAAGTTGAAATAAGCAGCAAGAGCAGTCAGCATTCCCAAAGTGAAGCAATTGGTACAAATATCTTGCTTGAGAACTGGAGACAGCTGACAGAGTAGCTGACTGCCTACACTGTTTGCTGTGGCTTCCAGTAGAATGATTTCTTGCCAGCCTGCCTTTTAGCAGTCTGACATGAATATATTTAGGATTTTTTTAATGCCTGACTTGTGGGCTTCTCCTTATGTCCCTGCATCTTGGACTGATAGTTAAACTGGAAACAGAAACAAACCCATTCCCATGGCACTCAGTTTTTACAACTACTACCTTGATGCTTCCAATGAAGGTACCAAAACATGCACCTGAAAATTCACATAGTAACATTCACCAGCTCCATCTCTTTCCCTCACATTTTTGGTACCACAGGATATATGCCAGGGGAGCAAAACAAACCCACATAATAAACCATAGTAACTGCAGGAACTGTACATATGTCCGTGTAAATACTTATTGAGAAATGCAATCTTTGTTTCTTCACTTGAAATTCTAAGAAGTGGAGCGTTGAATAATTTTTGAAATGAAGTTGACCTTTTGCTCTGAAGCATCTCCTTCTCTCTCAGACGGCGCACAGCATTAGTGCAGAACGCACACGACAACTCTCTGAGCTGATGTAGTTTCCTTTGAAAGAGTTTCTGCAGATGTGCTTGATCCTTGTGAATTTTTTCTAACAGAGAGGAACGCTTAAAGGAAATGCCAATTCTAGCATTAGCAAGCAACAGCAGGGAAAACTGTGATTAGAAAATCTGCTTCTTGACTCTTCTATAGCACGGGCAGATGTCACAGTAATTCTATGATCTTGATGACTTTGAGTACCAAAAAGTCAAACGGTCGTCCATTCGTGTGTGTTATATTAGCTAAGCCTCCACATTTGGATCAAGTGTACAGAGATATGGGTGACTGGGCTGCAAGACCCTGTTTATAAGGGTGCTAAAGGAAATAGAAGGCTGTGCTGGTAAATAATATGAATGACAAAATGCCCTTCTGAATAAATTCATAAGGAAATGAAGCACCTTTTTTAATCTGCAGATAACTTGAGCCCATGTTTAACTTGCATTAAGTTATTTCATTTTACATGGAAATGCATTTAGGTACAGTCTGGCAGTGAAGTTTCCATAAGAGTTCATAGAAATGCTATGTGTTTGTAGAAGTGCAACAAGCTACGTTGCTTTTTTAGACTTTGAAGAGATTAAAACAGAGAGAGTAAAAGAGAGAAGTCCTGTAGTCCTGATTCCAAGTCATCACTTAATTTGTCTAACACCTATATTATATAATCTCTGTGTAAAATACAGTGCATTTAGGTAACTCTTCTCTACAAGGTACAACTGAATTGATTTCAGAATTAAATAGTTTCCTTATACTTTACTGTCATCTTTACATCTGTAAAAGAATGTTCTGTTTCCAGAGCCATATGATTTAATTTGCTATGTAATCTTTGATTTCATAGATCGTGACCTTTAGCATATAACTATATGCAAATGTAATGCGTAAAACAATTGCATGTAATGCAATTACTGAAAAATTAATCAAATTCCCAAGTTTTGGGAGGGAGAGAGGCGGAAGAGGAGGGTACAGTTAAAATCTCATCAGTCAGAAAACATAAAGGGTTCTGGTGAAGTAGGGAACACTTAAGTTATCTGGTTCACCTACCCTTGAGGCAATTTTGGTCTTGATAGAAGTTTTCAATTGCAATGCACTGAAACTTGCAGGTTTCCCGAATAACTTATGCATCATAACCTGTACGTGTCAAAACCTTTGAAGGTCTATTCCTGAAAGGCAGGAGAAGACGGTGAGTAGTCTGAGTGCGTGGGAGGTAGGAAGTGGAAGTTTAACTCCTATTCAAGTACTGGTACTTGTTATGGATTTATTTCGTTCTTTCCACAGCTTTTCATTTTGATAAAAATGGAAAGAGACAATCTCTTCTTTATGAAATACGGGGATAGGAAGGGTTATTTAAAGTGAATAAAAATTAATTATACAAAGGATTGAAAGTCAAGAGACATGAGTTCTATTTCTAGCTCTGTGGCAGGCTTATAATTGCTCTTTGGCAAGAGAGGTCAGAATGTGACGCACATTTAAATGGGTTCTGCCTCCTAAAACAAGCAATTCTTGGTCCTGTGCTGTGCTGCTCGAACTGTAGTGCCAGTGTGTGAGGCAGAGCCATGAACCAGACTGATCCAGCTGAAGGAAAAAGAAACAAAAAGCAAAAAGGTGGTGTTGGAAAAGAGGGATTTATTTCTTCAGCCAGAAGAGTTGCCTTTTGAGTGCCATTGTGATGTTCCCTGTGTGAAATTAGCTGCTCTCTGTGAATTGGTCCTTGAATACCGACTTATGATGAGCCTCATTCTTTAGCTTATCTCATTTAGTCACAGTTGACTATCACCGTATTATGTCAACCATGACTGTGTATTCGTGGGATAAAGGTTCTACAGATGATGTTCTATAACGAGGTTTTTGGATCAGTTCTTAGAAGACAAAAAATAACCTGTGCTGGAAACCTTCACAAGCTGTCATTATGCATGTAGACGTCTTGAAAATTAAATCTAGCTTTTCCTCTTTTGTTGCTGTAGATGTAGAAGAAAGAAAGAATGAAAACAAGTGGAGGCAGGGAAAGGGATCAAATTAACCTAATTTTCTTCAGTGAGTTTTATTGGCATATTTCTCTAAGCAAGACCAAAGCATCTCGTAATGTAGCCAAAGTAGTAATTCCCACGCTTTGTTTTTTGTTTCGTTTTAAAGAGAAGGGGAAGATAGTAACTTTCACCCTGTTCCAAACAGAGTTACAACAGGTAGATAGTTCAAATGAAAAGAAATCCTGGAGGAGGCCAGCAGCAGTAGAGTAACTTTAATTCTTGGGAAGCACTTGAGGTGCAGTACCTAGTAGAAACATTGATGAAGATCTTCAGAGCACCCTGGGGAGAAGAAATGAGGAGTGGGGACCAAATGAAACATGACAGAGAAGCACCCCCTGAGGATGCAGAGGGAGCAAAAGTGGGCAAAGGCAAAAGTGAGAAGTGGCAGAGAAAATTCCTATGGGGAACAGTGTAAATGAGCTCTGCAGTGCAATAAAGTGAAAGATGGGAAGTTCTCCAGTAGGCAAGCATTGAATGAGAACCGCAAAATAGAACATGCTCTCAGAGCTGGACAGAGAGTTCATGGAACTCCCCTCCTCAGGGCAGTGCTGGAGTGTGGATAAGCTGGGAAAAAGTGGTTTACTGATAATAAGAAAGAACTAAGAAGAAAATTAGCTGTACGCGGGGTGAAAGTTAGCTATGTGCAAGGTGGGAGTAGGATGTGCAAACCTTGATTACAGGGACACACAGGAGGTGGGAGACCTGAGTTGTTGGCAGGTCTCTGTTAAACAGGGACCTTACCAGCCCTGGCCGAGCACATCAGAACTGGAGAGCTGTTCTGTGGTGGCTGAGCAGGCCCTGCATGTGGCTGCAGCACATCCGCCTGCTGTGCAGCGCTCGGGCAACAGTGCTTGGGGTGTTCCAGCATCCGGCCAATTAATGATGCTTGGTCAGAGATCCATTTAGACAGGATTCATCCTCATTTAAATGTCAGGGGTGATTTATATCTTCAAGTCTTAGAATCTACAGAGCAGTCTTACTTTGCAGTGATAAAATTAGTTACCGGGAAGAAGTGCACTGAAGGAGCAGTCCTAGAGAGGTGGGGCCTGGATAGGCTGGGTTACTTAATTCTGTTCTGCCATCTTGAGCTAGTGGAAAATGATATCTTTTATGTGAGAACCTGTGTTCTAGTTAACATAAAAAGGTAAAAACTTGCATATATTCAGCTGACTGAATTTGGAACCAGACAGTTGTACTGGTAGCTAATCTAACAACTGGTGCATTACCATTTACTGTGATATTTCTTGCTGTGTCTGTACTTGTGCCTTTCTGTTATTCATTCAAAGTTATGCTGGCACAATTCATTTTTTGCATAAGGATCCACAGAATTTCTTTCAAAAGAGGGATTTTTTTTGGTTGTAAATTGCTCACCTACCTAGGAATTATTGTTGTCTGCATTTTACATTTATGTATTTGATGGTATTTATTTCTTCCTGTCTGCACTTTCTGGATGCAAACTGAAGTCAATAAGTTTCATGCTAACCTATCATACAGCCAGTTTAATAATTTTCCTAAGTGTTTCTCATGTGCTACCAAAATGTGGAATTCAGGACTGAAGCTCCTTAGAAGAGTAAAGAAAATGGACAAAATCTTGGAAATCAATCAAATAGAGAAGTTAAATCCTGTTTTTCTTGCAAAAGAGTTAGATATTTAAAACCATGGTCTATTTGCAGTAAGTTGGATGTAAGCGTGTAGTTGTTAGATGCCAATTTAATCTGTGCTTCAGTGAAAATCTTATCAGATTGTTTGACACATTTCTCTAAGTATATCTATATCTAAATCTGTATCATCTTTCAAATTACATTTTGTCTACAATTGTGATCATCTTTCTATTAATTTCAGGCAGTTTGTTTTATTTATGATCTGATCATAGAGTATGATGATGGCAGTCAGGCTTGTCTTCATTGCCTCTTACTCTCCCCTGAATGTATACCCTGCCAGCAATTAGACTTCCAAATGGGAAATAAGGAGAATGTGGTCGAGACTGCAACATTAAAGAAATGAGCATTATGAAATAAACTCCAGCAAAATGATGAAAACTCTCTCTGTAAAGCCAGCAGTGATAATGTTACAAGTGACCGTGACAGCCTCCAAATAAAAGAAGCAAATATCTTTATCCATAAATGGGCAAATTGATTTCTTTCTTTAGAAAGTGAAGATCATTCCAAGCGATGGAGATAATGAACATTTTCATACATAAGAAATGCCCAGCATCTCCCCTACCATACTCTGTAGGAAACAGTGTCTTTAAAAATCTAGTTATTGATGGTCAATAAGGAGATCAGCGTATAAACTTGAGTGGGCATCAGGATTACTCTGCTGTCAAACTGGTAAGGATGGGGTTTTTTAGTAGTTAAAGGAATGTTGCTTGTTTGTAGTTTATTCTTAGCAAAGGAAAGGTGTGTGCAGCAATTCTCCATTTATAACCACTTACCACTTATTCTTGCCTCTGACAGCTTTTTGCCTCAGTGTCACCACCACCACTGCTTTCATTTGGCTGCAGTAATGATCAGCAGCTCGGTCTTGGTTCAGCGACATGTAACACGCCCTGTTTGATTTCAGACACAGCAGTGCTGCAACAGTCCTTGTCTGCACTGCAGTTTCTGCCGAGGGCCGACCTCAAACCTCAGGGAGGCAGAGCGAGGTCTTCACAGCGCAGCAGCCTCTGCAGCTCCATGCAGCTGGTTGCCAGGCCCCTACAGCCTGTGTGCATCCGCCTGTGTTCCCTGGGACACGAGCTTACGTGCAGCACAGCTGTGAGGCAGTTCTGTTTCACTTCCCAGCAGATTCTCCTGGTTGCAGACTGGCTGAGGGTACTGTGCTCATTACTGTTTTCACAGAAAGCAGCAGTGAAATCATCTTATGTGATGTCCTTTTCTATCTGTGTTGCTAGTGCTAAATTGCTGCCAACAGTACAGCTGAAACAGATCTGTCTGCCATCTAATTTCAAACCTTCCATGTAGTAATTTCTTAGCACTGGACTTGGCATTATTATAAAGGAATCAAAATCATACTGTATGTGATGGCACATGCAGCTTCCCTTCAGCCCTGTTTTAGCGGTCAGTAATCCAGAACAGAATAAATTTGGTCTTAACTATCTTAAATCATGAGAGATTCTGGTGATATTATGGTGAAATGATCATTAGAATAAACTATTCTTTGAGAGCTAATTAGTTTCTCTCCTATAACTCTTAGAGGCCATAAGTGTTGCACCCAGCAGGGAATGTTGGCACAGAGCTTGCCTGCTTTCATGAGTATGCAAATGCCTTACATAGGAAAGATCTTGTGAATTCACAGAGGTGCCAAGATTTTTGCAGTTAGACTATTAAATTCATCCCACCCACGGAACGTTTTAGGCCAGACACTACAAGTGCAAAGACTTGTAACGATAAATTAGATCAGCTGAACTGGAATGCTTCGGCTCAGGAATGCAATGAGTTGTACCGGAGAGCCATGACAACATTTGGCTGTGATCTGTTGTTCAAGATTAAGTTTTCCCAAGAAAACCCATGTGTTTACTGGGTGCTGAACTGCTTGGTCTCCTTTTGCCTGTGTCTTACAGTGTGGGTCGTGGCAGATTGCAGGGATGGCTGCTGGTAATGCAGCACATATGTTTGCTTGCATGATTGCAAAACTGCACGTAGACAAAGCAGGGCTTTTGTAAGATGTGTTCTCATTGGGGAGGAATTTGGAATTGTTGCCTGAACATATATTAAAATGCAAAATAACACACAATGTTTTGTTTGTGCACACATGCCTGATGAGGTGTCAAGAGGGCTTGTACATGGATTTTGTTTGGCTAAACAGAACCAAGTGTCCATCTGGCACCTTTCAGAACTGGGGGTGGCAGGCACACAGATAGTAAACTACACGCATGAGTTGTACCAGTCCAAGAGAGAAAAGAAACCATAGTATATTTAAGGTGAATTTCAGATGTAAACTGCAAATTGGTGAATGCAAATGTGTATTTTCTTCTAACTTCACAGAGGTAAATAAAAGTAGGATCGCAATTATGTTCTTGAGCTTTTTTGGTTTTGTCTCTTAGGGAGAAGCATGAGAAGCCAATAGACTTTTAGCTCACAAAAGGGGGTAACAATGCTGTGTAAAAGCACACCAGCCACTTAAACACCATCCACTGGTAGGCCGGTACTTCTGTTAACTCTCCTTTTCTTGACATCCCTCAATCTGTTTTGGCTTCCTCATGCCCTGACTGCTTTTTCCTGCATCTGTGCCTCATCCCAGATGCCTGAGTTCCACATTGTGATGTCTTCTGTCTCTGAAGGTCAAAATCCTCACTGTTGGCATCCCAACCCACTCGCTTTAAATGGTGCTGAGGTCACTTGAGCCATTAGGAAGTTTCAAGTAGAAAACCAGCAGGAAAATTAGATCTACCATTTTGAAATGACGGCCTCTTCCATCTTGCAAAGCAACATCAGCAACACAGGGAAATAACACAAAGAAACTATTCCCAGAACATAAAATTTACCAGACTAGCATTTGATGGGGCCTCGTACAGTGGAAGGAGAGTGCAATCAGCTCACCAGCCAGCCTCAGGCCACATCTCTTCCCAGCTCCAGCTGGTCTTGAAGGATGCAGGCAGTCTCCATGACTTTGTCGTTGAGAGAGCAATATAAACTATTCTTGACAGTATGTCTTTTTAGACTATTTTGTACTTATTCAGCATCTTTGCATTGAAAATCTCAGATGTGTGTAATAGAAGAGAGAAAATTATCTCCTATTTTTCTGTAGGGAAAACTGAAGCAAGCTGTTAAGGATCTCTCATGTATTTTGGAGAGGCAGCACATGCAGACTTTGAATTTAGGCATTTGGGGTTTTTTCTATCATTTATTTATTTTTTATTTTACCTTTGCGCTGGAAAGAAGTTCCAGAGGCAGTGATATGAGGCCTGGGAGCAAGAGGCTGCCCTTGCTGCAAGATCCTCCATTTACTATGAAGCTCTGTATGATATTTTGGTGTGTCTTTATTTTGACCTTGAACTCTGGAAGAGAGCTTTCTCTTATTTGGTTACAAATTATATAACAGAGTTGATGAAGGAGTCATATAGCACGAAAACTGACCCAGGTGACTTTCCTGCTGAGAAGGGTCCCACTGGACACACGGTCTCCTCGTGACAAGGCCTGGGGTAGGGAGGGCCTGGCTGCCTTGGAGACCTTGGTTGCTGCTGAAGGAATGCATGGGAGTGATGGAGAAAGTGTGATGGGAGACTGGCATGCAGGTGTGCTCGTGCATTCTTGTAGGCCTTTTGTATTTGCTGTGCTAGTTGAGTTATATTTTCAAGGGTTTTGTGTGGCCATGTTCGCGTTTTGGAAACGTACTGACTACTCACAGCCATCACTGCACAGTGAGCTCACTTGGCTGCATCAGGAATTTGCCCAAAATTGCGTGTCAGCACTCCAGCCCTTTGAACACGCTATTTCTGTCTCTTAAAAGCATCTGCCTCATGTGGCCCTGCAGAGGTGGATGGAAAGGTTGGGAAAGGAGGGAGCATGAGGGGAGGAGCGAGTCCCCATGGCAGCAACCTATGGCAGGCCAGGACGTGACAGCCTGGCTGCTAGATACCGTACCGAGGTTCACAAAGTGTAGTTGATCAGAAGGGAAAAATCCTGCCTGCCTACCCTCAGTTGTACTTAACTTTTGTTATGCTTCTCGTTTACTGAAAGAACTGTCAGTCCTTTTCTGTTGGTAGACTGTTTTTGAGAGTAACAATTAATAATGCTACCCCAGAAAACCAATAGACCTGTCTGAAATAAAGCCATTTTATTATCAGAGGAATTTGTTAAATAAGAAAGGAATTGAAGCAGTACATGGTAATTCTTCCTTGGGGTTGGGAAAAGGGTTGGAAGAACCTGTGGGCTCCAAGCTGAGTCCGGCTGAACTCACTGCAGTTCCATCCTAAGGAGACAGGAATGCTTCCTTACCTGAAGCTCCTAATCTGCAGTGCTGCAGAGGTATGCAAGACTTCAAGAAAGCAGTTAAGAAATTTGTTTTTGTTTTTGTTTCACCTTTTCAAGGGATATGAAAGGCTCTCTGGCAAAATAGAGGAAAAGATTTGGCATTTGAGTGAATAGATCCTGATCTACTTTTTTCATTAGCTGTCTTGTGATTTGCTGTTCTACAAACCACAGCAATGAGAAAGATAAATCAGTGATTAGTTCTAATTTCATAGGCTAAGTGGATGTCATGTAAACGCTGTCATTTATATGTGTTATTTATGATTTTGGACCCTAAACTACTTGGACTGCCCTTCACAGAGAAATACCAGCAATGCCAGTTTTACTTCAAGGTATTTTAAAATGCCACAGTAAGAGCAAACACATAATATGAAGATTAAGTGTTAAAAGGAGATAGTTCTGCTGCAAAGAAGGGATGTGAAACCGTGTTTCCTTTGGGAAGTAGAGAGGAATGGGCAATACATTCTTCAGTGCGAGGTGCTGAGCGCAGTCTGTGTTGGTACAGCTGGGAAGAGCTGCAGCCATTCAGCCCAGCCAGGGACATGCAAAAGTCTGGTGTAGGCAATGGGCAGAGCTCGGGATGTACTGCGGGAGCACTGAGGCTGGTAGATATCACCTCTGCTTCAGTGATGTTTAAGAAGACAGCACAGGAAAAATAAAACAAAATGATGAATGGAAAACGGTGCTTTCTGCTTAGGCATAAATTTAGGCTTGTACATTTTTGTGTTTATACGTGAATGGTATAGCTCCCAATTTTGAGTTGTAGGTCAGTAATATACCCCGTTTGGGGCTGAGAAGCATAGGAATTGAATATTACCTGAGAATTAGTAGCAGACTTAGAAAGTGATTTAGTTCTGGGGAAGCGCACATGGCGTCATCGTATTGATACAGTTCAGCATCTGCTGCCGAAGCTGCCTGCTTCGTCTTGTAAGGCTGCGAGAGGCACCGGCCTTGCTGTGAGATTGCTTACTCGCCACAATTGCCGTAGCGATGTGGTACTTCGCAGGGTCCATTCGGTCTGAAAGCTGCTGAGAGAAGCTGCCGGGTCCGGCCCATCCCACGCCGTTAGGTAAATGTGCTGATCAGCACAGCGCATCAGTCGGCTCGCAGCCCTGCGCTTCCCTGCTCCATAACGAGGCACTGACCCAGCTTTCTCCTCCTGTAGGACCCGCCAGCTCTTTTTATATTATTTCAGCGCAGTCGCTGCAAAGGGAAACTGTGACAGCTCCACCTGGATGTTTGATTTTATTTATTCATGCCCCACGGAACAATGAAGTCAGAGGTAGGTGAATGATGCAGTGCAGGAAGTTGCTGCAGCAGTAGCTCCGCTACAGAGATGATGATTTAATGTATCGGGCAAACGGTGGAGGAAAATATTAATAGATCCTGTTTGTGCATGTATTGAGCAGGGGGTAAGGCTTTCTAAGTGCAGTGGATGACATTTTCTAATTGAATAGCTTTCTGTCGTATCTAAAGTAGTGATGTACGAGGGTTTTGTTTTCCTTAACGTTGCAGAAAGACAGTCTTTTTGAGGCAAAGCTATCCAGTTAGCCTGCTAGAATTAACAGAATGTCGTGTTTCATTCTTATAAATGCATGTCAAGTTCTCAGAAAAAAAATCAGCCTGTTAATCATCGTAGCTGATGTACTGTTATGCAGATTGCGAGCATTGATTCCAGACTGTAGGTTCAGGTTTCTTATTTGCATTTAGTCAATCAAGTCTGTGCCAACCCCGCATCCCTTCTGGTGAATTTCTGATGATTTTGTTGCTCGATGTATTTATTCTTCTCTGTGCATCTGCTTTAAAATAAATCACCAGAATGAGAAGTGATCCTACAGCAGACATAGCAGAGCGCTTCAGGAACCGAAATCTTTCTGTAGAATCGCATGCAATCTGTGCGGTTGTTAAAGGAGTGTTTTTAATGTCAACTGTGAGTATGTTCGGGGTTTTGGGGTTTTTTTTGTTTTAGTTTTTTTTTAAGCAGTCCTATGTCTGTCTCGTACTCAGGAGCATTGTGGATCCATAGGACTGATCCTTCAGATAGGTCCCATGCCACATCTCAGCCTGGCCTGTGTGCACGGGTGTGTTGTGGTTGTGTAACAGAGCTGGAACTTGTGGATGGAGGAGTTGAGAGCTTATTTTTTGCACATCTTAGTATGTAACATATTTCTTAATAGATTCATAAAACAGATTTGTTAATTACTATCAATGTCATTAGGTTAATATCTTTTCAATCCAGTAACTTCTTAGTTCAGTGTGATATTAATCTTTCTATTTGGTTGTTGTTGTTGTTTGAAGTAACCTGCTTTCAAATGCTTTGAATTTGGTTTGACTGTGTTCTGTCAGAGCTGATGAATGGCTAGGACCAAAATCTGCCCTGCCACCACAGCCAGCTTGCAGGACAGGAAGCTGAGAGATTCCCATCTAATAACAGAACCTCTCCTATGTGCTGCTTGGCGAGACTTTCTGGAGATGGTCTCCTAGTGGATCTTGTCATGCCTGCATACAGTTAGAAGTAAGGAGATGAAAAAGTTCCTTAAATCATAAGCCCAGCATGGTTAGTTAAACTTAGTATTCATTGCCAGATTGCTGCTGTTGCAGAATCTACATAAAGCTCTCAAAAATGGCCTTGACTTATCACATATGCTCATAAGTTGGGGCCCAAGTTCTGTACACTGTGAAAGGGCCTTGGTCATCAGGTTTGGGGGGGCTGAATGAGGTTGACTTCTAAATATGGAACTTCTTTCACCCAACGGAGAGGTGTCCATACCATTACATCAGTGGATTAAAGCGTATTTGGGGGTGAGAATGTTTGTCACTTTGAGAAGGTCACAGGCAGAGAAGCTCAGCTTGGTTTCCTGTAAATATGAACTCTCCTGTTTCTCCCAGTGCCTTGCTATGTGCACAGCTCTGCCAGCCCAACGGGGACGTGTGCTCTTCTCTTTCTACCATGTAGTGTTTTGGGAGGTGTTAGCCAGTGCGTGTGCTGGGCTCCTGAGCAATGCAGCGCTGATCTGAGTACCAGTCAGTGCCCCACACCCGTGGGCCAGCTCCAAAGGAGGACTTCTGTTCTTTAGAAGTGTTTGATTAATCAAAAAGTGCTATTAAGTATTATGAAGAGTGACTTTCTCTTTTACTGAATTATTCTTTAGGTATAAATTGGTACTATTTTTCCTAATTCTTTTTCTGAAATCGACATTTTTTTCTAAATCAAATGAGAATAAAATATACTATGTTGCAGCTTAAGAAAAAATGTAGGCCTTAAATCTATAAATGTGTAGCTTCATTAGCATTAAGGAATTTGTGCTTGTAGTTATGATTATATGGTCAGAGATCTGGAGACTTTTGTGTGAGTGTTTTTGGTTTTACTGAGATCTGGGTAGTAATGATGGTTCACGTTGAATGTAGAGGTTTCTTACTCAGTACAGGAATTGAGGCGGGAGCCTGCGGGCCTTAAGTCCTGCCTAATGAAAGCATTGTTATTGTATTGGGCAGAGACAAGGCAAGTCTCATATTATTGCTAGGCAAGTCATGCTCCTTATGCCAAAGGAACTCCAGTAAAAAGTGAATGGCCCCTGTGCTGAACAGCAGTAAAGCAATAAAATCCCTCATTTACATATACACCATTGCCAGTTTGAAACAGTGTTTGTGAAGGGCAAACACTGCATCAGCGACTACAGGAAGCTGGAGCATTTTTCCATTACTATGTTACCAATCTTAGATGTTTTTTATGTAAATAATATCAGGTTTACTTGAACGCACAGGCAGGACATTGCTAGTTTGCTACAGCACCAGTGGTGTGCTGGGCTGATCAGAACCGCCTGTGTTCTCTGCTGTGCTCGAGCTGCCCACAGACAAAGGCAGCAAGGTGCTGGGCAGTGCTGCGAGGGGCAGGAAGGGCCACTGGGGGCTGCGTGGCAGCTGTGCCTTCTTGCCACTCTTACTTGTCAATGACACTGCTGCCACAACAGCATCTTGAGCAAAGACAGGCGGGAATTCATTCTGCTTACTGTGATGTTGATCTCTCGGTATTTTGATGCTGATGCTTCCCCATCGCTTCATCTTCAGAGTATCTGAAAGCTTCCAGAGGAAATTCATATTTTCCAGGAAATAATTTTTATTAAGGAAATAAATGACTGCAGGCGAGTTCATTCCTACTCTGGGACTTTACCCAGCCGAAGGCCCTGCATTTGTTGGAGGGGTCTCCTTCAAAATGAGGAAGTTCATATTTGCCCAAGTGCAGAGGGCTATCAGTTAAATTACCTCCTGAAGGATAAGAAGGAGGGAGTTAAAGGAAGAAATAATTTTTTTAACAAAGTACTTGGTTCTCCTGAAAACAACACATTTATGCCCCTTGTAGAACACATCATTCGCTACCTCCTCAAAAGGATGGATTTGCCAAAAGGATGGATTTGCCAAAATGAAAAATCCAGTTCAGTCTATGCTCCTCATTCAGGAGTCTGAAAAAAATGGCCTAATGTATGCAAAGAGGGAGCAGTCTGCACTTCGGGCAGTGTCAGCTTCTGCTAGAAAGCTGAGTTCAGTTTTCTGATGCGAGCAGTGGGAGTGTGCCCCAGGGCGTGCCCAAAGGAGCGGGCGCCTGGGTGCAGCCATGCTCCTGTGGGTGCCAGCAGCTGCTCCTTGCTGCAGTGGCACCTTGATGTGGTTTGGAGAAGCAGGGAGGAGAGCTGCGCTCTCTCCTTTCTGTGTCATTGTTCTACCACGATAGCTGCTAGAGGTCCGTCTGAGGTTGTGATGAGAACTCCTTTGCATTTAGTATCAGGCAGGAGGTGCCTGTGCCACAACCTCAAGGAAACAGCTTCGTGAACTCTGGATTGGATCTTTAATGTAGATAAGTTAGGGGTTTTGCTGGTTTGGGTTAAACGTAACTAAATGCATTAAATCAGGAATGTAAAGCTTTTCGTCTTGAAACCATTTCTGTAAACATTTACTAATTTATATGCATAGCACAGGCACCCACAGGACAGATGCAAATGTCTTCATTTTTCCAGATGGAAAGACCAAAGGGGAGGGAGGGCGAGCAGCCTTTGTTCAGCTGCAGAGGAAAGCTGACATGGGAGGCAGAGCTGAGTCCAGAAACCCTTGGTTCCTAGCGCTGCGCTCATGCAGCTGCCCAGGAGTGTTAGACAGCAAGTACTTCATATATGCTAAAAATGAGAGAGAGAGATAACCACGTGTGATTTTGTGTGCATGTTGTGTACATGGTGCCTGCAGAATGCAGTATTTGGCAGGTGTTTCTAAATCGTGCAAGGGAATCTCCATCTCTCAGATATGTCTTGCAGACAATACTGAATTGACAGTATTATTTAAAT
The DNA here is from genome assembly GCA_016647715.1 of Pavo muticus. Classification (NCBI taxonomy): domain Eukaryota; kingdom Metazoa; phylum Chordata; class Aves; order Galliformes; family Phasianidae; genus Pavo; species Pavo muticus. Next base: position 2,170,768 of record JACDJE010000071.1, read on the forward strand.
GCATGTCATTGTATGCTGTGTGTCAGAATACAGCTTGCTGCACCCCACTTCTTACTCCAGTGTGTTATTAAATCGCTAGGGAAACAAAGTTGGACCATCTCTGAACTTTTGATAATGAGCACAACCAACAATTAAAATAGTGGAAATAACTCATATCTACAGAAAAAGGGAACTTATGACAATATATTTCCTAGTCTTTCCTGTTTTCCCAAGTAATTGTGCAATGCTGAGGTCTGCTTGGAAGATGAATAGAGTGCGTTGAGACAGCCTGGGAGGCAGCAGTCAGCAGAGAGCATCGGGCCCACAGAAAGCAGCTGGAGGAGCAGCCCGGGGTGCTGCTGCGCGCTTGTTCTGCTGCTCGGAGCGCAGCGCCGGGTGTTGGTTCAGCTGCGTGCCCCTTCCACAGAGCTCCGTCCAGAGAATATTCTTGGATTCAGTCCCAAACAGGAAGAAAAAGAAAACACTGCCCTTCAGACACTGCTCTCTTAATCTCTGCTTGCTAGCTGCTGCTAGAGCAGGCTGGCCTCAGATGTGTTTTCTTTCCAGTGAAGGGCCATAGGAAAATATTTTCTGCTAGTAAAGGTTTACTTGTTGGATGCTGTCTGTAGGAGATACTTTACACAGTTACTTTAACTGTGATGTTTTGTGTCTCTTGATTAACATGAATAGACTAATGGGAAAGTAAAACTGCAGCATGTTATCAGTAGCAGAACTGATGTGATAGGAAACGGGGAGGGCAGAGTGATACTGCTCTGAGTGAGCATGAGGCATTTGTTTTCAAAGGAGCAGCTTATCTATGCTTTGATGCTGTTGCATCAGTGGCACGCATGAATTTCAAGAGTATTGCTTGGGGACAGGAGTGACAGAAACATTACCCCGCTCAGAGAAGCATAAAAGGCTGTATGGAAAGAAAATAAGCCAAAGAAAATAATTGCACGGTTAAATTTCACTCGGCTGTCCTTTCCTCCTGCCTTCCCTTCCTGTCTGCGTGTCACTTTGAGTCCTGTTGTCATGCGACTCCTCTGTAATAGCATTTGGTTTGCTGTTTCATCCCACCCCAGTGCTTGCTCTGAACTTTATAGCTTACCAGCATTACTTGCATGGCTGCTCCGTTAATCTCTTCACACTACACCACGCTTCAGAAATTCTTATTCCCTTTACTCAGCAAAACATTCCAATACAGCTCAGTCTGCAAGTCCACACTGCCTGAGCAACACAACTGCTTATCCCGATCCAGTTCTTAGCACAACCTTTGCACCACAAAGCATCCTGGCTGGTGAGCTTATCAAGGGGACCAAGACAGAAATGCCTTGCAAGGAACACGTGGCTTTCAGGGGAGGACAGGGCAGGCTTTGTGCAGCAGTGACAAAACCCCGAGCAAATGTGTTCTGCAGGCTCTGAGGCCAGAGCCAGCTTTTCAGGCAGGGTCGGCTGCTGCGAAGCAGGAAGCTGCAGAGTGTGGAGCTCACAAGGGTAATGTTTCATGCCATTGAACATGCCCTGTTTAACTGTCAGTCCAGCAACCTTTATGAGCACAAAACTCACATTCCAAACATTTTTCTGAAGTACAAAGTGGGACAGAAAAGGACCATAAATGCAGATAACTTCTTTCCTTCTCCAGTGCTTGCTGATGCATTCAGCAGCCCTGAATTTGGACTGGAGTTGATGTGTTCTCTCAGCTTCCAGAGGAGACAGGTACGTTCAGTCCGGGCATTTACACCAGACTTAGAATTAGAAGCAGACCTAACCCAACACCCACGGCCTCAGCCTTTACAGAAGTGAGGTAGGTCTAGAGCTCTTATTTCTTCTTGTCCTCATTTCTCCAAGAGCCTTACCCCAAACCCACTTGTAGCTTTCCATGTTAGCCTTTGCTCCTTCCCTGTTTTTGAAAAGATGAGGAAACCTGCAGAAGAGATTTGAATGCATCTTGTGCTTTGCCCCAGAGCTCAAAATCAGTAGAAGTGAATGAAATAGCTGTCAGCTGTAGGAGAATGCAAAGCATTAGTATGCAAAAGGAGCTAATACCAAACAATTCACATTGCTGCTGAGGTTTCTGCATCGAGTACAAGCTGTTTGCTACAGCAGCATCAGATCTAGGAAGTCTGAAATAAAGCAAGATGCCTGGTGTGCATGTTTGCATATCAATACCAGAAGTGTTTTCTAGTTTGCATCTGACACACAGCATAACTGGTGCTTGAGGTCAGGAATAATATCAGAGCTTGAAACACTTGTACATGCAGTTAGTCCTTATGTTGGCTTTGCAAGCTTTGTTCTCTTGCGAATTCCAGTTGTTTTCTATATTCTGCGTACTGTTGCATCATCCTCTTGAGTGTGCTCCTGCTCAGAATATCTGATCTGAATAACTTTTGCCCACTGCAAAAAATTCAGTGTCTGCCAGTCTGCCTAGCAAAACTTTCCAGCATGCTTCCTTTAAGACAAACAGCCTCCTGGATGCCAAACAGTAATTCCTATAAACACCCGGTTTGTGAACCAGATCACCGAGTGAGGAGAGATTTCTGTTATGAAGCCTTGGATTTTATTCAGACTGCAAACAACCATGTTTGTCTCTTTGTCTAGTGAACTTGTGTCTGTGTTTTCAAGACTGTCATTATTAACCGCTTTCAAAGCTTGGGCAAAGTGCCTGTGTCATCACTCCAGATTATAAACTGAAGGGTACAGTGGGAGTATGACAGTGGAGATGTATGCAGAAAGTGGACTTTTATTTGTTCTAGGAGAGCTCACAAATGACTGTCTAAAAAGTATTTACCTACTAAAGGAGAACCAGCATTGAAAACCGAGGTTGGCACAGTACAGAGAAACACGTTTTTGAAGGATACCCCTCAGCGAGTATCGTAAGGTCCTTCAGGACTGAGCTTCAGTATTAGAGGGGGACATACTGTGTTGAAGAGAAACCGTGTTGTGCTCACTGAATGAACACTGGAGAACTGTGCACCTTGTTTTATCACTATATGGCTGTTCCATCTCCCTTGTCTGTTGCTCAGACTTCAATGGATAAAATGTTAGATAACGTTTGCTGCCTGAATTGACTGAAAAGTTGGCAGAACCATAGAAGATTGTCTTTCTGAGGAAAACAGGGCTAAATCACATTTTCAGTTTAGTGTTGCTTTGGAATACATAAAGGAGTCGCTGCGTGCTGCTCATGGTGTGCTAAGAAAACGATCATAGAAACAGAGAACCAAACTCCAATGAAAAGAAATGGTATCTGCTGATAGTCAAATGTGCTCTGACCAAATATAGGATCTTGGACAGAGGCTGTTTTCTTCTTGTTGTTTGTGTTTGCAGGAGAATGGTATCACTGAGTGCCATTTCAGTTGGTTTTCTTACAGAAAAAGTGTGGTTATTTGAGCAATCTAGGAAAAGTGAGCCACCCTCTTAGGATATGTTTACCCAATCTTCTGAAATATTCACTTCCTCTGGCATTTTTATTTATTTTGGCACAAAAGCACTGAGTTAAGCTGTTTCCTCTTTCCTGAACTCAGTGCTTTCAAAGGAAGCTAATGTTCAGTCTTGCTAAAGAATTTCAGATAACTTGATAAGAGGGGCTGCAGTTAGAAAGAACGATCCCATTCTGCAAGAATGTCCTCCCAGATATTCTGGTTCTCTCAAGGAGCTAAAAAGATCTCAGCTCAGAAAAACTATTTGGTATTAATGTTACAAATCTTACCAGATTCTGGATAATGTGATTATGGAAATAGTTTAGCAGGTTATCTTGTGTTGTGAACAAAGGAATTTTCTTATTCTAAACCTGTCTAGAACGGATGAAACAACATTTCTAAGTGCTTCACAAGACCTGTCATCTCAGTGGAGGTTTCTTAGCCTTTAAAGCATTTGAATTACTATAAAATGATATTCTGTCATCTTTTAGTAACTCCCTCACTCTAAACGCTTTGCTGCATAATAGACATCAAAATGAAATTGAGTAAACTCTTTATTTCAGACTTAAAGATTGTCTAATGACTGTCTGGGTGTTTTGTATTAAATATAGGCTCATATCTAATGGAGCCTGCTTACTTGGAACAGTGCACTTCAAATCGTAGAATAGTAGGTCAGACATGAGAAATCAGATACTAACTGCTTCCACACAGGTTGGTTTTTTATATAGTGTACATATAAAATATAGGCAATCTTGTAGGATATTGGCAGAGTAAGTCTTTTTTTCCTATATTTCTATATTTACATTGTTTATTGGATGAAAAATGCTTGACATGCAACAAAAGTTCATTCTGAAACCTCTGGAAACCTCAAAATGTAGTAGATATGATTTTGGAGTCATCTGCATATGTGCTTTCTTTCTGGTCTTTTTGGAGGCCTTTGTTGCTCTTGGTTCTCTTGCAGAATGTCAGTTTCTGGGGAATGCTGTGGGCTGCTCCCTTCATACTGCACCTGAATGGCATTCCTTGCAATCGCTCCAAAAAACACAAGCAGAAACTGTCATGCGTAGCTACCGATTTTTAGGGGGCAAGGATGAGGTTATTGGGGTACATCAGAGCAAAATTCTATCCCAGCACATAACTTACAGGAGTGACTTGTAGCTGCCTAGACAGAGACTTCAGGGCAGCGGCCTGAAGCTTTGGTCAGTCAGTTCCTGGGCTTGAAAGATGTTTCTTCTTCCCTGAGTTGGAGCTGTTTCTTCTGGCTATTTCATGACTTCTCTCAAAGTAGAACCAAGTTCTGTGTGCCCAATTCATCCCCTGAAGATGTGGCTTCTTTCGGTGGCAAGGATAGGCTCAAGTAACAACAGATGGCGATGCAAGGAAAAAGCAAAAAGCTAAGAATGGTGATAAGAAGTTTATCTCTAATGCTGGCTTGGATTTTGTCCCTCCTGCTGTGTTAAAATGGTTGCAGTGAGGAAGCTGAATGTTCATCCTTCCATGTCCGAGCACGTGTCACTGTTTCCTGGGCACATAAAGGCATAGCTACAGCACCCGGTTCCGTAGGCAAAGGATTCTACTAATCTCTGTTGTTTAGATTAGAATGATAGCCAAGTACCCATTTGTTTCTCATACAGCCAGTATTGAATCTGGGGAACAGGCAATGAAAAATGAGGCTGCTGCATGAACTCTATAGCACAAAGCAGTACAGAAAACAAGGAAGTTTACCACAGTGATCATATTTTTACAGCGTGTAAAGTTATAGTAGGATTTTCTTTTATTGTTGTTGTTAGCCAGCCAGCAATCTTGATTCTTCACTTCATGCAAACTGCTGATCAGTAGGGTACCATCTTCAGGCTACCAGTGTCGTCATTTACTGAAACTTGCTGCAAACAGTGCTGTGTGCTCAGCCAGTATGCAGGGAACATGGAGCCTGAAAAACATTTCCTTCTGCTTCCTATGTAAAGAGAAAGTCTGCTTCTGGGACATACTTACAGCGTAAGTACTGGCAAAAGCTTGCTGTTAGGAAGAGGAGGATAGGCTGTGTGTGTGTTTGATCTGGAACAGGGATCCAGGATCCACAGGCATTGAATAATGAGCTGATCTAACGAGAAGTCTACTAAGAAATGCAAAAGTTACCATTTCTGCAGGAAGGGGGCATGCTGTGCAGTACTTTGTGGTATGCATCCTTGTGAATGGTATCTTGTGAGCAACCTCAGTAGCACTTACACTGCTGAAGTACGGAGGTACGCTGTGGACATCTGCTTCCGCACTTACCTACATCTTAAGTGTGCGTGTATGATGTTTCACAGCTAAAATCTACTGTTTAAAATCCTTCAGTTCCTAAAGAAAAAAATGTTTGCTTGTTTTTCGTGCACCTGGAGCACCTAATAAGAGGGGTGCCCAGTCTGACTGCTCTTGTCAAAGCACTGTTTCACTACTGGCAGAGATGCTTCCTCGTGCCTCTATCCTGGAGCAGAGACTCCCTCCCTCTTACTGCAGTGTAAATGAAACTAAGGTTTGTGGGCATGAACTGAAATGAAAATATTCAAAAGATTTAGTATTAAACTGGTCAGCACTTCTGAGCATTGTGATACCTTTGGGTTCAGTCTGATGGATGCTCTATCTGGAAGTGTTTTAGAGAATTAGAACTAATGGAAATTAATATTTCAATTGATCTATTCAGTTGTGCAGAAATAACTAGATGGTCTCTGCTTCCTAAATCAGAATAGAAAAGGCTGTGACCAGAGCTGGTCACACAGCAGTCCTGTTCAAAGCAACTGGATTGCTGCAAAAAGCCTGCTTTCTTTTAATATCCATCCTATGAGCTGAAGGATGGCGGAACAGCTCTGGAAGGCACTTCTGTGACATTAATTGCCTGTGCAGTATCTAACTCCCCACTCTGAATGTGACCTTCATCTGCCAAACCCTGACAATCCCAGTGTGAGAAACCCTTCCCTAACCGTGAGTGATGAGGCCTGGCCAATTGAGAGACTTGATACAATGACTTCTGAAACCTGACCTTTCTGATCTTGGAACAGGAGCAGTTTCCTTTCCCAGATAGCCGGTGGGGCTGTGCAGAAGCACTTTGGGAAGCAGTACATCCACAGCAGTGCAGCTTTGAAATCAGGTGCAGCTGTGGGACCAGAGAGTTGTGTGAAGTCCTTAGGGACCAGAAACCACAAAGGCTGCTTTCTCTTGAACAGTTTCTTAAATGGCATGAATGTTTGTCTTTCAAATTGAAATACTTCAGTGATGTTTCCTGTGAAGCACACAGCTATTTAGCTAAAGCGTAGAAGCTCTGAGACAAACTCAGAGCATGGTCAGCAAGAACAGCAAAGACCTCCCCAAGGGAGAGGGAGCTGCTAACAGTCAATGGAGACATGACGTGGTGTTTTATATGAGGACAAACCATCTGATTTCATTAACTGAGGCTGACTCCTACACTAGAAAATTAATTTTAAAGCATAGTTTACCATCCACCCCAAATGATATATTTGCATAGTCAGCATGGAGGGGCCATCAGGCAGTTTCTCTATGTGTAATAGGAATTGTAGCTCCTAATGTATGCTCTGCTATAGATGCTTGCCAAAACTCATTTTACAACAGTTAACAAGGGTTTCTTCAAGCAAAAATATCCATGTTATTTGGCTACCAGAGCACTGCACATTTCCCAACCTTTAAATTAAGAGGAAGGAATTTTGGCTAGAATAACATCTATGTATATCGTAATATGGAGCTCTTCTGAAGAAAAGCTTTACAAAAGCAGGTTTGATGTCTATCAACGAGGTTCCAGAAGCTTTTCCCAAATACTTAGAGGACCTGGAATGTGTTTTTCTAATTACCGAAGGTCTTTTTATTTTAACTTTTTATCAGAAAGGCAGGAGGCCTTAGCCAGAGTTTGAGGAAGTAATTTTTCAATATGCATAATATGTTCCAAGCAAGTGCCAAAGCAGGGTGGAGTAGTGAGTTTTGTGGCTGAGATCAGCACTACCAAGAGCTGTGACCTGTTGACTGTATGTTTCAGTATGATGTAATCCTAATTTAATGTTCATTTTTTTAATTCTGCGAGTTCTCAGAGTATTCTTTCTTTTCCCGCAGTCTCAGCCCACTGATTCCTTATTAGCTTGTGCAAAATGTCTGCAGTTACAATTCCCTGACGGGTGTGAACAACGTCCTGGCCTGGCTGCACCTCTGGGCTTCTGAGCTTCCCCCAGCCCGCCTAAGGATGAATATACAATATTTTGTGCTTCTGTTTCTCAGCAAAGTAAAGAAATGAGAGAGGGATTTTAGATTGATGTATAGTCAGTTATTTTGTGAGCCTACAATAGTTGAAGTTGTACATAGTTGTACATAAGTGGACAGGCATTCAAGACAACACCCTTCTTACCCACTGAGGGCTTAACCACAGCTTTATTTCACAGAAAACTGCTACTAACATTAGTGGCAGAGCTCTTTTTATTGCTAGCACTGTGAAAATTCTCCTCTATACAGTTTACTTCAGCTGTGGCCGGCTGCTGACCCTAAACTGTCATTTACAATAGTGCTAAAATGCCACCTTACATGTTTTTCATACAGTGAGTTGGCATTTCATGACAACCGAATGTGAGGTTGCCTGATGTAATTATTGTGAGGGATAATGGAGAATAGACACGTCAAGTATCTAAGGAAATACTCTGTTCTGAAGGCTTGCATATTTGGTTGACTTTTGGCAGCAGATTCTTCCTGTCAGCACATCTGAGGAATGCCTCCACCACACTGTTGCTTGGTGAAGATTAAGCACAAAGGGTCCAACAGGACTAATCCTCAGCTGTTCTGAATGAACTGTGCGTAGACCTCTTGCATAACAAGTTCAGGAAGGCTGCCTGGCTTGAAGGAGCCCTTTAAAAATACTTTTCAAAAGCTGCTGTAACAGCCCAGCGCCGTAGGCAGCCTCTTGAGTTGATTAAATAAAGTGATTCATAAGCACTCACGTGATAAAGTTCAAGAGTGCCACAGTGGACTCAGTGTGTATTTGAGTTTGCTTTGGACACCCACCCAACAGAGTTCTGCGTCTTCCAGGTAATGTGAATTTGATTGTTCGGGTTATTGCTTCAGGGTGAAGACATTCAAATTCTTGTTCCCAGTTCCTGAAATTGCTGCAGGATCTGTTGGGTGGAGGTAAACTTCTGCAGCTGCTATCCCTATGGAGTAGCCGGAACTTTTCCAGCTACACAAAGGTGGAGCAGCTCTCTCACAGCACCACATACAGTCACTCCTACTGAGAGGGAAATACCCATCGGTGTGGGAATGAAATGGCCACAGTTTGTCACAAATTGCTATCTTAACACATGACAGATGACTGAACTATCCCTCTTACCCTTCCTCGGTGTGGCACAACACTGATTAGCTATGGAGAGGCCAAAGAGGCTTTCCAAGCTGAGACAAAACTTTTCTCCCTCTGCATCTTGAGTTGGTTCCCACAGAGCTTTTTCACTACTGTGGAAAGTGGGATGTACTCACTGCTGTAAGAAAGCTGACCTGGAATAATGACAGCCTTATAGGCTGTGAAAGAGGAACAGCTGATACTGATGCAGGTGAAGAGTTGAGAGCTGGGAGCTGCTTGTGTATGCATACCTAGGATAAAATAGTTAGCATAAGTACATATCTAAAAATAGCCATTCCCCTGTGTGTGTATTCTGAACAGGAAGATTAACAACACATATCATGGCACCTTGGCTTTCTGGTAGATGATTTATATTCCTCTATTGTCTTTCATAGAACATAAATGTTTGCAGTGGGCATACTGTATATGGTAGCATTTTGGGCACCTGCTTAAGTGAAAATTCAGAAGTAAATGTTTTTCCTCTGGAATTCACTAAGGACTTTTCAGCTGTTGCAAGGACACTTTTTAATATGCTGCTTTCACTTCACTGGTGGCATAATTAAAATACCATTGCATCCCATCCACACTGCACTGCTGTCTCACTGTTTTCCTCACCCTTGGAGTTAGTCTGTGTAGCTAAATATATATATATAAGTATTATACCTATCTGCAAAACAGTCACACACACAGAAAATCAGGGAACTAAAATACTGTTTTCAGAAGGGTCTTAATCAGTAAAGGGTTATTTAGTCTTTAAAGACTTAAACAGAATGCCATGAGCAATTCAGAGCAAGAAGGGCAGTTTACAGACCCCAGAGTCCAGGACCCACTGTGGCACTGTGTGTTGTGATGCAGCAGCTAGAGCAAAACAGCCAGCTGGATCCTGGGGTGTGTGAACTGTGCACCATCTCAGAAGGACAGTCTTAAGATTCTGCTATGAATAGACCTGTTAAAATCCCAATCCCATCTCAGTTCTTACGTTTATGAAATAACAAGTCTAACCTGCCTTTTGGAGTTGTTAACTGCAAAGTCTCTGTGAGAATGTAATGCTTGGGGTTCTCGTTAGCCTCAGAGCCCAGTGTGTATAAGCAGCTAAGGCTTTTGGAAGCTAGCATGGACTTGGCTGTGGGGGATTTTTTTTTCCACTGTGAAAGGCAATTAACATAAATGGTTAAATGTGTGGTTCATCTTCCATTTGCCTACGTGTTTGTACTTGAGAATTAGGTTATGTTGTTTATTGTTTTGGACAGTATCTTAAGAAAATGTGTTGATGAAAGTGATGTGACGGTGTGGTAACTGTCAGATCAGCAGCTATTTACTGCTGATGATGCAGGAGTTGGCCTAAGCTGAGAACATCAGGTTGCGTGGAACAATTTTCTTTAGTCCAGTCTCATACTAACTGCTTTGCTTTCTGTGATGTCTGCTTTGTGTCACAGCCTTCAGAGCCTGCCTTCTATACTGCGTTCCTCCTGCCATGCAAGGAGAAAGAAAACACCCAGTGTTAGTTAGAATGAAGGAATGGGTGGTCCTTCTAAGGTGGTTACAGGTTACTTTGGTTATTCCTGCAGTGTTGGAAGTATTCCTCTTAATCAGTTACAGTTTTAGTACTTTCCTGTGGCATATCCTTATGCTTAGCTGATAGTCTGCCTTCTCTGTAGCTCTGTGAACAGAGGATCTTCCTACCCCCAACTGTTGTTGCTTCGCTGATGCTGTTCTGCTTTGACTCATGGCAGGATATTGCAGAACTGCATTTTGTGTGATGTATGGGTATGGAAATTCTGTTCGTAAATGAGATTCCTTATTCCTATTAAGTTAATATCTTTGCCTGGATCTTAGAAGTGAAAATGAGACTAGTAAATTATTACTGCGAGTAAAACTGCAGTGAGCATGGAAGCAGAGCTGTTTCAGCCCCGTCTGAATGGTCGCTGCAGCCACCGTGGGCAGCAGGAGCAGCACTCCGGCTGAGATTTTGAGCTGTTAGAAATCTGATCCTCAGGAGTTTTCTTTTTTTCCATTTCTTCTTTTCCCAAATGTTTTGCTGCTGCTGGAAGTGAAAAATGAAATGATTCGCATTATTTCCTGATCACCACCTCGTAACAGAGCTGTGGTCTTGGCCTTCATTGGTCTTGATGAAATAGGAGAGCTCAAGTTCCTAGTTCAGGATAGGAAACCCCAAGCACCTGTAATGCTTTGGTTTCATCTCCTACTCCAGCCAGGGACTCTCTTGAGAAGAAAGGTTGTAAATATGGTAGGTTATAAATACGCAAATGTTTTGTTCTGTTTGTGAGAAAAGTTTGAATACTGCAGCTATGGGGAAGAAAGTCATCAAGGCTGAGGCACCTTAGCTGGAATTTTTAAAAGCAAAGCCCTGTATATAGCATGAGGCAAGTATTGTCAAGATCACAGACAGAAATAGGGTTCTCAGTGCCCTTTGGTGCCCTGTGAGAAGTACGATCTGCCTTTGAAACTCCCCCCTCAGTCCAGGATTGAGATTTCATTCTTAACTCTGGAAGCTTTGAACCCTGGCTTAGTTCCAGAGGCTGTTTATTTCTTCCTTTAAAGCAGTAGCCTAACTTGTGATTTTAAGCATGTTTCCCCCATGGCCCATTGTCCAAGAGGGAAGCAGTGAGTACCCTGACCTGTCACCCAGGCTGGTTAGCCAAGGAGGACCTTGATGAACTGTGCCTTCCATTGTCTGCTCATAAAAGGTGCTTTATGAAAGCCAGCTTAGTTTTAGACATAATGTTGGCAAACGCTGCCAGGAAAGGTACACTGACTTATTAAAACAGATGCTATTTTTCAGACTTCCACTTTCCAGATTGCTACCTGTCTCTATTAATACCAAACAGGTATGTTAGGGTCTGAAACTCACACACAGAGTTGTGACAGTACAGGAGAGCAGAAAATCCTTGGAGTAGTCTCAGATGATGGCCTGTCCTCTTAATTTTAACACTTACTATGTTACAATTACTTTAATATAATTTGACTTGCATTAAATATGAAAGTACTATTCCCATTCCCTCCAAATTAAGCATTTACAGCAGCTAATGGTGTATTTTGCATTTTAAAATTTTACCTTGTTAATATTTATAAATTCTTGTGCAAAATGCACTGGTATTCAAGGCATTAATGTAGATTTTACAATTCCATCAAAAATATCTTACAAATGCGTAATCTGAAGTAAAACATGCAGTAAAAAAGAGTTAGCTTTTACTGCACGTAGAGGAAATACAGGAGTTAAAATGTGATTTCTATGGTTTGGAAAATACAGAGAAAATAATGCAGTTATTCCATATCCCATGTTCAGGCTTCTCATCGGCTGCACCCGCTGTTAGAGAACATAACCAGTGTCAGTGGACGGCAAGGTACTGTGCCAGGGTTGGACGCTGCTGAAGATATTTACTGCAGTTTTTTCATTCACTGCCACTTCTCCCCTCATTTTGTGTGCTCTTTTGCTTCCCTAAGATGCATGCTGGTTCCATTATTCATCTATAAATCAAGAGCAACTTTGAAACAGACTGTATTGGAAAACACAGATGAATAGTACTGCTAATAATAATCTGTGATGTTACAGATTCCCTCTCTTGGCTATCCACATGCGTGTTTTTACATTCAGAATGCTCTCTTCAGATCTGAGAAGCAAAGCACCTTACGGTGCTTAAAGCTTTTGTTCAAGGCAGGCATTACACAAAGCTGCTGTGCTGTTTCTCCACGCTGCAACGGGATGATTTCGATGCAAATTTTTCAGTGAAAGAGAAGGCACCTTGCTTTATCATTCTGACAGCGATCGTAAATTGCTCTCTTGCCAGGCAGGAGCAGCAAGATGCATCTGAGAGATTGGAGGAAAGATGTTTTCCAAAGTAAATCTTTATTGATGGGCTTTTACTTTCCTGCATCAAAACTTAAGCAAAATGTATCGTATGCCACCTGATCTTTAATGTTTCCATATGTACAAATGACATCAGTGTAGGCAAAGAGGCTGCGGAAAGGCGAGCAGCACCAGCAGGCTGACCCCAGGAAGGCCCGGCTGCCCGCGCTGCCCTGAGTGTTTGTTAGCAGTGCCAGGTAAGACAGTGCCCAGGATGTTTTAGTCTGAAGTGCCAGATTTACAGGACCTGGAAGAAGCAGGGATGTATATGTTTCTCTAAGCCGTATTTGTTTCTGTTTTCAGCAAACAAAGCTAGCAAAGTTTGATCTCTTGTGGTGTTCTTGTAAAAGCTGGCTATAAATACTGAACTGAGCTATTTCAGCAGAGCCTTTGTTCCAACTCTTTTTTTAGCACCTGTCTCTAAGGCTATTGTGCTTCCTTGCACTGCTGGGTTCACCTGAAAGGCTGCTTGAATTCTTCATGTGTTGACCTTTTCATACTACAAAAATGTAAATCCATATTGAGCTTTTTATCATGAATTACAAGCTATGGATTGGAAAATCCATATTATTTCTATTTAAGTAGAATCAGAAGGCTAAATGAAGAGGGCATATTCCCCAGAAAACTTTGACTTTAGTTTTTGAGACTGATTGCTACACATAGGGCTTTGGATTTACAGCTGGTTTGGGAAAGGTCACCAAGGGCCACCTATGGGTTTATAGGTTTCAGGTTTGTGCATGTCATGTTATGCTTTAGGTGTACATTTAGCCACCTCTACAGGCATAGGTATCTGCACTCATTTGAGCCTGAGCTAGCCAGTGTGGAAGCATGCTGACTTCCCACCAGCTCCAATGAAGCCAGCGCTTTTGCTGATGGTGAGGAGCTTGCATCTGGTTATGAGTGCCAACAGCAATGTGTCTGGTGGTTGAGCCCATGGAATATTAATATTATTTCATGATTGTCTGCAGCAGGAGGATCAACAAACAGCTTCCTGTTTTTGGAACACCACAAAATCCAACCGTCTGAATAACTGTTGTTGTGATAGCATGGCAGAAGCAGGCAGTGTGACTCCATTCTAACAATCCCACCGACATCCAAAAAGAGAAAATGGAGCAGGGAAAGCTGTCAGAGCATGGCTACGTGCACCAATTAACAGTGTATAAGTAAAATAAAATGATTTTAAAAAACAGTAAACACGGAACATCTTCCATTCTCATACTAAAGCAGCAAAAAACCCTAATTTCAGCATCATGATGTTTTTGTCTGGCCTCTTGATTAGACTATGTCTGACCACACTTTATAGAAGTGAACCAAGATGAGATGCTTTTTTTGTGCCTTTGCCTTTCCCCTGGAGGGGAGCATTGTAATGGCTCTGGTAAATTGATTAAATTAGGTTTTGAATGATACAGACTTTGAACATTCAGTGTATTTCCGGATGTTTCCTGTAGCAGAAACTAACTTGCTTCAGGCATTTGTCCCCTGTCTGGGATTCTGCCAAACCCTTCCCTGCTAGCAGATCGGTTTGAAGCACCAACTGTGGTTACAGCCATCCAGAAAGCCTTACTTGCTGGAGTTTGTCTCTGAATTCTGCAGCCTTGGCTTTCATGTGGAGCCACAGCTTCTCTACCTCCTCCGCAAACACAGGGGGAATTGCCGTTCTGTGGGCCGCAGCCGCGCGTGGGTCAGCATGGTCTGAAAAGCATAAATGCAGAAATATATTCTCCAAGATGAAGCTCCTCAGGAAACCTTTCTGAAAGCTCATTTGCCTCTTTTTATGTTTATACTGCATATTTGCAGACACAGTCGTGCAGTACTTCACGTGGAACAAGTGTGTGTGAACACATGGGAGTGCAAAGCTGAGTGTTGTAAGAGAAGTGCCCTGAGTAGAGAGAACCTCGCATGCAGTTGGAATTAGTTGGAGTGAATCCTTGATATTTTTATGTAGTCATTTACTGGCTGCCATAGAATCCACAGCTGGCCAAAGTTATTTGAAAAATTTACAGAAGTACTTGGACCTTTTATTAACAGTTTTAGAGTAATTAATCCTTCATTTTTAGGAAGAATTAATGAAGAACACATGTGCCTTTATACTCCCTTGCATGGTCCCCATAGCATAATGTGAGCCATGCAGAGCATATGCAGAAGTTTTCAGCAGATGTCTGCTCAAGAGCATGTCTTTGCCTTGCAAGATCTCAGTTTGTGAGCAGACAGTGCAACTTGTGTTGAACACGGGAGAAAAGAGTGATCTTGGATGTACATACATAATATTTGCAAATTTAGGAGAAACAATGAACGACTTTTTTCTTAAGAAGTATGTTTTGTGACTGTAAGCATTTGGAAGAGAAGTCTTATTTCTCATCATCCAGATAGAAGCAGCAGTGGGGCTGAATACTGGGTCTGCATGGAATACTGTGTGATGAGTGCTGGTGGTGCTGGAATTCAGTGCCTTTCATTTTAAGCGTTTAGGATTATTGTCTTTACATACATATGTTGGACTGAAGGGAGGATAAATCTAGCTTTGTTAAATGAGCAGCTTTCTTTGGAGCTCTGTTAGTAATGATTTAGACAAGTTCCAGCGGGCTGACAGGTCAGCCTGGAGAGATTTAAGTAGCACTGAATGCTGTGTTGCAGTGCAGAAGGCTTCCTTACTTTGATAGTAGTGTTGCTGGTTCTTTTCAACAGACAGTGCTGCAAAGCAGTGTACAAACAGCAGTGTTGGAATGCTTTCTTTGGGCTTAAATTTTATACATAAAACATCTCAACTCTGTATCATTGAAAGATGATGATAGCTATGAGAAGTGGCTGCTGAGGGAAACGTGTTTCCTTTCTACAATGAGGACAGTCTTGTCTGTCTGGTTCCATCCCCGGGCTCAACACAGTACTGGACAGGAGCTTGAGCAGAAATAATGTCCTCTCAGTTACCCTGTCTAGGGAAGGACTGCATGAGGTCCATCAGATGCTTACACAACATCCACTTTAAGGAAAAGTCTGAGAGTATCCATTGTTCTCCTTTTACAGTCTTCAAAATGTATTTTTTTCTGCAGATTTCAGGAAGAATCCATTTGAAATAATTCCAGCTTGGATGCTTTGATTATTTCTTTCCTCCTGTCTTACTGGAGAGTTCTCAAAACAATTTAAAGAAGAGAAAAAGTTATGAGTATTTCACTATTAGTGAAAGCTAATTTCATCAATTAAAGGAAAAACAAAAGAACAAATGCCAAACACCATCCTGCTATCAATACTGAATATAACTCTCATCCTTAATGGTTAGAGTATGCTTGCAAGTAGGCATTTAATATTAAATAAATATAAGGGAACATCACTGACTTAAATACCAAGATAGGCTCTGTTGACTTCATAGGCAAGGTCAAAGCAAAATAAATGGCCTCATCTGTAGCCCAGGTAAACACGCTGTAGTTTACAAGATGCAGAAAGAGAATGGTATAGATAAGATGCATCTTTTCTGCCAGGTGTGCATCTGAAAAGTTATTTGTTGAAACTCACTGTGATTGGTAACAAAAGATTGCTACATGATTTGGAAGAAAGATTACCAGAATGGTTGTACAAGGAAGCAACTGGTGCAGTTTAGACACATTAAAGTAATTTTGCTGTTATCTTTGTAAAGTTTTTCATAACTGTTCACATAAGAAGCATGAATTATGTTGTCAGGGCGGAATAGTTATTAAAACAATACAGAGGAGCAAGATCAAAAATTCGGAATCTTTTTTTCTGCAGGAAGAAAAATGTCATTACTTGAAGTATGACTGAAATAATTTAAGCTGGTTGAGCAATACTTCACATTTCAATTACTTTGCAGATCAGAATTTAAACGAGAGATGGCATAATGTACAAACTGTGATCCAATCAAGTCAATGCAAAAGGTTTTTAACATTTTTTTTAGCTACATTAATATTCATTTTTCCCCCATCTCCAGGAAGGTAGAGGTCTCTTCCTGTGCTTATGTACCAGTTTTCTCTGTTGACAACTACATAGAAGTGCTTGTCCTCCAGTTATTTCGTTCTTTTCAGTGGGATGGAAAACTGGAATAACCATGGCATTATGCATGTACAGAAATAACATCAGGTTACCAGAATAGCCGTAGGTAAAAGTGGGTGTTCTCACTGCACTGCACTTCTGCACTCTGTGGGTTATTTAAGGAGCATGTCGGAAGTTGAACTGCTAGCTCAGCAGGCTGCTTTTGTGTGACGGGCTTTGGGCCCACAGCAGACTGCTCATGGTGAACATAATGGGCTGTTGGGACAGTAGTGAGTATTATAAATGTCCCTTTAGGATTACAGGGGGGGATTTCAGAGGTGTGGTCCCTGTACAGCATGGTTGGTGATGTTCTCAGCTGCCACTTGGGAACTGGGAGCGTCAGCTTGGTTTGCACAAAGGCACAGTGGGTGTCGTGTCACTTCATCTCAGGTTTTTACCAAGAGTAAAATACCTGCCCGACCTGAAAATGGGTTTCCAGAAAAAAAGTGTTAGTTGTCAACTCTTTAGCATCACCTTTTTTGGTTCCTCTGGCAATGTGCTGCAGTCTCCTGTGCGTGCACATGGTGGGTCTGCATCTTGAGCTTAGCTTTCCATATGATTTAGAGTAGGAGTTCAGCTGTACAGTTGGTAAAATAGCATTCATACTAGAAACTTTCTGTGGTCAGCAGTGACTTTCAGCCTATGAAAGAGCCCATTTTGTCATCATCTGTACTTGTCATACCTGTCAGGCCCATTAGATAGAAAAGCCATTGGCAGGTTTCCATACAATAACATTGGTTGGAACTGGATCCTCTCTTACCCTGTGCCAGTTGTATTGGATTCCAGCTGCATGTTGCCAGCCGTGCTCTGCCCTCAATTACCGCTGGGCAATCCCGTCCACAAATTAAAACGTTTCTTGTAATGTAGTCTTCTGGATTCTTGACCAGCAGAGCTTTAAACATGCTGAGAAAAATTCTACCCTGGAGTAGGAGGAAATCTCCCTAGTCAGTTAACATGAAAGGGTACCAAGTGATTTAAGTGCCAGTGCTTTGCAGTACTGTGTGTGTGCTGAGGAAGGAAAACTGCAGAGTTCTTCGCATCCAGAGCATTTTTCCTTCTGATTAGTGAGGATATGTAATGCTGATACAAACTAGTTCACTGAAAATTCATACAGCAAGTGCCAGGGATCACCCATTTACAGCACATTCTATATTATGCCTTTTATTGCTTCTAGCTCATTTTTATTTGTCAAATTACTGCACTTCATAGCATGGACATGTGGATTAGAGGGAAAAAGGGAGATTTTACCTCTTTATGGTGACAGAGAAAATGAATTTAAATTGAAATGACTTCCTGTTTCTGGTCTCCAGATTGCTTAGCAGCTTCTCCTAAGACACCTGAGGGTGATTATTACCGTAAATCAAGTGGTTGCATTTGAAATTCCTCGTAGGTACTGATCCTTGACTATACCATATAATTAATTAGCATAATAGTTTTCCATTTTCTTTTTGTCTAGGTTGTAGATGAGTCTTAATTTATTAATATTTGCAGTGACGGGGCAAGAAGTGAATCACAACGTAATGGAATGTATTGCGAGGTAATCTTATTGTTGTGAGTGACAAAAACAATGTTCTCCTTGCCATTTTGCTTTTTGAAGGAAGTGATCAAAATACGCTTTTGCTTATGGCATAAGGTCTCCTAATGCGCACCTGAGGCCTTGTGGGGCGAGTGGCAGCTCATGTTCTGCAGGAGTTTTCCTTCAGACAGCGGAGGGCTGCTGGCAGGAGGTGCTGGTCAGGCAGCCCTGGCTGCTCTTCACTGGGACATGGCAGTGCTGGTTTATGTTGTCCTATCACTCTTTTTGGGCTTCTTTTTTCTAAATGTAGGTTCAAAACTATGACAGTAGTAAGTGGTGATTTGAGCAGATGAACAATTAGCATCCTATATCTTACCATTATCTCTTCAGTCAGAGTGCAGTTGTGCGAAAATATAGCCTTGTGCAGGAAGAACTTCAGGAGGTTCCAAAAGGAAACAAAAAGTATCCTGTTCATCCATGAACAAACATGCACTGTGTATCATTGTATGTAAAATTGTTCCTTCTGTGCATATTTTGCTAACATTGCCTCGTGGAAGTTCCAGGCAAGTGTGGTAGATGCTTTTTAAGCGGGGCCATTCCCCAGGGGTGATCCCAGAGCACACTGTGTGTCTGGCCATGGGCTGGCTGCACACTGCCCAAGGGAGGTGCAGTGGTTTGCACCAAAGGCTTTCAGGCAGACTTTTCCAGTCCCTGTTTTTCCTTAGCGTACCAGCATAGGTCAGTGTTAGAAATAAGATCATTTAAAGGTACGTTTTGATACACATTTGCAGCTAAGTGTCTGATCTATACAGGCACGTTCAGCATGGCAAGCTAAGGGACAGTATTAAGGAGAAATCTGCGAGAGCGTGCTGGAACATATTTAACCCTCCTTATACTTGAATTTATCACTCCGTAGTAATACACAATGTGCTTCTAAATCTCTGATGTATTCCATCATCATCCAGTCCAGTAACTAAAATCTCGTATTTTCTGGTCATTTCTTTCCTCTTGTTTAATAATACCTAGAAAAGTAATGTTAAGCTGTCCTAATCTGGCGTGTTGCCTCCTCAAGTCAGAAGGAGGCGCATGGTAGATGTGTTCTCAGGTACTGGAGCTGAGAGCTGGGAGGTGCGTGGTGCCCGCTGGCAGGTCAGTGAGGAAAGCACGTGTCCCATCTGTGTCACCCAGCTCTGTCCTGCTCTGCTGTGCCAGGGCAGGTTGGCACATGGAGCTCAGGCAACATGTCAGGCCTCCCTGTAGGAGTGAGCAGTGTGGCCCGGTCTTTTTTCTGAGACTTCATCCAGACTCCATAGGGAGGACAAAATGCTGCCCTCTGGTCTCAGGAAACTGCAGAATAAAAATATTCCTGTTGCAACGTTATTTATTATGCTATTTATTGTGTTTTGGGATGGAATGTTTCCCTTCTGAGGTGTGTGTTTATTGGTTTCTCTTGTATTTATGCTTATTTATATCTGGCTCAAAATACTATTCGAAGTTTCTATTAGCTATAAAAGTTACCATGGAGAAGGTCAATATTTGTTTGCATAATTTACCCTAGGATTGAATGCCATTTCCTCCATTCCTCTTCTTGCAGCTGGTCCACATAAGGGTTTTTATGGCTACTGAATCGAGTTCAGGGACTTAAGTCAATTAGTGGAGGTTTATACTTTGCTACCACACACAGTGCTATTGTCAACACCACAGCTGTTTCCTAGGTTATGTATATATAGAGGGTGACCTTGGTACAGTAGCTTGTTTTGCAGTGTGATCACTGTTGGTGAATGTGGTTTTGTGTGTTTTTTTCCTTAGTGATCACTCTTCGCTGCATCCTAAATAAAACTGTAAACATCAGACTTCCAGTGAACGTTGTGTGAGGGAGCTCTGTAGTGCCAACAGAGTGGTTTGCAGCATCGGGCAATGAGCATAAGGGTGTGCAACAGCTAAAAAGTGGCATGTCTGTAAATATTCCTGGCTTTTAATTAGTCTTCTGAGTGATACATGCATCTTCGTGGTGAGACGTTTAACAGCAGACAAATACCCTTCCTGTGTTCTGCGTTGTGCAGGGGTGCACTAATGCTGAAGCCATGAGAATATTGTACTAAAATACTTCTAAATACAACATGAGGTCCGTGTCGAGACCTTCTCCGTAACATTCTTATTCATTTGTTTAAATAAGCAGTCAGTAAAAAAGTCATTTATTTACCTTACAATTGGATTTCCATCAACTGTCATATATATATATTTATATATGGTATATATGGGACATTTATATATATACATATATATACATTTTTTATATTTGTGGGACTTTTCAGTGATGCTTGTCATTGAAAAACCATTTGAACTTAGTGGTTGCTATCAAAATAAACAACTGTAATGCAATCTGAGCTTCAAGCAGAAAAGATACTGGGTTTAGAATGCTACTTGCAGAAGGACATGGAAAATATGCACCTCTCCACACTGTGCTGTACACACGATTTCTCAATATAGCACATTATTTAGCCAGATGTCACTAATGCTCATATGGAAAGGCACTGCTTTATACAGAACGTAAATTAGCAACGTTCAGATATTTACTTTAATCCTGGCTGATAATTACTTTCATTGCCTTCAGACAGTATTTGTGGAGTTCAGAATTCTTTCACATTCTTTTTTCAAAGGAACACAATTGTGTTTTCCAGAATTAGCCAGTATTCATAAAGCTGTGTTAAAAAGTAGTCATTTATTGTTCTGCTTGGCTTTTGTGTAGGTACAAAACACAATGGGCACACACAAGTTCGCTCATCTATCTGAAATTGTGAATGGCTTAAACAGGAAAAGAAAACATTCTAAGCAAAGAAAACTATGCTTTTCTTGCAGATTGAGGGCTTTAGAGACGATGCTGATGACATGAAGTGAACTAAGTGTTGTTAATCTCAGCTGTCTGCTAAGCCCAAATAAATGCTTTGCACAGACGGCACGTTATTACTGTCATACTATGAAAGTGGAAAAAAAGAGGAGGCTGCAGGGAACCTTCTCGTGTTGTATGTTTTTAAGAGAGAGCTTGACATCCACTAGGTGCTTCAAGAGCATTAATATGCTGTGTATTAGCTGCCTGGATTGTAGGAATCATCTCAATGTTCTTATTTTGTCCAGCCTTATTTGAGGGCTTTTCATTCAGTGATGAGTTTGCTAGCTGCTGTGTGGGCTGGGTGTGGAGCTTGCCATCACCCCGTGTCAGCGGGTTTCCTAAGGGCTTTTTAGCAGTGGTATTTAGCCATGCTAAAATGCCCCAAATCATGATAATGTTTTCACTGTACTCTCATTTGGAGATATTACCTGAAGGTAAAGAACAACAGTGAAAGTTTGCATTGCTTTTCTTTTGTGCCTTAAGTGGGTCTTACCGATTCTAACTGCTACTTGCAACTGTCCTATACAAGTTGAAACATCCAAAATTCACCTGCCAAAATCAGATCTGTTTTGAATCTCTGCTCTGCATCCACAAATGAAAATGTGTCTGCCAGGAGGTAAGGAAGCTGCAGAGGTGACAACCAGAGCCCAGGGTGGAGATAAACCACTTCTTTCAGTGGCAGTGCTTAATCTGGCCGTAAATGATAGAATCATAGAATCACAGAATGGCCTGGGTTGAAAAGGACCACAGTGATCATCTAGTTCCAACCCCCCTGCTCTGTGCAGGGTCGCCAACCACCAGACCAGGCTGCCCAGAGCCACATCCAGCCTGGCCTTGAATGCCTCCAGGGATGGGGCATCCACAACCTCCTTGGGCAACCTGGTCCAGTGGTCACCACCCTCTGTGTGAAAAACTTCCTCTGCACTCCTTCTCCTGTATTGAAGAATTACTTCATGTTAGTCGTTTATGATGACTGAGGAACACTTCAGAAACAGAGCTCTTAGCTTCAGCTGTCTCTCTGTGAGATCTGCTGCTTTAGAGCATCAGAGCGTGCATCAGCACAGACCTGGTGATACCACCCATGCTCAGCAGTGGCACTGCAGGCACAGCCAGTGAGATCCTGCACCAGGGACTTCATGTTGCCAGCACCCACCTCCCAGTGTCTGCTGTGCTGTGAGATCTCTGGGTTCACTGGAGGACGTGGCGCTCCAGGTGAGAAAAAGGTGGAGCCTGTCATACATATTTCGCTCTTCAGACTTAAAGGACTATTAGATGTACCACAGTATCACCAGACTTGCAAACTGCAATCACCTTGTATTTGCAGTACAGAGTCCTGGTTTATTGCCCCTAAGAATGCAGACCAAAGGTCTTCCTCTCCTTTTATTCTGTTTTGATATACAATTCCTGGCAATAGTAGAGTGGCCTTCTTAGCTTACAGATGAACTCCTTTCCGATGCGGCTCTCTGGCTCCTTGTTGGTGTCTGCGCTTTCCTGGGGGGATTTTCAGGCATCCGCTATCCTTCTGACCATGGATTTGCACAAAGAAGGTGTTTTCTCTTGAAGAACCGCTGCTCGCTGTTGGTAAACTAGCTTGCAGCTTGTACTGCTCAGGCACAGCTCCGCTGCTGGGGTAAGTCACGGCACCATCCGTGGATGCTGATCTCCTGGTTGTGTTTTTTGGAAAGGAAAGTTGTAATTCAAACAAGAATTAATAATCACACAGGCCTATGGATCTGTCGAAAGAAGTTTTGAATTGCTTAGTAATATTATAAAGAGATGTAGTTATCTAATAACTGCTGAATGCTTTTGAGCACCAGAAATGTCTTGCTGTGAGCAGCACTAAGGGAAGCAGCACTAGGCAGAACGAGAGAATAAAAGATCCTCTCAGAAGCAGCATGATCACTTTTTCATAGTTTTTTTAGAGGAAATTCTACATGCTGTACTAAATAAAAACGCTCTCTAATGTTATTTCTTTGGATGTTGTTCCTATAGGTGTAAATAATCAGTGTTGCAGTGTACGTAATATCATTTACAATAGCTTTCCACACAAGTGTGGGTATGGAGGATCAACTGCTGACTTTGAGTCACAAAATCAGGTCAGAGTACTGACAGCAGAGAATTTTCAGCCAGGAATCCTGGCTTTGGGCGACTGATGTGACTGTGATCTAATCCTCTTTATGCTTTGCTTTTTCCGGCTCTGAAATTTTGTGTGTTTTACAACTTGCTATAGCTTTCTGGGTTGTCTGGTTTGCATGTGCTACTTTACTAGAGGAATCTTAACATTTAGTAATGTTTTTATCTCTGTGGAAATTCCCTCCTCCCTTTCCCTGCTCCCTCCCCCCCCATCAAAATCAGAATGTTGGTTCAAATCCTCTAACCAGGCCTAAGGAGAGAGCTTGCTACAGACTTCAGACTTTCACTGGCAAGGTTTCGTTTGAGGAGCAAAAGACAGACCCTTTTCTTTCCTCACTCTCAAGAGCTGAGTGTCTTGTTTTATGGAATGGAATAACGAAGCTGGATGTGTAGATCTGCTTCACTTTCAGCTCTCCTAGAGATCTGCAAGGTCACTTTGAATAGTTATTGTGGTTTTCCTCTGTTAGGGTTTATGGTCTTTGTGTATCGCTATCTTCCACATAGGGATAAAGCTATCTTGTGTTTTGTGAAGGTGTGGTGTGCTTTCTTTTTTGAGATAGGTCGTTGCAAATGACAGTATGCAGCCTACAACCCCCCCACGTCAGAGAAGATTTCCATCGCCTTAAATAGCCTTTGGATCTGTTCTTAGAAGAGCAGAATGACTACAAAGACGCATTGTTTTGCCTGCTCCATGGCAACCGACGCCATAAGGCCTTTTCCCAGATGTGTTTATTTAAAGGCCTTTTAAGTTCAGTTAAAAATGAAGTGAAGTTGTAATTACTGTTNATCTGGATGTTAGCAAGCCGCTTTGCTCGGAAGGTATCTATTCGAAAAGCCCACCGCGCTTTGCCCGAAACAGGAGCTCCGGGCTTGCCTGAGGAGGCCCCGATCTCCCTCCTGAAGAGGAGGGCAGGCCGCGCGGAGCACTCGCTGTAGGTGTAATTAACAGTCTCCAGGTTTTAATTATGCCCGCGCAGCGCTCAGGAAAACCCCTCCCGGGCTGCCGCGAGGCACCTGCGCGCCGCCGGGCTCCGGGCCGGCTCCGGCGGGTACCGCTGGCTCTCGGGGTCCGGCAGCGCCCGGCGGCCCTGAGGTGCAGCGCGTTCCCCGGGCAACCGCCCTCAGCGCGTGCGCGCGGGACGGTGGGGGGGCGCGATCTGCTTCGGGCGCGCGCCTTTCCCGCCCGCCCCGCGAGCGGCCGCCGAGGGGAGCGGGCGGGGGCGGGGCACCGAGGGGCGGCTATGGTGGCAGCGCGGAGCTCTACGCCCGCAACTTCGGCCCAGCCATGTGGTGTCTGCACTGCAGCTCCGAGAGGACCCAGTCGCTGCTGGAGCTGGAGCTTGACAGCTGGTAAGCCGCGCCGCGGGGCTCCGCTCGGCGGAGCGCCGTCCCGTCACACAAAGGGCTCCGCTCGCCGCCCGGCCTCCTCCTCCGTCGCCGGTCCCGGAATGGGGAAAGCGGGCGGGGAGCGGGGCCCGGCGGCTCTGGGTCTGTGCGGCGCGGAGGCAGCGCTCCGCCCGCAGCCGTGGCTCCGCGGGGCCGCAGCCGTCCGAGCGCCCGTCGCTGCTGCTCGGCGGCACTCGAGGTGTGGAACTGCCCGGAGCTTTCCGAGGAGGTGTGCTTTGGTACGTGCCACGAGCGGAGCGCACTTCTCTTCGGTAACTTTGCTGTAGTCTGAGAAATAACATGACTGTCAGCGTCCTGCCCCGGAGCTGTCGGGGTGCGCCGGGACCCCCAGCCGGGCGGAGCGGGCGCGGGGCTCGAAGGCCTCTGCAGAGGGCACGCTGAGCAGCTGCTGGGAGAAGAAAGGAAATTTGGTCTTGTCGCGTTAATGTGTGCCTCCTCGTATTGCTGTGATGCTGTTAACTGAGCGATGTGTCAAAATTACAAAACCGCAGTTCTGAGCTGCTTGAAAACTGGGTGTACAGATCAGCGTCTGGACACCGTGCTCAGACATCAGTCTGGTTTTTGGGTGGTCTGTGCCGAGCCAGGAGTTGGACTCAGTGATCCATATGGGTTCCTTCCAACTCGGGATATTCTAGGATTCCAAAAAATAACTTGATGACACTCAGCGCTGATGGACTGTTACAGAAATCCCCAACTGAAGGAAAGATAGGCCATGTCTTAAACTGGGTGTGTGCTTGTGTGGAGAAACATAAAAGGAGGAAGTGACCAGATTCAGTGTAACTGCTTGTGACTTGATACAGTGTCTGTCCTGTACCAGAAAGAAAAAGGTTTTTTTTTTTTTTTTTCTAAGAAAAATGTTTGAGAATGCAGTTTACAGTCATACGTTTGAGTCTGTTTTTATCCTTGAGGAACACAATAAAGTTGAGCTTCCTGTGTGCAGTTGGCAATATTTGCATAAAGCACATTACATTTATATGGCTTGCTCATAACATAATTCCTAAATGTTACCTCAGTTACACGTTGCCTGTATTCACACAGTAATATTTTGCCATTCAGTCATTGTTTCAGTGTTTTTTTCCTATGTTTGCACATTGCTATATTGGCACTTCCTTTCAGTTAAACTTGATTATTCTGCCTGATGTGTTGAAAGAGGAATTGCTGAGTACTTAGTTTGGATGGTTGTGTTTAACTGTTTCTGTTCTTGTGGTAGATACCCGTGTATAATCAGAATTCATTACATCTCTATAGTGCTTTTGGGGAATTCGAGCCCTGCTGAATAAAATGACCCATTTCTCATTTTGCATCTACTTTTGTCTCAGGTTTGCTTTGTTGTGTTCTCCTGTTCTAGTTCTGAAATTGCTGCTATTGAGGGTAGTGCCACGCAGTATTCTGCTGTCTTTTTTCAGCTAGTTAAATAGATGGCCTAGTCCATGTTGGGGTTTCATGTGGGAAGTCAGCTAGCATCTTTTTTTTTTTTTTTTNCTTTGGATGTTGTTCCTATAGGTGTAAATAATCAGTGTTGCAGTGTACGTAATATCATTTACAATAGCTTTCCACACAAGTGTGGGTTTGGAGGATCAACTGCTGACTTTGAGTCACAAAATCAGGTCAGAGTACTGACAGCAGAGAATTTTCAGCCAGGAATCCTGGCTTTGGGCGACTGATGTGACTGTGATCTAATCCTCTTTATGCTTTGCTTTTTCCGGCTCTGAAATTTTGTGTGTTTTACAACTTGCTATAGCTTTCTGGGTTGTCTGGTTTGCATGTGCTACTTTACTAGAGGAATCTTAACATTTAGTAATGTTTTTATCTCTGTGGAAATTCCCTCCTCCCTTTCCCTGCTCCCTCCCCCCCCATCAAAATCAGAATGTTGGTTCAAATCCTCTAACCAGGCCTAAGGAGAGAGCTTGCTACAGACTTCAGACTTTCACTGGCAAGGTTTCGTTTGAGGAGCAAAAGACAGACCCTTTTCTTTCCTCACTCTCAAGAGCTGAGTGTCTTGTTTTATGGAATGGAATAACGAAGCTGGATGTGTAGATCTGCTTCACTTTCAGCTCTCCTAGAGATCTGCAAGGTCACTTTGAATAGTTATTGTGGTTTTCCTCTGTTAGGGTTTATGGTCTTTGTGTATCGCTATCTTCCACATAGGGATAAAGCTATCTTGTGTTTTGTGAAGGTGTGGTGTGCTTTCTTTTTTGAGATAGGTCGTTGCAAATGACAGTATGCAGCCTACAACCCCCCCACGTCAGAGAAGATTTCCATCGCCTTAAATAGCCTTTGGATCTGTTCTTAGAAGAGCAGAATGACTACAAAGACGCATTGTTTTGCCTGCTCCATGGCAACCGACGCCATAAGGCCTTTTCCCAGATGTGTTTATTTAAAGGCCTTTTAAGTTCAGTTAAAAATGAAGTGAAGTTGTAATTACTGTTTTAATGCCAATTTTTGTGTTATTGGTATTTAAAAAAAAAGTGACCTAGGACACAGCCTTTGGAAATGAATGAGCTTATATGAGAGAAGATACAAAATCCATTCTGGAGATACAAAACCAGGATAAGTACAGTGAAGTGTTAGCTTGTGAAGAATTACCTGGCATAGCTGAGAATTTCTAGGTAATTCCGGGTCCTGTGGGAAAGTTACCATGGTGTGCTATGTCTATACAGCTATGGAGTCAGTTAATGTTTATTAACCATTTTCATGTGATGCCTGAAGAGAATACTGTGACAAGGCATTGTGCTGTACGTTCTGGAAATCAATATATCCCAACGTTTGTTGTTTTTTAAAGCAGTTTATTTTCCTGAAGTGTGCAGGTAACCATGGGGGGAAGGAGCGTGAGAAGCTGAGGATTCATCATGGGGAATGGAGGGGGGTCCTTGTATGTTAGCGTGATTTTTTCAAGCAGTGAGTTGGATTAATAACCCCCAAAAGCCTACTGAAAGAAGTGATGTATTTAGGCCATGTGTGTTTTATTGCACAAGACTTCATGTGTTCATGCTCTGTATATAGAGAGAGAACCTTAGAACCCTATTTTTTTTTTCTTTTTTTTCTTTTCTTTCCTTCCTCAGGCAGCACTTTGCTTTTATTCAAGCAAAATGCAAGATAAATGCCCATTTTGGCCTTTTAAGTCTTGGAAATAATAGTGTATTTAATGTGATTAAGTTGGGAATTACCCTTAAGCAGGGTCATAATTACTGAAGATTTAGATGACATGTTTTACAAATTGCTGTGTGCTTGTAATTCCAAATTGAGTTTGTTGCACTCTGGGGTTTATAAACTTTATCTTAGCTATTAACGTATTAAATAACAGTGATTTATGTATATTAATGGGTATACCAAAATTTCAGCGTTGTGCTTAATTTAAGGTTTAATTATGTTTCTGTACTAGGAATAAAACACAGTGGCTTTAGCAAGGAAGACTGAATAGTTTAACATTCACTATGGAAGAGTTAAATGTAACAACGATAGCAAAATTGAAGCTGCATTTGTGAGTTGGTCTTTAGTATTTACTGGTCACACTGACCGAAAACTAGAGTGACATGCAGTGGGTGAACCAACAACTGCAGTGAGTTAACCAGCTATCAGTACTAAGCTTTTCCTGAGGTCAGCCAGCCTGCTTGCTTTGGAATTATTTACCCCTAATTTCCGATCTAGTGAGGATGAGTTCATAGTGTGAAATCTTGGTTTACTTCCTCTTGCACACAGATTTCCTAGTTCCTTAATTTCTTCTTAAGTCAGCTGGGTCTTTTTTTATGAAGCAGAGAGAACTTTGTGTCGTATTATTAGTTGTGCTCAAAAAGTTTGCTAGGAGCAAGGATACTAAGATATGAAAATCTACTTTCTTGTCTCCTTACCCTGCTCTGTGTTGTTCTGCAGTATCCTGGTGGCAGCTTCAATGCCGGCTAGATGTCAAAATGGCAGCTGAGGAACAAGGGGCATACAGCCTCTGTGTGTCATACTGGTTTTGCCAAAGCCTCCTAGAAAGTGCAGATGAAGTGGAGTAGAAGGCCACATGAGCTCTGTTCGATCCCCTCCTGGCCACCCTCTCTGAGGCCTGAAACATCACCTCTGTGTTTGGTACAAAGCATGACGTACTGTTCTGTGTCATCAGGAAAGAAAAGACCTGTAGCTATGTGCCACTAAAAAGATTGTCCTAAACACTCAAACCCCACCTGTCTATGAAAAATCACAACCTGCCTGTTACCTGATGGATTGTGGTCCAGCAAAGATGGGTT
This sequence comes from Pavo muticus, assembly GCA_016647715.1. Classification (NCBI taxonomy): domain Eukaryota; kingdom Metazoa; phylum Chordata; class Aves; order Galliformes; family Phasianidae; genus Pavo; species Pavo muticus. The sequence continues at coordinate 2,199,603 of JACDJE010000071.1, forward strand.
TGGAATGCTTAAACATAAACAGAAGATCCTTCCAAAAATAACTGCATCAGGCTGCCTTGACACAGAAGCCACAATGCCATCTGTGTAGTGCATCAATAATCTGTTTTTCTGTGTTTAATTTCCCGTGTCAGAATACACGTGAGATCTTGTGTTTATAGGATACTGTGCCATTTAATCTCTACTTCAGGTTTTAAAGACTAAAAGCGATTTAAAAGTAATTTAATGGAAGTTTTACAGGAGAATGGTCAAAGCCAACTGAGAATTTGGGATTGTTGAAGTTGAGGGTGGGGGAAGCTATAACAATTATCCATGTGGTATTTGAAATGAGGTTTGTTAGCACTGATTGGATGTTTTGCTTATCTAGCATACATGCTTGTATCTGCTGAAGGAAGACTGCAACGGGTTCTGAAAAAAAACATTTTCAGAAAATTCTTTGACTGCTTTTGAGATCAGAGTGTCTGAGCTGCCCTTTCTGGTTTATATCCTCCTGCACAGCCTACTTTCCAACTGTCTGCACTTGGTTTCTCCTCTGAAAACCAGTTTCTATTTAGCAGCTGACTTCTGGACTGCTTATGTCTGCTTTGGATTTGTGCCTGATTACACATAGAGACAAAGCTTGGAGCAGAAGGGCATTGAGTCAGGACCAGAAAAACATGGAATGGTTGTAGCGTCTGTCTACGATGTCAAAGACTCCTGTGTGAAGAGGCTGCCTGGATAACTGTGAGATCTTGAAAGTAGGCACTGCAATGTAAATAGTCTCTGGTTTATAGACGTGCAGTAACATCACTATCAAAACAGTTAGTGTAGGCGTGTCCTTCCTTAACATATTTGAGTTTCACTGAAAGCTGGTTAGACCCAGTCCTATTGGAATCCATGCCTAATGCCTCCTTAGGAAACTGCAAAACGCACATTAGATCCAGATGTTTAACTGGGTTTAAGTCATTTTGATTCTTTTATCATCAGAGATGTGATCAGTTCTCATGTTATATATTGTAAATAAGAAGTATGATGTATACACAATACAAGGACACAGCCGAGCCTTTTATTATGCTCTTTCTTGTACCTGATTTGTTTAAACAACATTTTTAGCTTCTGACTAAACTTCTGAGAATTCTCCAAACTACAGGGATCTGTGCTCTTTTTATGTGCTGGAATGTTTTCATTACTAAAAAGTGTAGTGCAAATTGCTCTCCCTCTACAAAAAAAAACTTCAGTAAAAACTGTGCAGATTATGAATAAGGCCTTTAGCAGTAAACTCACTGGCCATGTGTCCCCCAACACCCCCCTGCCCCTGAAAAAAGAACAAAAAACTCAGCCCTCCAAGAATGGTTCTTGTTTTCTTAATTACTTTCCAGTTCTCCAGTACCCTGGCATCTAAACGAAGACAAGGAGTGGCTGTGGTTAGACAGTTTCCTCAACTTACACAGACATGATGCTTATTTTGATGAAGGGAAACTTAATTTGGAAAGCAAGTTGTTTTGATGGTTCCATGAAATGTTTTCACAGGAAACTCAAAATTCATCTTGCTTTCTTGTATTATTACAGGATATTAATCATACTGGCCTTGCTATTTTTTGAAACACCCACTTCTGTGTACCTGTAGGCAGCAGTATTTGTCACTGGCTTTATAGTGCAGCTTCAGCTGTTCTTTTTGACCTGTAAAACTAAAAATGCTTTGGGAGTAGTCTTTGTAAACTGTGAAGAGCAAGTAGTCTTCAAAATTATTTGTGGTGTAGATCAGCAGAGGAACTCAGGAGGCATTTTGAACTGTCAGGCAGCTGGTAAGGCACTGTTCCCTGGCAGCAACAGGTTCCAGAACTGGCTGGTTCCTTAGCTCTTCAGAGCTTGGATTAACTTTCTAGATGCGCTGCAAGCCCTCTCTTTTGTCCAGGCTTTGAGGGAGGATGGCTTGGAAAGCCTCATGAAGCATAATCATTTTTTATTAGGAAAAAAAGCGTTAAATATTGTGTGGAAAAAAATCATGCAATTTCAGTGTAAATATTTCTGCAGAACTGTGTGGCTTTTACAGAAGAGGTGTGTGAGTTTGTAAGGTTATGAAAGTTAAACCACCTTTTTCAGTACTGTAGGAGATAAGATGTTTTTTATTTATAAATTACCAAGTTTTAATTAACTCTGTTTAGACTTCATTTTTTGCATTACTTTAATCACTGCATGGTGGATCCACTTTAAAAAAAAATAATGGGAGAGATTCTTATTCATCTGTCAAATAGAGTGATGATGAAATTCAGATATTCTTTATGATTCTAGTGAGGAGCTATTGCCTGCCAGAACTTGCTTTACTACCGAGTTGCTGTGCTTTCTGAAGCAGTGGAAGTTTCCCACTTAGAAATGCTGAGAATACTGAGGGCATGATACAGCAAAAACTAGAAGCTTTCTGGGTCAGGATTCAGTGAAGCAGCAAGGGATAATAGGACCTTAACATTTTTTTTTGAATTATTCATTTTTATCCAAAAATCTGGCTCTAATAGATGTATATTTTTTCCTATTATAAATCAACCACTCCTCACAAAAGGGTTGTTCTCCTGTCACCAGGCCTCCACAGCACTTTGTGTGCCATCGTCCTTTGTACGCTGCTTTGTGTGCGCTCTGCCGGATGAGTTCGCGTTCTGCCTTGTAATTGAGAACCTCAGCCCATCTCATACTAATGCAGTGTATAAAAAATGCTTTATTGAAAACAAGTAGGATTGGGGCCGTTATGCTAACATTCAAAACAACAACAGGGAAGCTTAGATGCTGTTGTTTTGAATGTCTGTGAAGTTGACAACACTGCTCCATTTCCTTGCCGAGCTGCATGCCTCAGAATAAATGGGTGGGATATGTGCCACCAGCACAGCTGCTGCCGTTGCCTTGAGCTAGGATTTTAAACAGGCTGCACTCCTATTTTATGCTCTTATTCTGGCGGATCTGAAATATTTTTAGCTTCGCTATTGTGTGCTGTGCTTTCCAGGGATGCTCCTTGGGCTGCGGCAGAGGCACAGCACGTCCCTGGGCCGGGCCTTGGCGTTCCTCAGTCCTGCATACGCTTTCACGTTGGACTTTAAACAATTTCAAAGAAACTTGAGGGATTTTTAACAGACGGAGGGAGAGAGAACTGAGGCACATGGGAACAGCTGGACGCCTGGGGGGGAAAAANCATTCAGATATTTACTTTAATCCTGGCTGATAACTACTTTCATTGCCTTCAGACAGTATTTGTGGAGTTCAGAATTCTTTCACATTCTTTTTTCAAAGGAACACAATTGTGTTTTCCAGAATTAGCCAGTATTCATAAAGCTGTGTTAAAAAGTAGTCATTTATTGTTCTGCTTGGCTTTTGTGTAGGTACAAAACACAATGGGCACACACAAGTTCGCTCATCTATCTGAAATTGTGAATGGCTTAAACAGGAAAAGAAAACATTCTAAGCAAAGAAAACTATGCTTTTCTTGCAGATTGAGGGCTTTAGAGACGATGCTGATGACATGAAGTGAACTAAGTGTTGTTAATCTCAGCTGTCTGCTAAGCCCAAATAAATGCTTTGCACAGACGGCACGTTATTACTGTCATACTATGAAAGTGGAAAAAAAGAGGAGGCTGCAGGGAACCTTCTCGTGTTGTATGTTTTTAAGAGAGAGCTTGACATCCACTAGGTGCTTCAAGAGCATTAATATGCTGTGTATTAGCTGCCTGGATTGTAGGAATCATCTCAATGTTCTTATTTTGTCCAGCCTTATTTGAGGGCTTTTCATTCAGTGATGAGTTTGCTAGCTGCTGTGTAGGCTGGGTGTGGAGCTTGCCATCACCCCGTGTCAGCGGGTTTCCTAAGGGCTTTTTAGCAGTGGTATTTAGCCATGCTAAAATGCCCCAAATCATGATAATGTTTTCACTGTACTCTCATTTGGAGATATTACCTGAAGGTAAAGAACAACAGTGAAAGTTTGCATTGCTTTTCTTTTGTGCCTTAAGTGGGTCTTACCGATTCTAACTGCTACTTGCAACTGTCCTATACAAGTTGAAACATCCAAAATTCACCTGCCAAAATCAGATCTGTTTTGAATCTCTGCTCTGCATCCACAAATGAAAATGTTTCTGCCAGGAGGTAAGGAAGCTGCAGAGGTGACAACCAGAGCCCAGGGTGGAGTGTGTCACCCAGCTCTGTCCTGCTCTGCTGTGCCAGGGCAGGTTGGCACATGGAGCTCAGGCAACATGTCAGGCCTCCCTGTAGGAGTGAGCAGTGTGNTTTTCCCCTATTTCTACTAATTTGATGAGTCAAAGTTACCAATTGTAATAGGTGAGATGGAACTGCCCAGTGAAACTTATAGCACTCGCTGTATCAGCAGCTTTTAGTTGTTTCTTCACCCCTTCAGATGCTCTCCTGGAATCCTGCCACAGTTAAAAGCAATGTGCAATTTCAATCCTTTAAATACCTGTAATTCAATACTTTAAATACAGGTAAGGAAGCTCGAAGCGTTCTGTTTTACACCTGAAAAGTGCACATACCAAGCAGAACAGTAGCTGTTGTTGCTCTGCTGAGAAGTATGTATGGGAAGGTTGCTAGGAGCCCAGGCAGTGAGCTCTGGCTGGGCCAGCGGCCCTCCCTGCTGGAGGAGGTGTGTTTGCTGGCACTGGGCAGGGTGCTTCTCCTGAGACCTGGGACATGGTTTCTTCTCAAGAAAGAAATGGATGGCCTTAGCTATTACTTCTCACCTTGTGACCATGTTGCAACTTTGCAAAATTAAAATTTGCTGAAGAGAAAGACGTTTATGTTTGTATGGCTGAAGGAAGTATTCCTCCAAGTATTTAGCGTCGTGAGAATAGTCTTCCATCACTTACAGACTGGAGTTGTTTCATCCTGTGGGAATCTGGAGGTTAGGTGCTAGGATTTCAGGTGCAACAACAACTTCGAAACAGAGTTTTTCTTTATCCTGGTCATGTTTTCTTCTAGGTATAGAGACGGCAATTCAGGGGTCAACCTTTCTGAACAGAGAGGGAGATCTAGTAATTATGTAGTTGATTCTGAATGCTTAATAATTTATCCTTGAAAACTGCATTTGGCCTGAACAGCAACAAGTAGTAGCTGTGATTGGTGAAGGCTAGCCTGGTGGTAGCCCATCCCCTGTCGGTGGCTGCAGGGTGTCATCCTGGACCCAAGCCAGCAGTTTTCTGGCTGTGGTATTTAATATCTCCTCGCTTATTTCACCTGTGCTTCTTGATTTTTAACACCCCTCCAACCTGGACATCAGGCACCTAGCAGACCACTGGGAAACGTGTGCTAGAAGTGAGATGCTGCTTTACTAGTGATACATGTCCTCTTGCCTACTGCGTGGTGTTCCACTTGGAATTCAAGGCACTGTATTGCCCTAACTTGATAGCTTCAGCTGTGCCTCTCTCAATGAGTAACACTGTATCTAGCCTGCTCTCAGGGTATCTTTATTTTGGAAATATTAATGTCATAGAGCTATCCTGGAACTTACCCACCACGCTTCCATAGGATCTCATGGATTCAGACTAACGTGCCCTTTGTTGTAAACCCACGCAGCTCCCAGTTGCTGCCCAGTTCTGACAGATGCAAAGGAATGGTTCAAGCTACAGGGTAGCTGTGCTTGTGTTCAAAAAGCTATGGAGCACCAGAATTTGGTGAGAAAAATGTTAGTTCCTTTGAGCATCGTGATACATGGATGTAGAACAACTGGGCTGTGCCTCTTCCTTGCAAGGGTTTACTATAGTTTAAGAAGGATGCAGTAAGGATGCAACTTTCTTAATCGTTCAGCATTCATGTAGTTATTTTTTTATCAGAATCAATGGGAATTTTATTGTTGATTTCAGAGCTGGGCATATTTTAATCACTGTAGCTGTCAATCAATTGTAGCTTTTTATGTTTATTTAATAACAGAACTGCAGGAGGTCTCAGAAACTGTACTCAAGATGGAGCCCTGATTGCCCTGGTTGTTACATTAAATGTCTGAGGATGTGCCCTTAGACTGCATGTTGCTGATCAACGGAACACTCGAGTGTACGAGCAGGGCTTCCGGAGAAGTGTGTTAGTGTGCTGTGTTTGCTGAGTGCTTTGTTTGGCTTCCACTGACATTTAGGCATTGTATAGACACAAGCTGAATTCACGTTCCCAATTTCACTTCTATTTTTTGTTGTCTAATAAGACTGTTGTGTTATAAGAACAGAATCGAGCCCTGAACTCTTAAGTTCATTTTTTTGAGCATCTTGTATGTTGCTATTTTACACCAATCTTTATGTAAATATAGATTTTGCTTAATTTATGCATCTTCGTTTTCCAGAGAATACCAACCCTGGGCTTTTAGTAACACTTAGTAACCAAAAACATATTAGTTACATAAATACGGACCTCCTTGCATCTTGCAGGAATTGGATTTTCTTTTGGGTGAGGACAGTTGCAGTTGGGGTACAGACAGAGATGGCAAGTGTGCTGCGCTGCTGTGATTCGGCTCCAGGTTTCCAGAGAAGAACAGATGCTGCTTTAATCCACTGTAGCACAAAGCCCTAGTATTACGTTAAAGAGGGCTGCAAATTTAGCTAAATAAATCTTCTTTTGCTTCTTTACCCAAGACAAAGGCATTTTCATACGATTATCATGAATAATTTGAAATTACAGTATTTTAAATTGCAATTAATAAAAATAAGTAAAAATAAAAGCCAAGTTTTGAAATGATAAAACATCAAACTCTTTTATCTTTGTAGGAGAAGTTGGATATTGAAATGATGGCTTTGGGAGCCTTTAATTCAGGAAAGCGATGTAGTGTATCTGGTAATCAGATTCTTTCAGTAGTTCAGTGTCATCTGAGTTGAACTTGTGCTTAAAAACAAAGGACTCAATTCCCTGTTGCTTTGTGTTGTGCAAACAGAAAGAAAATGCAGCGTTTATGGCTTGGTTTCCATGCACATAGTGACTACATCCAGGGTGGGGAAATAGACGAAGAATCCAAAGCCTGTCAGTTGTGTTTTGAGGGGTACTTCCATCCTTTGGTCCAAAAGATTTCAGTGTCCCCTTAGAGACCTTCCAGATTTACAAGGATGGACGTGTCAGGAGTTGAAATGCTGTGGTAAGAGCTGAGAAAAGGAGAGCCAACTTCCTTCTGTTTGTTGGTACGTGTATGTGACCCCTCAAGTCATCTGTATGACCCGATGTGGATACAGACCCCATGTATTTTCTGTCACAGGGTGTATTTACCGCTATTCCTACGTCTGTACTACATGAAGTTCACAATTTTACTTTCATTTAGTTTTCACTCCCAACCTCCATGGTAGAGTGGACCAGACTTGATCTCAGATCACGTGGAGAGTTAAACAGAGCAGCGGCCGTGGGCGCTGAAGCTCAGACGTCTGTATGTTGGGCTGTATGTAACTTGAGTTTAGTATTCTTTGTAGTGTAGCCTACAGCCATAACGATCAGAGCTGGGCTCCTGTCAGTCTCATCAGTAGAGGCGGGCAGACTGTGTCAGCACTTGCACAGAGCTCTGCGGATGAATCTTTAGGGAGGAACGGACCGTTTAGCTGGAAGCACCCCAGCCTTTAAAGATAACACCAAAGAGAGTGTTTCCCTCCTCTTTTGGGGGGTTGTGTTGAGGAAGCCATCATTCAGACGAGGTGGACAGCAGCGTTCCTGATCCAGCTGCTGTTCTGAGAGGTCTAACAGTGAACCCCTGACTTTCTGGTTGTGTTTCTATTTAATTATAGCTTTTCTCTCTGCACTCTCAACTGGGAATAAAAATTATCTTTATTGTTCTTGCATGGTTCTGCTTTATTGTAATGTGTGGGTAAACAGCTGCTTTGTTTCCATTATAGAGGTGTCTGGGGTGATTCACATGCTTTGAAGTTAAAGACATTTCGCAGGGTGTTGAACGTTAGATAATGTTTTCAGCTGTTCTTAGATTCTCAAAAGGCAGTTCTTTATTGCTGTTCATATATTCTTTATTTCGTGAAAATTGGTTAGGAGATAATCAGTGCTGTGAAGTATTGACTGCAGGCTGTTTTCAAGGAGCTGATTCTAATGCTTCAAGCTGGGGAGGGTGGGACTTTGCAGTGGGTATTCCTGTTAGTGCCAGTGGGCAGTCCCTGTGGGACAGGGGAGAGAGGATTGCCCAGTATCTATTGGAGATTGGCTCAAATGGTAACAAACTTGCAGTTTTGGATTCTTTGGCTTTGTAGAGCAACATTCTTATGGTAAGCTTTGAAATAGCACCAGTAGATTCCCAAGACCTGTGTTAATGTATTGTGATCAGTGATATGGGTCAGAAGTCCTACTGGAAGCCTACATTTAGTTCCTCACTAACAGAAAACAAACTGTAAGATGTATGAGCTCAGCATAATGGAGAGGAAATGTAAAAGGAAGGAAGTTTGTGAATGAGAAAAAGCATGTCAGCTTTTCAGCTGATTAGGGGCTGTAGGTAATCTTCTGATGTCTTGTTTGTCCTCAGAGTTAAGATCCACGTGTAGTACGACTCTGTGTCTCTCTGAGTGTGTCTGCAAGTACGATGTACAGTCTTGGACGCATTGCCTTGAATCTAAGTACTCTCTAAAACAGTTTATTTTCTGCTAAACTCTGTGCCTCAAACAAAAGATCTCTTACCATTTTGTTTCCCTGAACGTGAAGTTCTGTATGCCTTAATTTAAATTAGGGTGTGTTGTGCACGGGATAAAAGTCTCACACTTATGAGCCTGTGATTAAAGACTGGTTTGCAGTGGTTCTCTTCCAGTAAGTGACTACGCAGACCTCTTCCATGCATGCAGAATGCTCAGGGCTGGTCCCTGTTCTCACTGGAGTTGGAGCAGAACTCCAAACTTCACTGAAAGCTGGAAGAAGGCTTCTGTGTTCTCAGCGGTCTTTTTTCCTGGTTAGTGAGAGGTTCTCATGCCTGTATGCATTTATACGTGTTGAAATTACGCTGTTTTCCTTAGAGAAAACCAGTAAAGGCTTTTTGACTTTCCTTGCTTGTTTTCAGTTGTTTCAGACCCAGCACAAGGTAACTGGCAGTCAGGACAGGGCTGAAGCAGTGTTTAAAACTGAGTGATTTTGTGTATTAGGTTCAGATTGTGAGAAGTTCCTTTTTTTCTGGTCTGGCTGTTAGCAATCCATGCTCTTTTTGGGTTTGGATTGGCTTTTGTAACTACATTGCTCTTACAACCTCATCGGGTCTATCTGGTACTCAAAGGAGAAGTCAACCAACCACTGAAAGTTGTGTATGCTGCACTTTATTTGTAATCATTTCAACTAGAAAAGGGATAAAACTTCAACAATGGTCAAATAATAGACTCTATCAAGTATGTTAGATCTAAAATGATAGGATTTTTTTCCAGGTATGAAATCTAAATGCCAGCAACTTTTTATTACTATGAGAACAGGATTTCCTTAAGGATCTGCAGACCAGTTCACACGTGTGATAAGCACAGTCCGTAAGAGACGGAAGAATGTTGTTATCCACCAAGACCCGAGCGGGCAGAGCAAACTAGGACGTAGTTTCTTACAGAACTTCATTGCCCGCAAGATGATTTCTCAGCAGTGTCACTCAGCATCACCTCTGGCTGCCTTGACACAACAGCTGAAGCCACAACAGAAATACGACGATAGCTGGGACACGATGCCAAGGATTTTTGTATTGTATCAAATGCTGCTTCAGCTGTGCGTGCAAATGAATTTTGTTCTCAGATGCAGAAACTAAATCTTCCTTTTTAAAATTAGCATTGAATAAAGGTCATGTCATGATGTTATAAATGGTAGAATGTTTTAATATCTCACTATCTTAAATACGTGCCATATGTAGCATATGTCTGGTAAGTAAGAGGATTCGAGGTGCTGGATGTTGTATCTGAATAGATAATTAATAGTTGAGGTTATATACTTGCACTGAGGAGCTGTACAGGTTTATAACACTTCTGGTTGTGCGAGTTCACTTAAGAGGAGCAGGGCAAAGTCTGTAGTGGTAGGCAGACCTTCACAGATGCAGTTAATGTCAGGTGGCACAGTTAAACTTGAGAATATTTAGCTCTAGTTCACTTAAGAAGGTAAACATCCTTTTGAGGAACGCTGTGATATGAGTGTGTTTTGTGATGGGGTGCAGAAAGGAGCTGACCTTAAAAACAAACCTCTAAACATCAGACTGGTAGTTTTGAGAACTCTTCTAGCCACAAGCCTCAAATGATTACACAGCCTTATTTCAGTATTATTTTGTCCACTTTATAAAAGCAGTTTGAAGTATGGAATGTGGTCAGTGCTAAACGAACACGTCGGGCGGTGATTAACGCAGATCAGCAGAGGATGACGTACTTTCTTTACCTGAGGTAGAAGGTAACTTCTGTAAGCAAGCTGCGCTTAAGTCCTGTTGATGCTGTCAGTCTCCTGTTACTTTCCAGCTGCTAAATAATGAAAATAAAGCACAGCTTTGCTTTTAGCAGAGAAGTTTCATCAGGCATTGAATGTGTGCTGTGGGGGGTTGCTTTTTTGTTGATTTTGACCCTTTTGTAGCAGAAGCTTCTGTCTGCCCTGTGTGACATAGACTGGGGTGATGCACGGGGCATTTAACCTTCCTTCTCCTCCTCAGAAGCTGAAGATAATCTCAAGTAAGCTCTTCTCAAACACACATTCTTAGTGCTTAAATCTATTATAAAGGTTGTTCCCTTAAATGAAGTAGGGTAGATTTCTGTTTGGTTCTCTTTTGAACTTGCTTGTGTGCATCTCTGCTTCAGAAGAAAGAGTGCATTAATTCCTAATTACTGCTTCGGAGAAGAGAAAATGATCTCTCATCTTCCCCTGCTCTCTGCTGTTGCTAGTAGCATGTAAGGTTGTGGGTCAAAGAGCCTTAAAAATAAAGATTGTTTTTTAAATGCCTTTCATGAGTTTACTCAGTGGGAATTAAAGTTCAGCAGTGTCCAAGTGAACAGATGTTGGGGATTTTCTCTAGGTTTGAATCCAGGGCTTGGACTAGAAAGCAAATGGAAGTTTGCAAGGCACATAATGGTGTTTTGTCTGCGGATCTGGTCAGGCTGTCAATGGTCCTCAAACTGTGTTTTAACTGGCTGCTGTTGGCAGTCTGTTACACGGAACGTTACGGAGCAAAGTGGTTGGTTTATTAGTTGTTAGTGTTCGCTCCTCAGAACATGCAAATTTGGTCTGGATTTTTCTTGCAATGATATATTACTTCAGTGAGATGGATTACCTGGGACATTACTTTGATGTGCATTCAAAGGTTTCATTTGTTTTTAACAGAAACAGCTGAATTGGTGAGAGTGCATTCTAAGTAAAACAAGTTGGTCGATATTTCTTTCCTGGATCAAAGCTTTTGTCAATGCCTGTGAATACTGTTGTCTGTCATAATGGCTTTGAACTTTTGACAGTGTATATTTGAAGGTAGATTGGTTTGTTAATGTTATTGCATTTATTGAATTTGGGGATTTGTGTAAGTTCTTCATAAAATTGACTTTTGTGTACCAAGCAGTACAAAACAGAAATGGGACTAAGAACTAGATTCTAATCTGTTCCAAACTGTGCTAATAATATAATTCTGTTCAGATGTTCTCACCCCATTGGGGAATATGGAATTGTGGAGGAGGAAAGAAAAGAAAAATATTAGAAAAGTGGCTTGTATGAGCTATATATGGCTGGTTTTGATTTTGAGGTTACATTAGGAACTTTTTGCAAAGAGTAATTTGAGATAATGCAGTGCATACATCAGAGCCTTAACGAAGTACACCTCCAGGTTTACAGTAGAAGGCACCACAGGTACAGAATCGCAAGCCAGCTTTGAAGCAGCGCGGTGCACCCTGGTGTCCAATGAATCATTGTGCTGGGACTGAGTTGCCTATAGGGAGTCATAGTTTCGGTTTGCTGTGTGTTGTTCGTCATTGCAGTTTTAAATGTCACGTTTAAATTAGGGCTTTATTGTAAAGACAAAGTTTTATGAAAGAAATTAACTATCCTGTAGGTTTGTTTGTGTGTGGAATACCTAGGTTTGACCTAAACATGTTTGCCATTTAAATGTCGGGTTTTTTCCAGCATTCATGATGGAAATGTGTGGTCATACCAGCTGCTCTAGCAGCTGCCATCGAGCTGCTCTCTGTTACGCAGTTCCACAGGCGACTTCTGGTCTGCATTCTTTGAGCAAGGTAGAGAATTTGGATCGGTTTCAAGTGGGTATTTATAATTAGGAGTTACGATCAGAGTTTGACTTTTTAACCTCCAAGTTTTAAAAAGAGATAGTTGGTGTAAAGCAGGTGCGTAAGCACTTCTTTCTTCCTGAGCATTGGGCCTATTTATATGGTACATATATTTTTGAATGGAATAGAAGATTTACTAGGCATTGTATTTACGAAATGAACTTGTCGTGTAAAAAGCTTTGGTCTTTTTGTTCTGCATTGAAATCCATCCCATACGTAGCCTGTTCGAGTCCCTCGGTATCTTGATACTTCAGTTGTAGCTATCAGTAACGTTTCAGGACAGCTGAATTATTCTGTGTAGGTACAATGTAAAGGTAAATGACGTGGATTTGGGGAAGCAAGTTAGAGAAAGGACAAATTTGATTGAAGAATTTCATGAAAAACTACTCATGCAAATGCTCCACCATCGCAACAAATAAATGTACAGATACTCCATTAAGCTCAGCCAGGTTATGCAGGCTGCCTGGATTTTTGACTGCTGCTTCTGGCCTGCCATACTGTACAGCAGCCATGCTTAGGAATCACCTGCTTCCTAAAGAGCACAGCGTGCCTGTCACAGCCAGGCTGAGTGCTGCCTTTACGCTCTGGGGCTAACCAGGGTGGTCAGTTGGTGTGATTTTCAGAGTGTCCATAGTACTTGTATGTACCTTCCACAGTTCAGGTGAAAATGGATTTATGGCGTGTACCTTCGAATTAGTATGTATTCTTTTAGTAATATAAACACTATGGAAAAATCGAAGCTGTAGCAGCACAAAAGAGTTATGCTCTCATTTTTGTGTCCAAACTAGCCTTTTTTACAGAATGGGTGTAACGCAGATCGGTTCCTGTGGATGCACCATCCAGTCCTCGGGGCCTGTTTTCAATTTCACGTCTTTCTGTTGCACTGCTGAAAGCCCATTGTAAATGAGCGATGGAAATTACTGGTGATTTCAGAGTGTTCATTGGTAAAGTCGTTTTTTAAATATTTACTCATAGGGCTTTTTAGTTCTATTTTAAAATACTGAGTGCAGTTTTGGTTTGGCACTTACGTTACTTGGAAGCATGTTCAATTTCCTCGTTGCTTTTGGTTCCAAACAAAGGCTACAATGTACTGGTTTCAACATTTGGAAGTTTTCTGTAGGCGTATATCCACACTGTCTTTGTACTGCAGCCCTACAAGTGAGCTGGGACACTTTGCAGGCTGCAGACTGTGAGGTTTCTGGGGCAAACGGGAACACAGAATGGTTCCTTGCATCTGATATTAGCGAGCTCATTCATTCACGTTGTGCGGTTTTAAAGATAAGGTAGCGGCCCTCAGAAGTGAATTCCTACTTCTTCTGGTTGTCCTCTGTCATCCAAACCAATCGTTTTGCCATTATAAGTGCAGTGAGCACTTTTGTACTCATGGAAAAGCCCAGAGTTTGCTCTTCACTGAAAGTCAGGTCTTTGGGACTCTCTCCAATTTCCATTTTAAGCTCAAATGTTGAAGATTTCTTATTTTTCAATTTTTTTCCCTTATTGTGCTTATATTTGCTTTTGCTAAGATTACAGTTGTGCGGTTTGAAGGAGGAGGAAGGTGTGAATGTGAGACCCCCACAGTTCTTTGAAAAGTGAAAAACCCACCAAAGAATGTAGTAGATATTCAAAAATCCCAATTAATATGTTGTTATAAAAGATGGTAATGCGTTCAGTGTACTCACCAACTAATTACAGCCTGTGTGATCACAAGTAGTAATTTCTGATCTGAAGGTGTAAAATGAGATACAGGGAAGGAAGGACATGCCAGGTTCGTGCAGCTAGGATGCCCAGAGAGGAAGGATTAGCCTCCCTTGTGGCTAACCACGTCACTGTGTTGGGCTATGGGCGGAGGGAAGGAGGATGACAGAGCTTTTTCTTAATAGGCAATTCCTGAGACGAGCCTGTCACCTGAATAGTGGGAAGTGAGGGTATGAAGAGGAAAAAAAGTCCAGCAGAGCTTGTCCTAGTTAGCAGCAGGCTGTGCTTTGTATTTTGTCAGCTTGGATCTATTGTATGCTACCTGAGTCCAAAGATACAGCTGTGCAACGTGCTATTCAGGTTTGACATCCAGGCAAATGAGTTAGAAAAGCAGCTCCTTGGCAGCCACTGCCTGCACGTTGTTGTGGGTCTTTCATTCAGAGAGAGCAGTGGGCTTTGTTTCTGCTGCTGGTGGAGCTCAGCGCACACGGTGGGTGAGCGCGGGGTTAGCTGCTCTGCGGGGTTGACCCTCAGCTCACTGCCCTGCTGATGGGAAGAGCAGATCCTGCTTGCGTGCACAGATGTCGCTTTGGTTGATGTATTTCAATTTAAAAATATTTGCGGAGTGCATCGCTTAGCTTTTGCAGGAATTCTAGGGCCAAACACACAGAAGAGAAGAAAATGCCCAAGTCTGTCTGTCTTTGGTATTACACTGGTTTGTATTAGTTGGAAAAGCAGAGTTCATCATTTTTTGCCAGTGGTTTCACATACCCACTGCCCTGTCAGAAGTCCTGTACTCTGCTTTTTGCATTTCTCTCTGAGCTTTTCATCTTGGCATTTGTTCCTTGATACGGTGTTTCTTAGTAGCAGTGCAGGCTGAGGTCTGTGCAGGAAGAAGCTTCCAGTGACTGCTTTTGATAAAACGCTGATTCAGTCAATGCTGCCCACTCTTTCAGAAAAGTAATTTAGATATTCAGAGAGGCAAAGATTTTCCATGGCTCTATTCTAAAGTTCTATTCGTGCTACACCATGTAAATAGTACTAAATATTTTTAAATGTTTAATTTCTGTTTCCTGTTTAGTGCTGTTAAGCTGCTCCATTCTCTGCTGCTCAGTGAAATCCTGGCGAGCAACTGTTCTTGTTTTCTGCCTTGGCAGATTCTGAATCTCTATTTACTCCTGAGGCAGGAGTGCAATGCTACAATTACAGTTCTAGATATGAAAGGTTCATATCTCAACTGTTCTGCATCCTCCTGAATTGGAATGCTTGCTGCAGTGCTCTTTTCCCAAGTAATGTGTTCTGGTAAATTGCAGGGAGATAAACCAACCTCATATGTGAGTTTATGTCCTGGAATTAGCAGTAATTCTACTTGATTGTAGTAGCAGATATCAGGACTTAATTAGGACTTTCTTTCTGATTTTGCCTGGGACTAGGTAGTGTCTGTTGTCTATTCTTGCAGTGCACTCAAGGTACTTGATTTCTTTTCTATGTAAGATAGTGTGTGCAAGGTGAATACTGAGGGAAGCGATGCTCGAAGTGCTCACCTATCCCTGTTGTCATAGAGGACTTCTGCTAGCTGTTGCTGCAAGCTTGGAACAGAGCCTCTGAGTTTTTGTCTGTTGGCATTTTTAGTAAGAGGACAGCTGGAAGAGCCTTCTAACCCTACGGAGGCTGTTTGAAGCAAAGGTACCATCCTGAGCACATGGCTATTCAGAATAGACATGGACACGGTCATTCTGAGTTGTGTACTGCTGCACAGTGCTGTGTGTGTGATTCCTCCATAGCAGAGCAATTTTGTTGTCATTAGAACTTCATACAAGTTGTATATCTTGAAATATTTTTCATTCCCAAACATATGTAAAGTAGTAATAAGAAACCAAACTGCTTTTGTCAGTGGAATTTTCGTTTATATGAAATAATCTGTGTGAAGCCTCAGCTCCTCTTCCATTAACAGACAGGGAAGAAATGAATGGGAGAAAGCTTTCAAATAGCTGTATTAGTTGTGCGTGCTCTGTCGCTTTAAAGGGCTGTCGTGCTGTTGTGCAGGAGGCTGCACGTTGTGAAAGGTAATTGCTTTCCTGCTTCAAAGGCCTGACGTGTGATGGCGGGGAATTAGGCCTGTGAGCAAAGTGAGATCAAGTGTTCCATCTCATTCAAGGCTCGTGTTTGAGTTGGGAAAAAGAATGAAAGAAAAACTGCAAATAAAGAAGAAACCTCAAGTCAGAACCTTGGGGAGACCCGCTTCCAATTTCTTCCTAACCAGGGCAGTAATACTTCTGTTGGGAAAAGAGTAAGTGATCCATTGAGGATATTATTGTTAAGATGCCAACATGAGACGGTTACCAGTGTGGAAGGGTTTTAAATAGTTAAGCATTAAGGGAAGAGAAAAGCAAAAATGCCATGGAACCTAAGAAGGGGGAAATAGTGATAAAACTTGAATTCTTGTTTATTTTGGGTGGGTTATTGAACAAACTTACTGTATATGTATGAAAATACTTACAAATAAGATTTAAATTAGGAGCCTGTGATAGTCTCTTAGCTCAACAGAACAGGGAATTGTGTTTTAGTATTTAAAGAGAGAATGTGAAGGGTTTGAGAGTAGTATGAATGTACTTAAAGGCTGCTTTAGAGAGAATGATTTGTTTCTTTTAATGGGCGGTTACACAGTTTCAATGTCACTAGCAAAACTGGGGATCATTTATCATGTTTTAAGTTGAAAGCCATCTGTGTCATTGAGGGAAGGGGATTTAGTTTCCTGTCAGCTTCCTTTTTGGAAAAGGTAATGTGTGTAGACTGAAAATATTTCCAGCTTGGGTGAAGTATGTTTGAAAATGCCTTTTGGGTAGAGTCATATTTTGATGGGCAGAGGAAGAGGATTTGCAAAGAAAGAGAAACTTCAGTTCTACATGTTTGTAGAAACATTTTGAGACATCTGAGGGACTTGTTTTTCCCTGCACTTTAAAAAGTACACAGTGTTCAAGCTAGGAGAGTTTTGACAGTGTTAACCTTGATCTCTTCTGGCACTGCAGGCCGGTGGAGAATGTTCTTTCAGAAGTCGCTCTGTACTTTGAACTGTTGCAGGGACTGCTGTGGTATGTGTGTGCAGCAAGGATCACAGCATTTCACTGCCAAGAGACAACAGAAGGGCTTTATGTTTTATGTTCATGTACATGTGAATGAAAGCAGTATATGAGCTAGAGCACATTGTGGGAGCACGTGGATTGTATGCCTGTAGAGTTTGGGTGTACCTGTTCCTAAAACGAAAGGTAGGGGAAGTGCTGCAAGTGCTCACGTTGGTGTGTGTGTGAGGAGCCTTTACTGGGTGGCTGATTAAAAAGAAATGGTAACTAGAATTTCATTTTCTATCAGTATTCTCTGTGCATTGTATGAGGCAAAGAGTAAATATGTATGTGAAATGGGAAAAACAGATACTGTGTAAGAGAGGAAGTACACCTGCTGTTGTAATGTGAGAATGTCCTAATGTAAATATCAAACAGACAGAAATTACCATTAAAAAGTCATCAGTGCATCAGGGTAAAGCCTGACTAGGGTTCAGTTTTAAAATGTTTCCTTCTGTGCAACTCTTTAATGCAGGGGTGTTTGTTTTGGGGGTTTTTCATTATCACATAGCAGTGACAGCACTCATGTGAAAACAAAGTGTTCTACTTGCCGGGTAGCTCCTGTTGTGTGTTCCCTACCTGAGAATATTTTACTTTATTATCTCGGAGCACCATCCCTTGGGATACTTTAATGGAAAGCATGCCAAGAGCATCTCATGGGAGCAATCTTTCACTAGCAGAGAAATGAATGAAATTTCTCCTGGAGATATTTTTTCCCAACTTTAGTTTCGAGAAACGTTATAGCACACAAGATCCTATCAAATCTCCTTTGAGTAAAGTGAAAGTAATCCTTTTACACCGAGCTCTAATACAGTGGTAAGAAAGTATTGGTTTTATTTGTCAAAGCAAGGAAAGAGATAAAAATAAGCATCTGTCATTTTGAAGTAGAATAATTTGGAAAAGATGGTAACAAAATGTTCTGAGAAATGGAGTTTTCATGTGCTTTACATTACAATTGCTAAGTTGCTTCGGATGCTCCTAACAATTACTCTGTGAAGTTAAATAACGCTTAAAATCTCCATACTCCTTGATTCACCTTCTAAAGGTGTCCTCCAGAACAAAAATAGAACTTGTTTAGATTACGATGAAAACTGTGATATTTAACATAATGTCTGTGTTACCTTGTAATACCTGCATCTGAATTTGAACTAAATGTGCTTTTTGTTACTGAGGATTTTGGTACACAATGCTCACCAGAGGACTTTCCTGTCTTCTTAATGTCTCTCTAGTGTTGAGGGTGAAGCTCCAAGTAGTGAAACTGGCACATCTTTGGACAGCCCATCTGCTTACCATCAAGGACCTATAACACACAGTTCAGCTATAAGTCCAGACCACTACGAACATTCAGCTTACGGGCTGTATTCTGTCTCCCCTGGACAACAAAGAACTCGGAGGCCAAAACTTCAGCACTCAACATCAATACTGCGAAAACAAGCAGAGGAAGAAGCTATTAAAAGGTCAAGATCACTTTCTGAGAGCTATGAACTCTCTTCAGACCTACAGGATAAGCAGGTATTTCAGCTTTTTACCTCATTTATGACAATGACAACATGTCTGTAAGCTGGAAAAATTCTTTCTTCAACGTCACTTCAGTTAGGATGCTGAAAACATTTTTTTTCCTGCAACCAACTTTGTTCAAAGAGAATGTTTATGAATTCTTTTGATACTGTGTTTATACCCTCTGAAGAAACACCTAAAAGATACATTAATGCTATTAAAAGTAAAAACTGTCAGGAATGGTGATTTGATGCTTGAGATTAGTACTGTTTGGAAGAATGTAATAGTGCAAGATGGTTTTCTAAGAAAATCAGTCAGTTTGAAATGTGGGTATCTTTGTTGCTCCCGAAAGAAAGGAAGAGCCTGTTACTGCTGGTATTCTGTCAAGGCTGTGAGATGAATTTGAGGTCTTCCCTAGTTTTTATTCAACCATATACTCCCATATGCTTTACAAAGAACTACACAGAGGCTATGAGGAGGGCCACAAAAATGATCCAAGGGATGGAGCACCACTCCTATGAGGACAGGCTGAGAGCTGGGGCTGTTCAGCCTGGAGAAGAGAAGGCTGTGAGGTGACCTAATAGCGGCCTTTCAGTATCTAAAGGGGAGCTACAGGAAAGAAGGGGACAGACTCTTTAGCGGGGTCTGTGGTGGTAGAACAAGGGGAAATGGCTCCTAGCTTAAAGAGGCTAGATTTAGGTTGGATATAAGGAAAAAGTCTTTTACAATGAGGGTGATGAGACATTGGAACAGATTGCCAGGTGAGGCTGGTGCAGGCCCTGGACAACCTGATCTAGCTGTGCATGTCCCTGTTCATTGCAGGGGAGTTGGACTAGTTGACCTTTAAAGGTCCCTTCCAACTCTAAGGATTCTATGATTCTGTTCTGTGATTCTATGATTCAAAACCTTTGTTCTTGAAAAAGGCATTACTCTAAGGCAGTCAGTCTCAACCTTTCCTTTTATGCTTTATTCTAAATGCAGTTCTATTTGAAAGATATTTATTGCCACATAATTTCCTTATTTAACATTTCAAATCAAGCCTGAAATAGCTCAAGGTAAGCAAATATGTAAGATGCACTGGATTTCACTAGTGGTTAATGACCAGTAGCCAGTATCTCAATTCATATGATTTTTCTGTTAGAGATCTCTTGCCATACAATGTTTATGTATGTGAATCACTGTGGTATAATGCATAGTCACTCCAACTTGTATGTTAACATGGACAATATGAAATTCAGCATAATTCTGTAGGTAAGAAACAAACTACTCTTGATTTTGGACTACCCATTGATAGTTAGTGAAATTAATGGGGGTTAAGTCTCATGTCTCATGAACCGTCTGTTTGTTGTTCTAAAACTTCAAGTTGGAGAAGCACATAATGTTTTTCCAGAGTGACCTGGAAGAACAGAGCTTGAGCTCTGACTTAAAGATGAAGCCAATGTTTTAGATAAGTATGAGTTTAGGTTTGCTTTTATGCTCACCAAATTCTGTAATTATTGGGGAAATATCAAGTGCTTAATTCCTGATCTGTCTTATGACAGACCTGCCATTAAATTAGACCTTCTTGTGAGATCTGAAGCATTACTTCCTTTTCCACCCTCGGCAGTTTTTTGATAGGTGTTGCATAAGAGGTTGATATAGAGCGCTAGGCTTACTGGAGAGATGTCCTGCACTGCAGATATTCCACAGGGGCTAATTCTGTGTGTCCTTTTATGTCAGCTTGACAGAGAATGAGGACTGCAGATGTTATTTTGTATTTGTTCAGGGACTACTATGCAGTAAAAAGTGACAGTGGTACATAAAGAAAGCTTGATACCTAAGAGCTGTTTAATGCTCTTAAAAAGCACTCAATGAAATCTCAGAAGATACTTAAATTATTTAGGAAAATGTCCAAGGTGTTACCTGAAGGCACCGTGCATTTAAATATGCTGTGAAAGGTGTGTTAAATATGCATTAAAATGTATTAGAAGTGTCAGTCTTAAGTTTAGTAAATCATCTAGGCAAGTTCCAAGATACTCTTAATTAAAATTCCCACCAAAACTCCCTGATTTATGATAATAACTTATGATATCATTTTCTATGTAAACCTGAATGACAACAGCCTATTTGCAAGAATGAAGTCCAGATTATTTGATTTATAGAAAATTAGTCTCCATCATTTGTCTTGCAATTAGTCCAGGAAAACAATTTCTTACAACTTATTTGAACACCCATGACCTAGTATGTTCTACGGATAGAAATGGTAATGAATGTGTGAAGCAGTGGCAGGGTTGTGATAGAAGGTCGTCGTCATGTTTTCACTCGCAGAATTCTGTACAAATAACTTCACAGCCTCATAATGTGCAACAAGTAATATAACTTTCTCCTTAGGTGGAAGGCCAAATGCATTTTAAAAGCAAATAGGGATACATTTTGAGAGATGTTCGGAATCCTATCTCAGCAATCAGTCGCGGCTTTGTGAATGTAGTTAAAAAAATTAAATACCATCAGAAGAGCAGTTCCTTAGCAGTAATCCTGACCTGAGCACATCTGGGCATTTCTCCTCCTCAGTTATGCCAGTAACCACACATAATGGTTTGTTTTTTTTTGCATCTAGAACAGAAACAAGACAAAACATCAGTGGTTGGTATTTAAGAACAAACCAAAATGTCAGTGATTTGCATTTAAAAACAACCTAGCCAAAAAGATTATGCAGCAAGGAATTGGGAACTGCTGAACCTGCCAATAGCACCAAAAGAAATACTTCTTCAGCTGTTCCTCAATGGCAGACACAGTGGACCAGGGAATATTTCTAGTAGCATTTAATTCCTTCCTCAGTATGGGGACGATGCCTCTCTGCACATCGACATCTGAACTGAGCAATTACTTGGAGAGATCTCTGAAGTATGTGGCAGGGAGAGGTGTTGAGTGCATAAGAATGTACGTGAGTAATTAAAGTGTTATGTCTCATGATACAAGGGTACCTGGATTTGTGAGAGAGGAGAAATGACTTTTGAATCATTGAAATAGTATGAAAATTGCACGAACCTGCACGAAAGCACTGTCAGAAAACTGGTCTTTGTGTGGGTAGTACGAAACATACTGACTTGTCAAGAATGTTTTCTGTCTGTGAGTAGCATGGATCCAGTAAAGACTAACAAGGAGAACAGAAACTAAATATCAGGAAAGATGGAATATTAATCTTATTCAGCTATCTTTAAATACAGAATATTTTTAATGTTTTCAAAGGAAAGGGTTGAAAATATCTAAAGAGTATTCCAAAACTACTGATGTCGTTTTTTGGTTAAATTGATAGCATTTACAGTGTATTTATTTTTCATATTCATTCTGTTAATTGGAAACATTGGCAGTGCTGAGTGTAATTACAAGAATGAAAATAGCTACAAACTTGTCTTTAGAAAGTCTAAAAAGCATGATCTTGGTTTGAGGAAGACTATATATGGGATGCTTTCTCAGAGCAACCTCTCTGGGAGGGTCTAGCCTAGGAGGCTTGGTTTTGCCTTGATATCAGGCCTTGATGAAAGTATGCTACCTGATTTTTTTCATGTAGAAAGTGTTGCATGCCTGGAATAGCAAGAGCCACTTTTAGAATTTACTACTAAAATATGCTAACTTGTAATATACTTGTATTTCACTTTCATAACAGCTCTCCCTAGAAAGAGCTATTGCATTATGTTGCATTTCTAGGCTGTCTTGTCTTTGATATGGGCACAGCAAAGGAAATGCGTGGAAACAAACTTCAGAACACACACAAGCTTCTAGCACCTTTATATGGCAGAGTTCAGTTCACACACTTGTATTTTTGTGTGTGTTATTGTGTGTATTTTTATGGTGCTCTCTGCAAATTCACGGTTTGTGCTGTGGTGTGCCTGGAGCTTTGAGCTTTTACTTTCACAAACAGTAGCTATGAAAAAGTTGCTGAAAATCAGAATTCTTGATTTTCTTTGTTGTTGTAACCCGCATCGAGTTATACAGTAACCGTTCGCTCTTTCATAGGTGGAAATGCTAGAACGGAAGTATGGAGGCCGTCTCATAACTAGGCATGCTGCTCGGACCATCCAGACGGCTTTTCGCCAGTATCAGATGAACAAAAATTTTGAGCGCCTTAGGAGTTCTATGTCTGAAAATCGTATGTCAAGACGCATTGTACTGTCCAATATGAGAATGCAGTTTTCCTTTGAAGGACCTGAGAAAGTCCACAGCTCTTATTTTGAAGGAAAACAAGTTTCTGTTACAAATGATGGGTCAAAGCTGGGATCCCTAGTGCAATCTGAGTGCAGTGACCTTGGAGAGTCAGCTACAATGAAGTCTCCAGCAACATCTACTGACTTTGCTGATGCTATAACAGAGCTGGAGGATGCTTTTTCCAGGCAGGTGAAATCCCTCGCGGAGTCCATTGATGATGCACTGAATTGCCGTAGCCTACATTCTGATGAAGTCCAGACTCCGGATCAAGTCAGAAGTCGCGAAATGGAAAGGGATAGCTGTGCTCAAACTAAACCAACAATACACAACGTGGATCACAGGAAGCTGGATGAGATGACAGCTTCATATAGTGATGTTACATTGTATATCGATGAGGAAGAGTTATCTCCACCCCTTCCGCTTTCCCAGTCAGTGGACAGACCATCCAGCACAGAATCTGACTTGAGGCTCCGGTCAGTGAACTCTTCTCAAGAGTACTGGTCCATGACCCACAAAGATGATAAGATAGACACTGATACGAGCTGCAGGAGCACCCCTTCACTGGAATGTCAGGAACAGAGGATAAGGATGGATCACCTACCATTGCTAACTATAGAGCCACCCAGTGACAGCTCAGTGGACTTGAGCGATCGCTCGGAGAGGGGTTCATTAAAGAGACAAAATGCATATGATCGAGGAATCACTAGTCAACAAGGAAGCCCAAAACATATCCCTCACAGTATTCCTGCCAAGATTATATCCCGAGAGGAACAGGAGGCAAGACATAGACCTAGGCCTATAGACAGTCATTTAGCTATTAATGGCACAGCAAACAGACAAAGCAAATCAGAGTCTGATTATTCGGATGGAGACAATGACAGCATCAACAGCACTTCCAACTCTAATGATACAATAAATTGCAGCTCAGAGTCTTCTTCTAGAGACAGCCTAAGGGAGCAAACCTTAAGCAAACAAACATACCACAAAGAAACTCGTAACAGCTGGGATTCCCCTGCCTTCAGTAACGATATTATCAGGAAACGCCATTATAGAATTGGACTAAACCTTTTTAACAAGTAAGTACAGTGTTTCTTCCTCTTCATAGTCACGGAACAAGGAATGTTTTACTTGAATCAGATAAGTAAGAATGTAGTCTGATACTGGCTATTCAGTGGAAAAAATAAGCCCAGTGTTTTCATAGAGGTGCTAAAAGAAGTGACACACTTTGTATAAGTACACATGTAATATCTCTAAAAATCAGAGTAGGTAGGCGTTATAACAGACTACCTAGTTCAAATAACTGATTTGTCTGCTCATGTTAGCTGTTTGTGTTAGATGTACTTACAGACTGGCATCTTCATAGATAAACAGCTTCAGAGGGAAATCAATAAATACGGTAGTAAAATTACACATGGTTGTTTAATTCTCATCCATTTTTTTGTGTTTGAAGGTAAAATAAATGCAAAATTTTCTCCTGCCCTAATCATGTATAGTAGAAATTGTCACACATGGGCATTTAAAAGAGCAAGCAGTGGAAGATTAACTTCATATTTAACACTGGCAGAGCTTGAAAATTATTCAGTAATAACTAAATCTCATCAAAACTATTTTTACACTAAATGTATATTTGAAGCACAGCATTGTTGTAGAATGTATATTTCCATTTATGACCGCTAATTTTCCCACTTAAGGAGTTGTTTAAGGCTCCCATAAAATAACATGCCTAAGTTTCTTCTTTTGGAAATACTTTCTTCTTTGGATACTCCTATGTGTATGTGAATATTATGACAGAGGGTAACAGAAACTATACTACTTAAACTCTGTATTCCTGTTACTGGAGTTACACAGATCTCATTAGAACTATCATACTCTGAAGATAAGAACAGCTAAGTGATTGTCATTAGAAATCCTACATCTTCACTGCTCAGGTGATGCCTAGTGTGCTGATTTCCCATTCATAAGTGGGCATAATTCACTTACTTAAACCTGTTCTGGTACTCGTGCTTATAAGGTTCCTTAGAACACTCAGCTGAAAGATGCTAAGTGCCAGTATTTGTTCTTATTTTCTGTTAAAATGTTCTTGACAGCTCACAGTGTTGTTTGTGGAAGCTTTTGAAACTAACTGCAGAGTACTTCAGGATTTCTCTATGAAAATATTGTAGCTTCTGAAGAAGCAGGAAGTATTTCAGTGTGCTGCCATAGACCACGCTTCGCAGTTCACTACAGCCTGAATGAGTTCAGCCCTCCTTTGTGGCTAGCAGTGCTGTGATTTGTGTTGTTTGATTTAATAGATCATTGGCTCGTTGTGTAATAATATGCTATAACATTGCAGGTAATTAAGTTTTTTGATGCCATCACCAGAGGTTATTGCTAAGTCAGGTTTATGCATATTGCATGAGCCAGGTTTGGCTGTGAAAGCTTTCTTTTTAAATTTTCTTTGTTAAAAGTTAATAGGCCTTTCTTTACAAGAGCTTTTAATCGTTTGGAAGCGGTCAGAGGATCTTTGCAGTTTTTAGTGCTTTTGAAATAGACCATGTAGGCTTTCTCAGAAGATTTAAAAGCACGAGCACTTGGCAGCAGGTGGGATGGGGGTGTAGGTTCTAGAACTGGCTGGCTGACCTTTAAAAGACTTGGTATTTGCTTTTTTTTTGTTTTGGAACAGTAATTAAACCTTAAGTAGTCAATGATCAGTGAGCTGCAGACTTGATAATGGAGTCTATTGAGTCAATTGCAAGAGGATGTAAGGAAAAAAAAAGTGAATGGAAAAAGTGCTCAAGCAGCATATGGAGATGAATGAGAGCAATGGGAATTGTCAGGTGTCACATATCATATCATATCAGTAGGAGGCTGGAAGTGGAAAATAAATGTCAAGAATAGGGAAGAATAGAAACTATTCTTTGAAATACCTCTTGAGCTAAGTGATCTTTACTGCACAGACTCGAACAGAAAGTAGGAACACATTTATATATAAATACTGACTGGTTGTGAGATGACTTGAAATTCATAGAAGTGAGTTCTAAAACAGAGCAAGGTGCAGAACTCCAGGCAGCACCTCAGCGCATGGTATTTTGCTGTGTGGTTGTTGCACTCCCTTACCCTGGTGTCTCTCGCATTGATAACGAACTGAAGAGCCTCATTACCTTATGCTGAGTCACTTTGATTCTGTTGATAGCTCAGACAGTCCCCAGATATCCCATGCATCTTGTTTTTAATTATGGATCTTCAAGTCCACAGAGATTGTGACATTTCATTAATAGCCTTATTTTCCCTGTGTCCAATGTCAAGTATTAAACCATCATAGAGTATGTTGGAGAGCAAGTCTTTAAACTCTTCAGAAAAGGTAATTGGGAAACTTCCAAAGCTTTATTCTTGACAATGCTCAGGAGGATACTCTCAGGAATCAGTGGGATTGCAAGTTGCATATTTTGAGGTAAGTCAAAGAGATTGTGTTCAGGCACTTGGCAACTTGGCATCTGCCCAGCATTTCATGTGAGAAGGGGCATGCCTACGCACTCAGTCTTGTGTTGCCAGCTGCTTGTGTTGCTGTCATGCCTACATGCACACCTGCAATGAAATGGGGTACCTTTTTAGTATATTCTCTGGTGCTCACGTCAGTGCTGCATAACCACAGAGATATCTTTTGGTCATTCCTCACTCATGACACATTTAGGATTATTAAGTGAGGGAGGAGTGCAAGTCTCGGTGGTGAGCTGCTGAGAGGATGTGCTGGGTGTGCTCCACCCAGGCGGAAGGGCTGTGCACAGAACTGAAAGCAGCTTCCAGGCCACCCAGTACAAGAAGGCAAGATTTTTTCCAATTGTCTGCATCTACCAGAGGAAATTTTAGGGATGTATCTCCCAAGAAGTTTGTGTTAATTTTGTTGCATCCTTGAAGGCCGTTGTGCAAATTAAGATTCCCAAAGCTTCATTAACAAATAATAGATTTCTTTTTGGTACTTGCTTGACTGAAATGCCAACATTTTAGAAACTCTAAGTGCCTAAATTGTAGTAAATACTTCTGCCTTGTTCACTAGGAATGCTGTAAGAGAGGAGATTGAAAAATCATGACAAGTCACTCTCCTTGCTGTTGAAATTTTAACAGATGCTTTATAATTTTTCTGGCTTTCCTATCACAGTAATAATTTTCAGACAACAAAGTGCTGTTTTTTACTCTTTATTAGAGTAGCAAATTACATGCAGAGTAAAAGTTGAGCACAACTGGTTCACGTGATCACCATTTTATGCAACAACTTAGAGGCACAAAGACCCTGGAGAATGGAGAACCGGGGACAGAGGAGAGAAGAAACGTAGGTGATTCAAACCGTTTATTCTGAGAGTTCTATCACTTGAGCATAGAATTTGTTTCAAGCAAGAACTTGGGTCTCAACTTGGAACCTTAGTGTTAAGGAAATATGCATATTTAAAAGATGGTCTGTGGTATTCACTATAGTAGAATATATAGTATCCCTAAAATAGAACGATTTCTGTTTAAGGATTTGCAACTAAGAAGCAGCTTCTGTAAGTCTTGGTATTTTTGAATGGTAGTAGTGATTTGACCCAGTCAATAGAGTGTCCAATTGTGTGCTGCCATTCATTGAGTTCCTAAAGGAAGGATTGCAGGTGCATGCTCAGAGCGCAAGGGCTCTGGGAAGCTTGGTGAGGCCAGCTGTGTTGAATTAGGCCTTTTCTTCAGCACAGTCTAAAAGGGATGTAGTCTGGGAGAAATTACGCTGGAAAACATCCCTCACTTGTGGGCAGAAGGAAAACACTACCTAGAAAGGTTTATTTTGCAGTCTCCAAACCCTGCCTATGCAAATTCAGCCTTTCAGACTGATTTGCCTATAAATAAGACTTCAAGAAGGCTTTTGACTGCTGCTTAAAAAAAAAAAAAAAAGCTGTGATTTTATTCTCATGCTTGTTTTGGCTGCAGTCTGGGAACACCAGGTTTGCCAGTTTTTGCAGCCCAATCTGGTAGGATACTCCGGTTCCATTCTGCTACTCTAGTGCACCGATGGTTCTAACAGATTAAAAAAGGGCAGCATGGTTTAACCTCAGCAGCGTCAGGATACACATCCTACCCTTGGGTCAGCTCAGCAGTCAGTGGTTAGCAGATTGCGCAGAGCCATGCACATGCAGGAAGCAGTGTATTGCTAGAAGGTGCTCTTCCCTTGTGCCACCGTTACGGTGGCAGTACTCGGCTCCTTGCCAGTTGTCTGTGTCCACAGATGGAAAACTGCTCCCCGTGTGCCTCCAGTGCATTACAGCTTACTGTAATGAAGTTTTCTGCAGCTTCCTTTGGAACGTGCTAATATCAAGGTGCCACTCCTCCTCGCTTCTTTCAAAGCATTTGTTTGATGGAGCTAAAACGGGTGAGCATTTGCATTGACTGATCACCTTTGGAGCTGTAAACCTTGACAGCCCTACTGGCTTTGTTTATTGCTTGATGGGGGTGGTTTTATTTAAAATGAAAACATTATGGATGTGATTTGAGTATTAATTCCAGGAGCAGTCTCTTCTAAGCACATCTAGATTCCTTGGAATACTTACTGAAGTATTTGTTTATTTGACTAAGCAGATAGGAGAGGAATTTGCTGAGTGTTGGTAGCATTGTAGCACACCAAAAATTGCAAATTCTGGATTGTAGAGGAATTGCTGCTGAAAATCTGAGAGATACAAATACGTGGTATTAGTGAGGAGACTCATTTGTCATTTACTCCTCTGTGGATCTTTATCTGTTGAACCGAGTTGTAAGTCATGTAGGTAGAGGTGGAATGTTTTTTGGCATCTTAAGTACTGTGACATTCAGAAAGTACTGCAAACCATTTGAATCCTTAAAAAATGTCAGGTTTTATTAAGAGGAAAATATAAAAAGCTTTACAATAAGCTATCAATTTAAACATTGTAGTAACTCTGCTAATTTGTTGTTCATCTATTTGTATGAAATGCATATCTAATGAATTTCACTTAAGGTACCATTCAGCTTTCTAATGTCTGATCTGAAAACATGTATTTTTGGACTTGTCCCTCTTAGCATTTTAAGCTGTAATGTTACTTGGAAGCATTTTTAATGAGGTTAGAACTTGTTAATGCAGATTGAGTGGGAGGAAGAAGGGATAAATGAAACTGACTTGGTTTTCTTTTTCCTTAGAATGGTTTTATTTTGCCAGCTGACCTATAACATCTTTGCAAAATTTATTTCTGTGGTGGTTTTGGAAAGATTCAGTAGAAGAAGGGAAACGGAGACGGAAGGATTGTTTAGGATTTTGCAGCAGAGCTATTT
The DNA here is from genome assembly GCA_016647715.1 of Pavo muticus. Taxonomy (NCBI): domain Eukaryota; kingdom Metazoa; phylum Chordata; class Aves; order Galliformes; family Phasianidae; genus Pavo; species Pavo muticus. The sequence goes on from JACDJE010000071.1 coordinate 2,228,560, forward strand.
GCCATCCTCTCGTCTATGCTGAAAGGGACTTTCCTGTTGTTGCAACATCTGGACTGCAGATTATTCAGCCACGAACGACTCCAACAAAAATGAAAATCAAAGCGCTGCATGTAGCTCGTCCTCTGACATGCTGAGGGTTCAGTAAGAAGAAAAGAATGTTTTTAGAATGACTCTCATTATTTCTAAAAATGTTTAGCCCTGAGTGGGAACACCCAAAGAAAAAAAGCTGTGTTGTTTTGCTCTCTGTGTGATTTATCTTCTCTCCCTGAGGATGGTTATTTTTCCCCTCCTTTTCTTCCACGATGGGTGCTTTGATTAGCATACAGCATCATGCCCCAAAACCCAGCTGAAATGTGTAACTAAGAATTCAACCAACAGTATGCTTAAGCACACTAGTTTCACATATGGGCATAAGAATAATTCCCATTTATTGCCATTAAAAGGGAGTATAAACTTTACCAAATGTTGAAAACAAATCTGTTGAAACGCTATACTGTGAGCAGCAATAACTGTGCAAATGTCCCTGGAACAGTGAAAGAGCCATTACCTCATCTTCCACCAGCTCCGCCTGCCCTTAAACATTCTGGGCACACATCTCCCTGCTGCTGCTACGTGCCAGGAATCGCTAACTGCTTTGCTCCAACACAATGCCCGCCTGCGTGCTCGGGATACCGCCCCGTGTTAGAAAATGACCCTGTGCCTGGGGGAGCTTGATTGGTGAGCTGCTCCCAGCTGGGTGTCTGAGGTGACTCTGCCTGCCAGAATTTTAATTCATTCTTCCCCCCGCCCAAATCCAAGTGACCGCATCTTGAGAATGAAAAAAGCGGCCAGCTGCTTGCGCAGGCATACAGAGGGCAGCTGGAATAGCAAACTGCATATAGGAACCTTTGGAAAGAGATCTAAGAAATACGGAAGGGGGGCAAACTCTTACCTCCTTTTTAACAGTGCACAACTGCCTTCTGATTTGCAGTTTGCATCTGTAAATGAACTGCATTTCTGCATCGCCAGTTGAAAAGGCAGCCTTTTAAAAATAATTGTGACTTAATGTTTAATGGTTGCAGTCAGCAGAATTGCAAAAATCAAAGCTGAAGTACTTCTGTTACATGTAGCTGGAGTGTGAGGGTGTGGAAAGAGAATTTAGGGCAGGGACACGGGAAATGTTAAGGCAGGGGCTGTTCCTCAATTTCAAGGACGTAGTCATCGCAATGTCTCATTCCTTGATGTCTCATTTCACAGTTGCATAAACACAAAAGCAATGCTGAATCCTGGCAGAGTTTTGAGAGAACCAGCAGGTTTTTCATCTGTCTTGTTTCAAAGCAGAGTATGTTTTGTTCCGGCTGCTGGAAACTCTTTTCCCTACGCTTTGAGAAATGCAGAGATGCAGTGGGGGCAGACGTGGTGAGAAAATCCTCATACGGTGTTTTTGGTACTTTTGGTTCTCTAAAATATTTCCCTCCTTCTTGTGAGGAAAGGAAAAGTGAAAAAGAAAAGCAAAATAAAACAAAGCAAAATGTGGCACTGCCAAGAGAGGGAATAATGAGGAGCCAGAGAATCTGCTATAGTGTGATGACTCAGGATTGTTATTGCTAGCCAGAGCTTGTCCAGCTACTGCACTGCAACTGCCTGGGATGTGCCTGTGGTTCTCTTCACTGTGCGAACTGCTTTGCTCCTTGAGCCTGATGCTTCTCATACAGAAAAACCCTGTTTCTCCAATAGTTTTAAATTCTAGTCTTTCCCTTCATTAGAATGACCCAGACTTAATCTGCTTGGACCCTTTAGCTGACTTTCATATACCTACGCTTAGTACAGATTTGTAATCAATTCTAATTCAGGTGATAATTTTCAGACAAGCCTAAGCATTCAGTAAAAGTACTATTGTGAAAAGACTGGGTTCCTAGCACTTTACTAGGAAGTGGTCACATAACGAAGCTAATCAGATGGAAAGTAATTGTAGAATTGTTTAGCTACTTATTTTCTCAAAGCAAATGTTCACTAAGTTTCCTGTCTTTTTTTTTGCTCCCAAATGAAATAAAAGTGGTCACTGAGATCACTTCCTAGTGAGTTGTTTTGTTATTGTCAGGAGGACAAATTAACTTTCACTGAATGTACATTACTCCGGGTAATTCGGTGTAATTGCAAGTAAGCTGGCATCTTTACCTGTCTGGTAGTAGTTTTTTGGTTTGGTCTTGAATGAGGGAGGTAAAGTGATTGAGAAGAGAGATGATTAATAATTTGATGGGGAGAAATCTTTTACAGTGCGGGAGAACCTATAGGGCTTCTACCCAAGTAATGTGGATAACTGTCTGTCTGATTTCATGAAAAAAAAAGAGAAGCCATAGGAAAGGTACGGTTATTTGTTTACTTTTTGACCTACTGACCCATTTTAAAGTTACCAGAAGATGCAGCGTACATCTAATTCTTCTTTCTCTTCACCGGCCAGCTGTGTAACACAAGGAAGACACCATCCGTGTCTCTAGTTTTTTTCCGATCAATCTCATTCTTGCCTTGCTGCATGGTTGAGTGAACTTGGACAAGTTGTCTTGGTACTGATGTTGGTCGTATCTTAAGCATATAGTTCTTCTCTCTCAGAAGGTGTAAAATGGGCTTAGTGCTTCTCTTAGAGTCGCTGCAGCAGCAGTGTTCAACAAAAGTGAAGAAATACAGCCATGGGAACAAAATGTGCTGTCTGCCAAACAGGAGAATGCTCAGTCAGCTTGTTACTCCCACAGCTGCAATTTTTAAAGAGCACTGATTTGTTAAATGTAACCAAGAAAAGCCTTAGATTCCTTCCATTAGAAGAGCCATCCTTGGATTTTAGTTAGAAGCTCATGCTTAGTATTTGAGAACCGTAAATATTCTCAGAACAGTGTCTCTAGTATTAAAGACAAGGAAGATTTTCTTTTTTTTTTCCTAAAAGAGGGCTGGCATTGGAGCTGCATTAAATTCTCCCCCTGCAGTGTGAAAAGATTGAACGGTGGCTGAACAGTATGTCTGTGGTTATTTCCATTGTGTGAATAAAGCCTTAGTTTACCTCGGAAGATACTTCTGGCATTGCTGGATATTAGATAGTTAGACTTGGGCATGTTGTTTTCTGTGCTCATTTGTTTCTTAATGCCTCCATTTTACAGCTCTGTTGTCTGGGCATTTAAAAGGAAATAAAAGATTTAATGTGGTTTGGGATGCTTCTAAGCTTACGTATTTAGCAAGTCAAAAATAGGGAAGGCTTTATACACCTTCGCACGGTGGTTTTGTTGAGTTCTTCTTTCAGACACAGTGTTTGCTGTTCCCCTCTGCTGGCAAGTGAGACAGTGACCCTGCAGCTGTGCTCTGGCTTTTTTGTTACAGCTGTTTGTGCAGCTAGGTGAAGTTCTTGTCTGGATTTAAAAAAAACACAACCACCACTTTTTCTCCTAGTTCAGTTTATCTTGAGCTAGCAATGAGAATGAGAGAAGAGGCAGATGCTGGTACTGGCACTGCCATTCAAAGACTCACCAGACCTTAAGTTCAGGTTGTTTTGCATCAAGACTGGCTGTACTACGAAGTCTAATAGATGACAGTAAATGGTAAGTTAGTGCTGATCTCTTCCTTACCATCTGTAGTCTGGCTGAAAGCTTTTCTTTTACCAAATTCACTTTTCAAATTCACTGCCTTTTTGTTTGCTTGTTTTTAATTATTTCCTACAGTTTGAAAGATACCATTTTGAATATCTGGATAATAGGAAGCCATGTTTTCCAAATAACACCAACTTTTTGAATCTAGTGTTGCTTTCTGTCCAATGGCAGCAGCATAAATTGGTGTATTTCTAACTGTGAATCCTTTTGTGGCTTAACCAGCGATCTGTGCTCTGCCCCTGCTGCTACGCTGCCTGCTGGGTTGTGTGAGCACAGCTGTTGGCAGCAGCACCAGCTTGGGAAGTAGGTCAGCCATCCCACATTGTTCTCCTGCCCACCCTGGGAGGAAGAGGATCTGTTCCTGACAGTGGCTTTCCTGGTTTCCTTATATGTTTTTATGATCTGCTGTTCAGTAGTATCATTAAACTCTGGTATGTCTTGAGCATCTCTGAAAACAGACTTCAAGCAGAGGAAATGGCAAACCAGTGACTGCGTTTACATGATTTTGACGGTCCTTATGTAGTCATTCATGGACTGTGGGGTTGGTTTTTATCATTGGCAGTCCAAATTTTCTGCAGTAGCTTTTTGGTGGTTAGATTTGCTGATCAGTGAATGAAATTCTCCCATGGTATAAATCATTGTAATGACAATGTCCAAACATTGTCTATGAGTGACTCCTCAGACCAGGTAAAAGGATTTGAGAACATAGCGACACATTTAGAAGGATGGATGTAGTGTTTTTTTAACTGAATTGCTCATGGCACAAAAGCATTAGGAATGCTGTATTTTTATAAAGATTCTGTGCTGCTTACATACATGTTATTTTCAGTCTAATGAAAAATACTTTTCACTCTTGTACACTTAGAACTTTGGATAAGTGACATTTTTCTTGGGAATGTACCAGCTGGCACTCCTACCCCGTTATTTCATCTTTCCTTCTACCCTGTGCTGTTAAATACCTACATTTTTTTAGAAAAGCTTTGGTCATCAATTGCATTAGCAGAACTCTTAAGCATACCTACCTTTGCTCCCCCAACAAGCTGCTGATTTAACAGATTTAGACAAATGTCTAAGATTTACCCCAAATCAGCAAGCTGTATGAGCTTCCCCTGAACTTATGCTTTCAGTACTGCATGTACAAGTTGCTGAGTAAGTAAAGAAGTAATCTCCTTCTAGTAACTACAGCACATTTTACATTTTCTAAATATTCATATTTAAATTATGTTAAGGGGTAGTGATGTGCAGGGATGTGTTATCTCGACGTTCTTTTTCCTTTTGCTATACTGTTGTATTTGTGTCTGATTGTGCTGCAGTTGTCATTCCTAGATTGTTTTCTTTAGAAATGTCTGTTTCCAGTAATTGCTGGGGATCCAATGTGTCTTCAGAAACACATGAAGGTTAATTAGTATTGGACGTGATCATGGTCAGTGCTCTCTAAACAGCATGCTTTTAAATGTGCTCTGTTTTCATCAACTATTTTCAAAATTTTATTACTTTTTTCCATTACTTTTCCCTAAATGTCACTTTAAAGCATCCTAAAGGTATTATTAATCAGTTTCTGGGAAATTCCTTAGCCCTTTACGCAGCATCTGAAAACCTTAATTAAATGTTTCTTTTCCACATCTTTTTGTAGTAGTTGTTTCTTTTTTTCTTCCTTTCCCTATATTCCTTTTGATATGCTCTTTTGAGTTGGATTTTTAGCTTGGTTTTGGAAGTGTGACAGTCCTGTAGATCTGTATATCATCAGCGATGTAAGGTGCTGGCTTAGAGGATTTTTTGGATATTAGTTAATATATCTGAAAATCTGGAAATAATTACACAGCTTATGCAGTTTCCACTACTGCTATTTATAGACTCTTATCTTCTCTGTAGGTGTAATCAACAAGCCATCACTGGGAGTTTTCCTAATCATGAAAGACTCTTAGCAGTAACCATATAGAAGGATCGACTCAGTTCTCAGTAGGCAGAAGTGGTGTATGTCACTCATTGCTAAGGGTGGGCACTATATTACAATTTCTTGCAAAATAAAGATGGTGGTAGGATTACTGATTCTGTAAAGACATCCCTTTACTGTTTTGAAGAGAATTTATGGTTAAGTGTTGTTTCATGCTGCTGGAAAGTGCACTGCACAGTGCATGCTGTGAGGGGAGTTTTACATCACTTTATACTCTAAGCAGAATTTGTCTTTATAAGCATTATATTTTATTGCCAAAAATCACTTCATTTCCCAACTCTCCTCCCCAACAAACTCTGCTTAGCATGTTAAAATGAGTAAAATGCTTCGAGATCTGAGAATGATTGCAGCTAAATCTGGAGGTGAGGTAGAAGGAGATGTAAAATACTCCAGAAAATATGACAGTGCTTGTCTGAAGGAGGTAAATCTGGGGCAAGAGTTCTGGTAAGGTAAAGGACAAGGCAAAAAAAGACAAAATTAGATGGGAGCTCCACTATCTTAAGTGCTTCTTTTTGTATTCCTTTTCTTTTTTTTTCCCTTATTTTTTGTTTTCTTAGCTTGCAAGTTATACCTCTTCAGATGCTTTTGTTTGATGAGCTGAGCTTTCGAGAGCAGAGGTTTCAGGTTGTCGGCAGTGTTCTTCTGTAGCTTTCTGGGTTTTTGGGGGCTTGTCTTTTCCTTTGACAAGTGCTGTGACTTTCATGCCTGAAGCTAACGTGTAAAACTTCTCTTTGGAAAAGGGTATGGAGCTGAAAATGTGTAAAAGCATGAAAAGGTGTGTTTCAAAGCTAGTAAGCAATTAACAGCAAACCATGTGTTCTATGGCATGATTACATTTACCCTGAAACAATATGAGCCCGTAGTAATATGTTAGTCAGAAGCAATAGCAAAACTGCTATGAAGTTCTAGTCAGATGCCTTCAATGGAAAAAAAGATAAAAATTGTTTTGTTTTCTCATTTCTCCTCAGAAAACCTGAGAAAGGAGTCCAGTACCTCATTGAGCGAGGTTTCGTGCCCGACACTCCAGTTGGTGTTGCTCACTTTCTCCTGCAAAGAAAAGGTCTCAGCAGACAAATGATTGGAGAATTTCTGGGAAATCGACAAAAACAGTTCAACCGAGATGTATTAGAGTGAGTACTGTATGCAGGGAGGGCTGAGCAGATTTTAGTCTACAGTAAGATGTTTCATCAGGGTAGAGGTCATTTTGCACTGCACGTTATGTACATCTCTCTGGATATTTTTCTGAGGGAGGGAAGAGGAAACCAGACTCCGAGGATCAAAAAAGAAAACATGCACATAAACAAATATTTATTTCTTTGCTCCGCAGCTAAGTTACTGTTTCTTTTATAGATTCAGAAAGATATTTACAAGGATTTATATTTTCTGTAGTCACCTACATTACTCCAAATTTCTGCTTTAATTTCACTGATGTTAGAGCATGTTATTTCTAAGTCTTTTTCTTTACTCAATCTCTCTAATCATAGAACCATAGAATGGTTTGGGTTGGAAGGGACCTTTAAGATCATCTAGTTCCAGCCCCCTGCTATAGACAGGGACACCTCCCTCTAGACCAGGTTGCTTATTTATAATAATAATTTACTGAATAAAAAATAATAATAGTGTATGCTACATAAGGCTTCATCAGTAATGGAACATGAAAATAATTATTACAGCCAAATGGCTCGTGTTAGATAAACAGGGATTTTAGTGTGTACAGGCATATGTTGACAAGCTCTGTGCAAACTGTTCTTTTTCAAAAGATTAGATAAACAAAATCTGTTTGTGTTGTTCAAAAAAACCCAACTGAACCAGAACAGTAAGCTTGAGCAGTTTGGTCATTAATTTCCAATCCTTATATACAGAGAAGAGCAAAAATAATAATGAAAAAAGTTGATTTATTTGATGAGAGTTCATTTCAAAAACATATTCTTACCTGGAATACCTACATAGCCAAGATGTCCTGCAGTGTCTGAAGTCCTTTTGATCGTGTTCTCTTCATCACCATTATTATGATATTGTTATCAAAGGTTATCATTTTTTAACCATTGTTAACAAATTTTTAACAGATCTGACAAGTGTACCTAGTCTTATTATTTCTACTATTTCACTTGCTGTGGATCTAACCAAATAATTTGTTCCCTCCTCCCCTTTTTTTTGTCATTACATGGGCACTAGAAAAGTTTTGTTTGCTGTTTTGAAGTATTTGCAGAATGTTAACTGATTCCAGTTAAGAATGGTGTACCTGCTGTCCCTGCAGTTCATGTTATGAAGATTAAGTCCCCTTCCTGTTATGCTGCTGCCCAGCGTTTTTCTGGAGGTTCTTAACTGTTCTAATTACTACAGTTGGACTCCAGCTTGCCTGCACACGTGCCAGTCATCTTTGGTGGAGAAAAGAGGTTTTAAAAGTGTTAGAGAGCTTACAGTAGGTGGGAAGAATGTGAACATTACTGCAGAATTGATAACAGGTTTTTAGGTGTGGATTGCAAAGGGCGTGAGAAATACCAAGCTTGTTTGTTTCCCTGCACTTCAGCATAAAAGAAAAATATACAAGATGAAGTGAATAAATTGCTTTAGTATTAATCTACAGTAGCTACAATATTATTAGAAAAAACAATGTGAGCTAATCTAATTTGTCAGTGTATAGCTATACGTTTAAGAAAAGGCTTTTAAAACCAGGTTGTGCTTGCTTTCTGTGGATTCTGCCCTACAGTGCTGTTACTTGCAGTGATTCATGTCTGGTTATTTAAAAACTAAAAGCAAAGTTTAACCAAAGGAAATTCATAAGCCTATGATTTTAAAGCAGTCTTTAAACAAAGTGTTGGAATGACACAGTTCACATTGTTGATTATATTGAACTGGTTCCTTTTTATTTTTTGTCAGCACTGTATTTTCAGAGCAAGGAAGGAATTATTTTTCCATAAACGTTACCTGAAAGACATGGCAAATGATGGGGAGATGAGAATTACAGCAATAGTGGCTGTGTATTAATGTTTTTCTCAGTATATAAGAACATTCCTAGACATGACCGTTTGGTACAGATGATTGTGCTAGCTGCAAAATTTGGTATTTCAAAAAATATAAGCTCTTTACTATAGACATTGGCTAATAATAATTGATTGGCCAGGAAGCATAAACCCAATAATTGTTCCTGACAATGACATGTTGCTTTGGTTAGTCAGACATTTGTCATTCTAGCAACTCTGCTGCTTAATGGAAAAAAAAACCCCACAAATAAGGGCCTCCTTACATGTACACTTTCTCACTGATCTGTTCTTTGCAATCCTTCCTTCATAGCTCACCTACAGTTATTGCAGGTGCTGCTGAGGGTTTCAAAAAACTCCATGAAATTGGAACGTGCTTTTTGGTTTCAAAATCTTACCTTCGGTACTGTGCTGTTGGAAATGAAATGACCCAGTGGCAATGTGTTTTTGTCCTAGTTGTGTTGTGGATGAGATGGACTTCTCAACAATGGAACTGGATGAAGCACTCAGGAAATTTCAGGCTCATATCCGTGTTCAAGGAGAAGCCCAGAAAGTAGAACGGCTCATTGAAGCCTTCAGGTATGACACTGAAATAAATTATTCAGTCATGAGGAACTTGCTATTGTCTAACTGTCAGACTGGAGAACTGGGGAAATTGAGTCTAAGTTATTTTCCTGCTTATTTGCACTGTCCTTGTGAGCCAAGTACAGTCTCAAATACAGCATGTTGTTTGTGGTGGTTTCAGTAAGTATGAAAATGGGAAGGTTTTTTGCTAGTGCTGTTCATGTAACTTATTTGCTTATAGAATGTGAATAAATGCACAGCCTCTGAACATAGCAGTTGGTTTATGTGGTGAAATTATGTTAATTCATAGCACTGAAAGCTTTCCCCTCTCTCCTTTTTTATAGCCAGCGTTACTGCATCTGCAATCCAGGAGTTGTGAGACAGTTCAGGAATCCTGATACCATCTTCATTCTAGCTTTTGCCATTATACTGTTGAACACAGATATGTACAGCCCAAATGTGAAACCGGAACGCAAAATGAAGCTAGAAGATTTTGTCAAGAACCTAAGGGGTAAGCCAGCTCTGACCGCAGTGGTCATTCTTTTTCCCTTTAACAGTCATTGGAAGGATACCATGTATCTTCTGGGAAAAAGCAAAATGCAGGGGGCTTGTTTCTGCTGGTTTCTCCTGACTTGTAAAATCACCATCACTTGTACAGGTTTTAGATGTTTTTGCAATACTGAAAACAGAACTAAATGTATAGTATTTTGTCACTTTCATCTTGTCTTTCTTGAGGAGATGTATTGGCGGCCCTTTCATTCTCAGTTCTTTCAGTGTAGCCAAAAAGTGACTGTTACCATGTATTCAGAACTACCCAGTGCCTCAAACTTCTAAATGCAATTGAAATTTGCCACACTTAAACCCTTTACAAAGTCCAAGGACAGCTCGTAAAGATAGCAACTTCAGTGCACAGGAGAGAAGTGAATGAATTCTTTTGCAGTAAAGACACTCTGCAAAGAACATGTGTGTGCATGTTTACAATTATATAAATGTAGTCTCTGTTCTGAATCACAACTTCAAAACCTTCCTGAAAGGTACACAGTAAATAGTATATAAATTTCTTCAATGTCTTCACTAGTATGTTCTCTGATAATGAAACTATTTTTCAGCCTATGGCACACCTAATTGGTAATTACACTGCCAAAGGTTTTTTATTCCATGTCTGTATCTCAGCTCTTTATACCTTACTTTCTGGTGAAAAAGAATAGATTTTTATGAAGTATGAGCTCAGCTTTGTCTAAAAGGAGATTGTCACTGTACAGCTAAGGAAGATCATACGTGAGGATAGGATACCTCCTCTTGGTTCTGGGCATTCAGACAACATTTACTTTATCACAGTGCTTTATTGCAGCTCAGATGTTGGAGAAATAAAACAAGGCTGAAACCTCCCTTTTTTTTTTTTTTCTGAAGGTAGTTTGTGTCCATAGGGAAAAAGCAGCTTTTATTATAGTTCCATTACCATGTGTTTGTGCGCAGACCAGAAAAATTGCGTTTTCAGGCATTATAACACTGCCTTCCTCCTCCCTCTGCTTTCAAGCACAGAATAAGCACAACTTAATGCACAGTCTCTTCTTTTAGCAACAGTGAACGCAACAGCATTGTATAAAAACAAGCCAACTATTGCAGGCACCAGCAAGTGTTGATGTATTGTTTAACAGCTATTCTCTCAGTGATACCCAGAAGTGGGCCAAGTGACAGAAAGACAGAACTAAGTTGCTCTGTATGAAAAGATACATTGGTGTCTCTCAGGTACATGACAGTTGGTGTTCAGGAGTGCACGTTACACATCCAGTATCATTTTAATGCTAGTGGAAAGAAAATACTTGAGATGTTCTGGAGTTTGAGATCTTGAAAATAAAGTCCTGTTTGGTGATGTTATTCCCTTAGGTTTATGTAAGACAGTAATGAACAATCTATTCTTAGCAGGTGCACTAGCTTAGCAAAATTTAAGTTAACATTGAGATTTTAACGTAAGTTCACAAAGATTTATGAATGACCTGGTATTCATCTGATATTCATCTGATAGGGTAATACTACAGTCATACTTGTTGCATTAAAAGCAGTATGTTCTCTCTAAACTCCAACATGCATGTCAGCAATTTGTTATCGTAGGTATTTTCGTAGCATATTTCCTCACTTCTAGCTTTAAATGCCATGATCTCAAAGGGTGATCTGTGGGACATTTGCAGGTGTGAAACAGAAAGCTGTTTTTCCTCATTGCAAAGAAACCATATTTTATCACAGTATTTTTTTGTGGCAGCAATTGTTCCACCTGGTGATGAAATATTGTATTTTGCATTCTGAGTGGGCAGTAATAGGTTATTGCTTTAAAACTAGTGTGAAAAAGTAAATATGCATGTCCCTGTCCCAGAAACGCTAGCTTTCAGTCACTTACTGAAATCAGACTCCTTCCACTGCTGTTAAAAACTCATGATCAAGCTTTCAACTTCTAGGCATTTGTTGGGATGCTTTTATGCTGATGACAGTCACACAGTGCTAAACAGTGACATTGTAAATAGGCCATTCTATTGATCTGTTTTTTCCAGGCTAAATTAATTAGTTTTGAAATCATACAGGAAATACTGGTTAAATTAATTTACTGGTTATCCATAAGGTTCTCTTGTAGAAATGAATCTGTGAGCAGTGTTGAGTAATACTGGGGCAGAGGCTATACTGTTCTGAGGTAGACAGGCATCTTAATGTCTAAAGAGTTACTTAATTCATTAGAGCTTTAATAGGAAAACAGGAAACATAAAGAGAAAAGGAAATAATTTACATTGGAAATCAGCCTTTTTAGGGATTTGTTTTGGATTAATGATTTAAAAATAAAGAAATAAACCTAGTAGTTTGATTTCGATCAATGCCTTGTTTTATGGAGACAGCAAGCGTATAGGCAAAATTCAGTGCTTCAGTACTCAGTAACATGACTGAGGCCTCTTGGGTAAGGTGGGCCCAAGAGCAGCACGGGAGACGTCCAACAGCTATAAATCAAAACCAACTGATCATAAAACTGTTGGATTCTGTAGGTGTGGATGATGGTGAAGATATCCCACGAGAAATGCTGATCGGGATTTATGAGCGGATCCGCAAGCGGGAGCTGAAGACAAATGAGGATCATGTATCCCAAGTCCAGAAGGTTGAAAAACTCATAGTAGGAAAGAAACCTGTAAGTCTTTGCCCAGAATGTAAATTACTACATAATAAGGAGATGTAGGGCAATGCATAGCATAGGAGAATACATAATTATGTTGCTTAGATGTATAAATTGGTTATTAAAAAGCAGAAAGTTGAAACTGTCAAAATAATAAATTGTTATAAGATTATCTTTTATTTTGGAGTATTCACAGTGGAGACGAAATCTGTTTTAGTCTGATACTTGTGAATGATGATATTCCAAATCATAAACTTGATTTAAGATATTTTTTCCAACATTTTCTCTCAGAAAATGTGATGTTATGAAGAATCATATTTCAACATTTATGCTATCAGTTATGACTCCAGAATTTACAAAGGGTGGCAGAGAACTTCTGTTCATATTCACTTCTTTCTGAGCTTTGCAGCTAGCTGGTATTTGTCAGAGGAGATCATGTCATTTTATCTGAGAACTTATCTGGAAATCAGGTCCAAGGAATTCTAGTGCTGGTTTTGAGTATCCTGAGATGCCTCGTGCTTTGTTGTGGGGAAAAACAATGCCACAATGAAGTCCTGGGATCAAGGATCTTCTATTGAGATTCTTTTTGACTGTGTGAAAGAAAATATAGAACTTAGCCAGTAGTCTTTATTGATAGAAATATTTGTTTTTACTTTATAGGCATTTAGTCGTAGTAAGACCGTGACGTATTTACTTGCTATGATACAGTACTGTGTTTCTCTGAAGTTTAATGAACTTGTATATGTCTTTCTACTGTAGATTGGATCTCTGCATCATGGACTTGGTTGTGTAGGTATTTTTCTTGTACTCATTCCAAGTTTGTAGTTGTTTTAAGTGGCGATGATGCACTCTGTTACATTTTAGCATTTTCAAAAACTGGGCTTCTATCAAGCAAATTTTTTTCTGTTGTTGTAATAACTCTGCAAAGTATGAAGATTTCCTTACAAATATGTTTACCAGCTACGCTCTTTAATTTACTGCCTGCAGTTTATAGTACTCATTTCGTGTATTTTAAATGCTGTTAGCACTATAGGCATTAAATAGCCAGTAAAGAATAAGTAAACAAGCAAGCAAATTTACAGCTGCGTCTCACCTTTCCATCTGGTTTCCAGCGTGTTTATTATTTGTTTGTTACTTCTTGTCCATTTCGATGTTGTGTGATGCTCTAGAAAGATATCGCAATTTATGTTAACTACTCTCTTTTGAGAGGTAGATTGACAAAGAAGGTACTGATTTCAGATTCCAGATAGACATGTTCAATAACATCTCTAAAAATATATAAATGCATAAAATAGTATTCCTGAAACTCTTCTTCTGACATGGTATTTCACTTACTTTCATTTCATGATAGCAGTATTGGTAGTAGTTTTAAATTAAAAGAACAAACATACAAAGAGAAGAAAAGATAGTCAAGGAGTGAATGTGGTATTCTGAAATCTGATAGCCTTATGCAAACTTGATCCTAATGATTTCTTTTAATCAGTTATGATTTTATCAATATAACGTGCTGCGTGTTAACATCTTCACTCAGGACAATCCAGGGAAGTTGCTTTTAAATTCCCTTTGTTTGCCTTCTATTTCTTACTTTTTTTTTCTTACTTTTTTTTTTTTGCCATGTAAGTAATTAAAAGCATTCGAGTTAGCCTTCTGTTCCTAGGTGAAGTACCTGTCATTGTTTCATGGCTGCATGTCTAACAGTATCACTGAATTGTAAAAACCAACTGAAAGATGTTACCTTTGTGAAGTATGGTGGAAGGGAATCTTACAGATCACCCATTGCTATGAGTGAAAACATTTTTATAGTTAAATTTCAATACGGAGCTCGCTGTAGTTGTTTGCAAGTTCATAGACTGGGTGATGCCCTTTATGTTGCAATAGCAAATGTAAGTCTGCCATGTACCTGGAGGCAGGGAACAATGAGGATATGCAACTTTTATTCCTGCTACTTTTCACTGAGAAGCCCCATAAACTGTTCAATTACCAGAATAGTCAGCCTGAGAATAGAAACCATTGATTTCTCCAGCATTCTTCACAACATTGGCTCCTTTAGAAAATATCAGATATACTTTTTAAACACCTTCTCCTGGCAAGTCCAGGGAGGACGNCTTTGGTTAGTCAGACATTTGTCATTCTAGCAACTCTGCTGCTTAATGGAAAAAAAAACCCCACAAATAAGGGCCTCCTTACATGTACACTTTCTCACTGATCTGTTCTTTGCAATCCTTCCTTCATAGCTCACCTACAGTTATTGCAGGTGCTGCTGAGGGTTTCAAAAAACTCCATGAAATTGGAACGTGCTTTTTGGTTTCAAAATCTTACCTTCGGTACTGTGCTGTTGGAAATGAAATGACCCAGTGGCAATGTGTTTTTGTCCTAGTTGTGTTGTGGATGAGATGGACTTCTCAACAATGGAACTGGATGAGGCACTCAGGAAATTTCAGGCTCATATCCGTGTTCAAGGAGAAGCCCAGAAAGTAGAACGGCTCATTGAAGCCTTCAGGTATGACACTGAAATAAATTATTCAGTCATGAGGAACTTGCTATTGTCTAACTGTCAGACTGGAGAACTGGGGAAATTGAGTCTAAGTTATTTTCCTGCTTATTTGCACTGTCCTTGTGAGCCAAGTACAGTCTCAAATACAGCATGTTGTTTGTGGTGGTTTCAGTAAGTATGAAAATGGGAAGGTTTTTTGCTAGTGCTGTTCATGTAACTTATTTGCTTATAGAATGTGAATAAATGCACAGCCTCTGAACATAGCAGTTGGTTTATGTGGTGAAATTATGTTAATTCATAGCACTGAAAGCTTTCCCCTCTCTCCTTTTTTATAGCCAGCGTTACTGCATCTGCAATCCAGGAGTTGTGAGACAGTTCAGGAATCCTGATACCATCTTCATTCTAGCTTTTGCCATTATACTGTTGAACACAGATATGTACAGCCCAAATGTGAAACCGGAACGCAAAATGAAGCTAGAAGATTTTGTCAAGAACCTAAGGGGTAAGCCAGCTCTGACCGCAGTGGTCATTCTTTTTCCCTTTAACTGTCATTGGAAGGATACCATGTATCTTCTGGGAAAAAGCAAAATGCAGGGGGCTTGTTTCTGCTGGTTTCTCCTGACTTGTAAAATCACCATCACTTGTACAGGTTTTAGATGTTTTTGCAATACTGAAAACAGAACTAAATGTATAGTATTTTGTCACTTTCATCTTGTCTTTCTTGAGGAGATGTATTGGCGGCCCTTTCATTCTCAGTTCTTTCAGTGTAGCCAAAAAGTGACTGTTACCATGTATTCAGAACTACCCAGTGCCTCAAACTTCTAAATGCAATTGAAATTTGCCACACTTAAACCCTTTACAAAGTCCAAGGACAGCTCGTAAAGATAGCAACTTCAGTGCACAGGAGAGAAGTGAATGAATTCTTTTGCAGTAAAGACACTCTGCAAAGAACATGTGTGTGCATGTTTACAATTATATAAATGTAGTCTCTGTTCTGAATCACAACTTCAAAACCTTCCTGAAAGGTACACAGTAAATAGTATATAAATTTCTTCAGTGTCTTCACTAGTATGTTCTCTGATAATGAAACTATTTTTCAGCCTATGGCACACCTAAGTCTGTAATTACACTGCCAAAGGTTTTTTATTCCATGTCTGTATCTCAGCTCTTTATACCTTACTTTCTGGTGAAAAAGAATAGATTTTTATGAAGTATGAGCTCAGCTTTGTCTAAAAGGAGATTGTCACTGTACAGCTAAGGAAGATCATACGTGAGGATAGGATACCTCCTCTTGGTTCTGGGCATTCAGACAACATTTACTTTATCACAGTGCTTTATTGCAGCTCAGATGTTGGAGAAATAAAACAAGGCTGAAACCTCCCTTTTTTTTTTTTTTCTGAAGGTAGTTTGTGTCCATAGGGAAAAAGCAGCTTTTATTATAGTTCCATTACCATGTGTTTGTGCGCAGACCAGAAAAATTGCGTTTTCAGGCATTATAACACTGCCTTCCTCCTCCCTCTGCTTTCAAGCACAGAATAAGCACAACTTAATGCACAGTCTCTTCTTTTAGCAACAGTGAACGCAACAGCATTGTATAAAAACAAGCCAACTATTGCAGGCACCAGCAAGTGTTGATGTATTGTTTAACAGCTATTCTCTCAGTGATACCCAGAAGTGGGCCAAGTGACAGAAAGACAGAACTAAGTTGCTCTGTATGAAAAGATACATTGGTGTCTCTCAGGTACATGACAGTTGGTGTTCAGGAGTGCACGTTACACATCCAGTATCATTTTAATGCTAGTGGAAAGAAAATACTTGAGATGTTCTGGAGTTTGAGATCTTGAAAATAAAGTCCTGTTTGGTGATGTTATTCCCTTAGGTTTATGTAAGACAGTAATGAACAATCTATTCTTAGCAGGTGCACTAGCTTAGCAAAATTTAAGTTAACATTGAGATTTTAACGTAAGTTCACAAAGATTTATGAATGACCTGGTATTCATCTGATATTCATCTGATAGGGTAATACTACAGTCATACTTGTTGCATTAAAAGCAGTATGTTCTCTCTAAACTCCAACATGCATGTCAGCAATTTGTTATCGTAGGTATTTTCGTAGCATATTTCCTCACTTCTAGCTTTAAATGCCATGATCTCAAAGGGTGATCTGTGGGACATTTGCAGGTGTGAAACAGAAAGCTGTTTTTCCTCATTGCAAAGAAACCATATTTTATCACAGTATTTTTTTGTGGCAGCAATTGTTCCACCTGGTGATGAAATATTGTATTTTGCATTCTGAGTGGGCAGTAATAGGTTATTGCTTTAAAACTAGTGTGAAAAAGTAAATATGCATGTCCCTGTCCCAGAAACGCTAGCTTTCAGTCACTTACTGAAATCAGACTCCTTCCACTGCTGTTAAAAACTCATGATCAAGCTTTCAACTTCTAGGCATTTGTTGGGATGCTTTTATGCTGATGACAGTCACACAGTGCTAAACAGTGACATTGTAAATAGGCCATTCTATTGATCTGTTTTTTCCAGGCTAAATTAATTAGTTTTGAAATCATACAGGAAATACTGGTTAAATTAATTTACTGGTTATCCATAAGGTTCTCTTGTAGAAATGAATCTGTGAGCAGTGTTGAGTAATACTGGGGCAGAGGCTATACTGTTCTGAGGTAGACAGGCATCTTAATGTCTAAAGAGTTACTTAATTCATTAGAGCTTTAATAGGAAAACAGGAAACATAAAGAGAAAAGGAAATAATTTACATTGGAAATCAGCCTTTTTAGGGATTTGTTTTGGATTAATGATTTAAAAATAAAGAAATAAACCTAGTAGTTTGATTTCGATCAATGCCTTGTTTTATGGAGACAGCAAGCGTATAGGCAAAATTCAGTGCTTCAGTACTCAGTAACATGACTGAGGCCTCTTGGGTAAGGTGGGCCCAAGAGCAGCACGGGAGACGTCCAACAGCTATAAATCAAAACCAACTGATCATAAAACTGTTGGATTCTGTAGGTGTGGATGATGGTGAAGATATCCCACGAGAAATGCTGATCGGGATTTATGAGCGGATCCGCAAGCGGGAGCTGAAGACAAATGAGGATCATGTATCCCAAGTCCAGAAGGTTGAAAAACTCATAGTAGGAAAGAAACCTGTAAGTCTTTGCCCAGAATGTAAATTACTACATAATAAGGAGATGTAGGGCAATGCATAGCATAGGAGAATACATAATTATGTTGCTTAGATGTATAAATTGGTTATTAAAAAGCAGAAAGTTGAAACTGTCAAAATAATAAATTGTTATAAGATTATCTTTTATTTTGGAGTATTCACAGTGGAGACGAAATCTGTTTTAGTCTGATACTTGTGAATGATGATATTCCAAATCATAAACTTGATTTAAGATATTTTTTCCAACATTTTCTCTCAGAAAATGTGATGTTATGAAGAATCATATTTCAACATTTATGCTATCAGTTATGACTCCAGAATTTACAAAGGGTGGCAGAGAACTTCTGTTCATATTCACTTCTTTCTGAGCTTTGCAGCTAGCTGGTATTTGTCAGAGGAGATCATGTCATTTTATCTGAGAACTTATCTGGAAATCAGGTCCAAGGAATTCTAGTGCTGGTTTTGAGTATCCTGAGATGCCTCGTGCTTTGTTGTGGGGAAAAACAATGCCACAATGAAGTCCTGGGATCAAGGATCTTCTATTGAGATTCTTTTTGACTGTGTGAAAGAAAATATAGAACTTAGCCAGTAGTCTTTATTGATAGACATATTTGTTTTTACTTTATAGGCATTTAGTCGTAGTAAGACCGTGACGTATTTACTTGCTATGATACAGTACTGTGTTTCTCTGAAGTTTAATGAACTTGTATATGTCTTTCTACTGTAGATTGGATCTCTGCATCATGGACTTGGTTGTGTAGGTATTTTTCTTGTACTCATTCCAAGTTTGTAGTTGTTTTAAGTGGCGATGATGCACTCTGTTACATTTTAGCATTTTCAAAAACTGGGCTTCTATCAAGCAAATTTTTTTCTGTTGTTGTAATAACTCTGCAAAGTATGAAGATTTCCTTACAAATATGTTTACCAGCTACGCTCTTTAATTTACTGCCTGCAGTTTATAGTACTCATTTCGTGTATTTTAAATGCTGTTAGCACTATAGGCATTAAATAGCCAGTAAAGAATAAGTAAACAAGCAAGCAAATTTACAGCTGCGTCTCACCTTTCCATCTGGTTTCCAGCGTGTTTATTATTTGTTTGTTACTTCTTGTCCATTTCGATGTTGTGTGATGCTCTAGAAAGATATCGCAATTTATGTTAACTACTCTCTTTTGAGAGGTAGATTGACAAAGAAGGTACTGATTTCAGATTCCAGATAGACATGTTCAATAACATCTCTAAAAATATATAAATGCATAAAATAGTATTCCTGAAACTCTTCTTCTGACATGGTATTTCACTTACTTTCATTTCATGATAGCAGTATTGGTAGTAGTTTTAAATTAAAAGAACAAACATACAAAGAGAAGAAAAGATAGTCAAGGAGTGAATGTGGTATTCTGAAATCTGATAGCCTTATGCAAACTTGATCCTAATGATTTCTTTTAATCAGTTATGATTTTATCAATATAACGTGCTGCGTGTTAACATCTTCACTCAGGACAATCCAGGGAAGTTGCTTTTAAATTCCCTTTGTTTGCCTTCTATTTCTTACTTTTTTTTTCTTACTTTTTTTTTTTTGCCATGTAAGTAATTAAAAGCATTCGAGTTAGCCTTCTGTTCCTAGGTGAAGTACCTGTCATTGTTTCATGGCTGCATGTCTAACAGTATCACTGAATTGTAAAAACCAACTGAAAGATGTTACCTTTGTGAAGTATGGTGGAAGGGAATCTTACAGATCACCCATTGCTATGAGTGAAAACATTTTTATAGTTAAATTTCAATACGGAGCTCGCTGTAGTTGTTTGCAAGTTCATAGACTGGGTGATGCCCTTTATGTTGCAATAGCAAATGTAAGTCTGCCATGTACCTGGAGGCAGGGAACAATGAGGATATGCAACTTTTATTCCTGCTACTTTTCACTGAGAAGCCCCATAAACTGTTCAATTACCAGAATAGTCAGCCTGAGAATAGAAACCATTGATTTCTCCAGCATTCTTCACAACATTGGCTCCTTTAGAAAATATCAGATATACTTTTTAAACACCTTCTCCTGGCAAGTCCAGGGAGGAAGTGTAATTAAGCTAATGCCATAGATAAACTAAATGCTATTAGCTTTTGTCTGTTAATAGCAGCTATCATTTTATTTGGAAGGGAGAATTGCAGTGTCACCATATGAAGTGACAACAATGAGGAATAAGGGCAGATAAAAAACACTAAGCTTTTTTCCACTCTTTTTTCCTGCTCATGTAGAGGAAGAAGCAGCATTAATAGTCTGACTGCTTTTGTTTTCCTAGTAAATGTCATCATTCCTATGCAGAATCAGGAATTATAAGTAAATATAAGATATAAATGAAATATGTCCAGTTACCAAAGAGTGTTCTCTACCTCAAAGTTTAAAGGGTTACTTCTAATATTGTTAACAAAGCATAATCTTTTGCATTTGAAAGAAGTGAAGTCTCACTAGTCTGAAAAATACAGCTTTGGAGGTAGGTTCAGCAGGCATTTCTAATAAAAAATGGAACATAGTTCTTGGCTTTGTTGCTGGCATGAGAAAACAAGCCATCCTGAAAGCACATTTACTATCCTAATGTCACCTTTTCCTTGGTATCAGGGAATGAAAAAACTGACTTAACTCAGTGGCTGACAAAAAGTAATCTACAATGTTACTCAATTTGTCATATCACGAAAGCTCAAGTTGTTTTACATATTGATATGTAAAAACGATCAAGAAAGCAAATATAATTTGCTGTGAGCTTAATCTTGAGATCTGTTAAGGATTTATTGTTTCACAAAGTAAGGGTCTTCCCCTAATAAGCCTTCCACTGGCATCCAAATGCAGGCTGTTAGAGTTGACATAAGAATGTTGTTGAAGTTTGAATGTCGTGCAGTTTGTATCATATAAATCTTTTTTTTTTTTTGGTGTTGTTCCTCCTTTACTGAACAAGTGAAATGATCTTAGAGGTAAAAGATATTGGAATTATTCACAAAAGACTCCAGGTGTGAAAGGTCCTCTTCTTTGGCTAAATATTGCTATGGTAACCATGAACTTTTGTATTACCGTAGGTCCTCTCCCTACCCCACCGAAGGCTTGTTTGCTACTGTAGACTCTTTGAAGTTCCTGATCCGAATAAACCTCAGAAGCTTGGGTTGCACCAGCGAGAAATATTTTTATTTAATGACCTTCTTGTGGTATGTATTTTCAGTTTCAGGGGGTCTTGTTTTGTTTTGTAAGATTACCTTTGCTCATGCAAAGATTCAGAGAGGATGTTTTTCCTTTTTACTCAGCGCTAAACCTGATTATATTACGAGACTTATTCTGTTCATGTGCTTACACTGAAACAAACTTTTGCCTGTTATTCTTACCATGCTTTTGTGTAGGAGTAAGGACTATAATGTGGGAGGCCTTTACTGAATTATAACCCGGTTGTTCATGGCATTTTTACCTATTGCTTATAAAAGCAATTTTTTTTCTGGAGAACTCTGGGGGACAAATGACTTTTTTTCTCCTTTTTCAGTGTATGCTTTAACTACGTCTGGGGTTGAAAAGACTTCTGGTGTGGTGTTCAGAAATGCCTGTCTCTATGAAGTCAGCAGCAATAAGTGCATGCACATTCCTAGAAATAAATATCTTTTACTCTGAACTCCAGCAATCTCAGAATGATTAACATTTAAATTTTCTAAGTTTTCTTCACTATATATAAATTTTTTTTAAATGGAAGCCTTTTATTGATTACTGCACTTGAGCATAAGAAAGTACTTTAATACAATAGCTCTTATTATAAAGAACAAAAATTACCTCTAGCTTAACTATATCTCTAAGGAATGTCTCCCTTCAATAAATAATGAATTCCAGTTACTTGCAGAAATACAAGATTATGTATTACTGTGGTTGTCATGGACATTGTATGAGCCAAGCATGTTTATTCACTGAAACAGGAATAGGATATGTGAGTTTGGATGTAAATTGGTGAAGTGCTGTCATCTTCAGGCTGCCAACTTCTTGTTCATTTTTATTAGATGCCTGTAATTTTATCAAAATTTTCTGTAAGTAATGTAGAAGACATTTGTTAGTTTCAGTAAAATGCTATGGAAAAAGCAAAAATTAGAAAGAACTATTAAAAATAAATCTCTTTATATTGGAGAGTGATTCCATTCACTACTTAGGAGAACTCCAGAGCTGATGTAAGTAGGGTTGTGTTACTTGTGTTGTAGCAAAAAGTAAAGGTTTCCACAGAACTTGGAGCTTTTGTTCAGATAGGGGCTGATAGGGGAAAAATGGCTTCATTGGATGAGATGGTGTGAGACAATATTTGGAGGTGTACAGAAGTGGAACAGGCTTGGCAGATCACACTGCAGGTGAGAGGAAGGGCTAAGAATTAAACTTGGGTTGAGAAGTCCATACCAATGGACTGTCTGTAGTCAAACTAAGAAGAAAGCATGAGGGAAAGTGTGGTGGCAGTTAATTTTTTTTAAAAGGATGATTTTAAAAAAATATGTTTTTCTGGCATGTACAGTGTACAATAAATATGCAGGCTTTTTTCTTCGTGAATGTAGAAAAGTAGAGTCCTGGAGAATAAAAAACATAGCCTTTGCATCGGGATAAAATATTGAACCTTCTGGCTGAGAGAGCAGTATTTCAAAGCTAGTTTTTTGTTTCTTGGGGAGCAGCAGATTAAATACATAAGTTGAATTATGAAAAAAGAAAGAAATAGCAAGTTAATTTTTGCTGGCAGCTTATAAATGCATGATAAAAGGAATATTTCACTTTGTTTATTTGATAACTTTTAGGTGACCAAGATATTTCAAAAGAAGAAGAACTCTGTTACATACAGCTTTCGACAGTCCTTTTCCCTCTATGGCATGCAAGTTCTTCTTTTTGAGAACCAGTGTAAGTCTTTTCTCTCTTTTCAGATGATCATTTTATTTATAAAAAAATGAAAATAAATAAAAATTGTATGAAACAAAGGGATGGACAGGACTCGATTCTAAATTTAGAAATAAAATTGCTGTGAGTTGAGTTTAGCCCTGAAGGTTTCAGCCTGGTGTCAGCATACAAAGACTACTGCTAGACTGATAGTTGTCAGAAGCCAGATCTAGCCAAATGTGTTTTGTGAACACTTGTAAATGATGGAATGGTGGTAAAGAAGCAAATACATTGTAAATGTTGCTGAATCAGTTGTACATTTAGTTGGAACTCAGTATATGATAACAACGACAATTACAGTGTTTTTTGTAATTTAAGCCACTGTTTCATATATTTTCCTCATTTGGTCTTACCTTTGTGTCTAATACATACTCAAATATAAATCCAGGCAGAATTAGGCAGAGATCCTGGATTAAAGTTGTATTGTCTGCCACCTTTTTGTTTATGTCAGCTGTAATCTGCATCAATCCAGTATTCCCTAATGCTTTCTCATTCTTAGCAGTCAACAGCCCAACAAAAAGCTCGTGTTTTGCTTATACTCCTGCAGATTTTAAAGCCAGAGGCAGTATCAGTAATAATGTGGCTAAGCGCACTTGTCTGCATGGTTCATAGGGAGACGGTCTGTTTGATGAAACCTCAACTTTCATGATAAATTGGATACATTTCAGTTTGACATTCAGTAGTTCCTGTGCTTTTCTCTTGTGAAAAGCTCTTGTATTCGTTTGTCCTTGAAAATGTGCTCCAATGCTCATCTCACTCAAAAGAAATTACTGGTGTTTATGAGTCAAAGCATCTGGAGATTTTGCATGAGAAGACCTCATAGCAGCGATGTAGCCTGTGAATTATTTTTGTGCAAGCATGTTCATTCTTTCTTTCTTTTTCTAAGGCACATTTTATATAATATAAAATTCATTTTTAGAGAGGAACAGCAAATATTTCTGTACTGGATTCTACTATAAGTAGAAGAATATTTATTTCCTCTGATGTCAGTTTAAAAAAAAAAAAAAAAAGAATCCCATAAGCATACCAAGTAGGAGCACTTTATTCGAGTAAACTTAAAAATATCTATAGTGAGACCTGGAGAAAAGGATTTAATTCTTGCCAGAGAACTGCAGGCGTTTCACTGAGACGCTTCAGTAGATGTACTTGGGTTTCTCAGGTGAGACGTTCCAGAAGATGATGAATAAGTGAGCTGATCGTGCTTCTAACGTTGCTGTCTCTTGGGTAGAATGTAGTGATTTTTCACTTGGGAAAGAGGAGTATTGTTCTTGTCTGATTCGTTAAATTGATCATCTCCATTTTCCCTGTTCCAGTCAAGCTTTAGGGTATCTTGGCCAGAACCATCGTGCCATTCATGAAACCTATGTAGCGGCTGTCAGGATCAGCTGATTTCAAGTGAATAAAATTTAGGGTAATTAAAGGGGAAGCAACAAAAATACTGGTTTGGCTACTAGTGAAGTTGAACAACATGATTTGGGTTAATAATAGAAATCAGCTATGTTGACGGGTGAATGAGTTCCAAAAAGAGAAACTATGTCATGTATCTCCAGTAAATAAGTAGACCACAGGGAATGTGTTTTACATTTTCAGACAAAATCACTGAAAATACTCAGGGCAAGTAAATCTTCTTACAGAGAGTATATCTGAAACCCATAAATACTTACGTCAGTGCTTCCTGATGCTTAATCGATGTGTTGTAGGGAAGTATCTTTTGGAAATAAGACATTTTGTTTGTATAATATGCTAAGTTTTGTAGTTTATTTATTCTTTTGTGAAGGTAGCTGATGTGACTCTGTTGGGGTTAATAAGTTTCTTTACTTGTTCAGTTTCATAAACATCTTTTTTTCAGCTGGTGCACTTTTTAGACTTGTCTTCTGGATATCTGGTTTCAGGGTTCAAAACAATACAGGGTGTTATATCATATGATTCACTTCTGTAACCTTACTTAGCATCAGACTCCACTGTATTTT
Source organism: Pavo muticus (assembly GCA_016647715.1). Taxonomy (NCBI): domain Eukaryota; kingdom Metazoa; phylum Chordata; class Aves; order Galliformes; family Phasianidae; genus Pavo; species Pavo muticus. The sequence continues at coordinate 2,253,385 of JACDJE010000071.1, forward strand.
TGGCCATTTGACTGTATTCTGAGTGACAGCAGCTGCAGACAACTCAAGGCAGCTGTCTTATTTGATCAAAGACAGATGGTATTGTCATATGTTTAGGAGAAGCAGATCAGCTATATATTGCTTTTGAGCAAGATGCCAGTATCAGACCCTGGCAGAAGCACTAAATTCTTCCTCCCTCCTTTTTCACTGTGTCTTTTGAGGCTTGGGATACTTAGCAGATTTTTTAACCTGAGAGAACAGTATGAGAATGGACTAGTATTTGCACTTGCTAATCAATATTTTAAGCCTACATATTGTTGAAACCTAATGGCTTGGAGGGAAGACACTACCTTACATCATCAACTGGTTCTTGAGTGAGTGATTTTTTTACTGCATGGGGTCACCTGGACTTCAGATTGCATACATAGCTAAATATTTGAGTCAAGCAGTGAGTTAAAGAAAACACTGTGAATTGGGATGCACATTTTGAATTTTTCTGACGTCCTGTCTCTGGAGATCTGCGATTCAAGAAGAGGCTGGTTCTGTTGTCCGTAGCTGAGCATATCTTCATTATATACTGTCTTTCTGTAAATGAACCTTTTATCTCAATTACAAAACATTTTTGAGTAGCTGTTAAAATTTGTAGTCTCGTACAGCTGAAGAGAAAGAGGGTTTACTGGAAGTTCTGCTTTTTATACGATGGTGCCCATAATATGGACCGTTTTGCTTTCTCAGTATGTAATTTCACAGGTCATTTAAAATAAAAAGAAATCAACTAAGTGGGGTGTCCAGGATGCAAACCTACGAGGGAATATTAAAAGCTACGTTACATGCTAGTGTGTGTCTGTATTCCTGAAAATGTTGAGTTAAGAGGAGGAGTCAGTTTCTAGTACTTGAGAAATATTTGAGTAGTCTTTACTCAGCAAAACTTAGATTGATTAAGCTAGGTAATGGGATCTATTCCATGAAATAAAAATTATCAATCCCCCTACATTTTCTTTCTGTGATTTTTCTTTTATATTGTACATATGTTAATTTAGAGAAATGATCAAAGCTTTGGAATTCACATTTTTTCACTCTTTTTTCTAGATTATCCCAATGGCATACGGCTCACATCAGCTGTTCCAGGAGCAGATATCAAAGTACTAATAAATTTCAATGCACCAAATCCTCAGGACAGAAAGAAGTTTACAGATGATTTGAGGGAGTCAATTGCAGAGGTTCAAGAAATGGAAAAGCACAGAATAGAGTGTAAGTACAAAGGTACATATAGTCGAGCGTTTTCAAACTCATCAAAGTAAGGAAGTCTTTAATGTCTGTGTAGCCCATTAGAACTCCTCACAAGTTCAAAATCACATAGTTTTTTTTCCATGGCTTTTTTCCTAAAAGAAGAAAAACCCAATGATCCCTTAAACTTCATCTAGGTTCATTTACAGTTATTTAGTACAGTATAGACGCAGTGGAAAGTTAGCCTGGACAAACTGTAAATTGCAACGGATTTATAATTTGTAGTATAAATTACAGTAAAAAATTAAAGAGTAATTTGTGTGACTGAAATTTTTGATGAGAGCCCTTCAGATAATTTTCACTGAATTTTTTGACATGCTGAAGGGAAAAGAGGCCATCCAGAGGGACCCTGAGAAGCTAAAGAGGTGGGCCCATGTGAATCTCAGGAAATTCAACAAGGCCAAGTGCAAGGTCCTGCACAAATACAGGCCAGGCTGGGTGGAGAAGCAGCCCTGAGGAGAAGGACTTAGTTTATGGAAAAACTCAACGTGAGTCAATGATGTGGGCTTGCAGCCCAAAACTCAACTGTATCCTGGGCTGCATCAAAAGTAGCGTGACCAGCAGGGCAAGGGAGGTGACTCTCCACTTCTACTTTGCTCTTGTCAGACACCACCCGCAGTGCTGCACCCAGCTTTGGGGCCCTCCAGCATGAGAAGGACATGGACCTGCTGGAGCAGGTCTAGAAGAGGCCTCAAGGATGTCCAGAGCGCTGGAGCACTTCTCCTATGAAGAGGCTGAAGAGATTTGGGGTTGCTCAGCCTGGAGAAGTCTCCGGGGAGATCTTGTGGCCTTTCAATATTTAAAGGAAGCAGGGAGCTGGAACTAGGTGATCTTTAAGGTCCTTTCCAATCCAAACCATTCTGTGATTCTGCTTTTTTTTCCTGCATTTCTACATTTATATTCCTGTATTCTCTTGATTAGGTAGCTTTCGTACAAATCCACATATTTTGCTGGATTTCATGTGACTGTCTAATCATAGAATTTTATCTTCAGTTTTTCCAAGAGAGCAGTAGCCTTTCATCCTGTATGTTGTGCTTTAAAGCTGTTGGTACAGAGCTAAAGTTCCTCTCTTGTATTTATCATCACCTGCCAAAATGAACACTTAGCTGTTATCCAGAGTATATATGTGATCACATACAGCAATTGTGATGTTACTATGTGCTTCATTATAGCCAGTAACTATGAATTGAAAAATTATTCTCTTTTGTTTCAGCTGAGCTAGAAAAACAGAAGGGGGTGGTGCGTCCAAGCATGTCTCAGTGCTCCAGTCTGAAAAAAGATTCTGGCAATGGGACGCTGAACAGAGCTTGCCTGGATGACAGCTACGCTACAGGGGAGGGGCTGAAAAGAAGTGCACTGAGCAGCTCCCTTAGAGACCTGTCTGAAGCAGGTAAGCACTGCCTTTATTTCCTTGCTCTGACTGCTGCATGCAGAGATGTGTGATTTATGCATAAGTCGCAGCTCACAGTAGGCTTTAAGAACTGAACGCTGAAACTTGAGTAACTTACAATAACACTGAAACTTCAAATATTTTTAATAGCTCCTCTTTCATACTTTGTGTTTAATTTCTGTTTGTTTTTTTACCCTTGTTCTGTTGAGCCACAATTATTTGAAAACATTTAAACCATTGTAGATTGCTATATATACTTTAAAAGGAGAGTGAAGACAGTGGAAAAATTGTAAGTGTTTTATAGAAGTGGTTGACTTGCGCTAAGAGTAACCCACTTAGTTTACCTTTCTCTTTTTCTTCTGCTTTGCTTCTTCCCTTGATAAAGTAGGCTTAGAAGAAAAGAAACTGGTCCCTGTGTAATAATTGCTTTCTGTGTATTTTGTGCTCAAGTGTACCTGTGTTACCACATTGATGAATGAAATTGAGTGAAGCCCTACTAAATTCTGTTCAGAGCTATGTAATTCAGTTATACAGTGTCCCCAATTCTATTTTTTTTATTTTGCAATTCAAGATAAAGTTCCTAATTCTTGTAAAAGAGGTGGTTGTGAAATATTATTGCCAATACAATGAAAGAAGCCATTCTGGAAAAGAATATTGATATCCCACAGAACCACTCATGTTTCTAAAATTTATTAGCTGATTAATAAAGCTAAGGACTGGAAAGGAGTGGTGGTGGGACTTAGCAGCTAAAGAAGAACCAGGGGCAAGTTTGGTATGTGTTATTTTGTGATTTGTGTGTATAGTGCACAACTGCCATTCCTATGGTAATACAGGCTACCGCAGGTAGTAACCTTGTGTTTCAGTGTTAAGCGTGTCATTGCAAGAAGTCACATCTGAACACTATGCCCAGTATTCAGAAAGTACTTCTGGAAAAGTAGCAACTATATTTTTTATTTTCTTTAGTTCATAGTCTGTGTTGCCGAATCTGATTTGTTCCTTTAATTGCAGTGATGGTTTACAGTATAGTCATAATTTCAGTACTATGTCTATCTTTGGTAGTAGGCGCTATTTGTCTTTTTCTTTCTAACTGAAGAGTTAATTCTAGTGACACTGCAATGAATAAAATCGCTGTAAACTAAAATTATAGCCAATGTTTTGTGGGTCTGTGTATGTGCATACAAGTATGTAGAGAGTAAGATCTTTCGATTGTTTTATTCTCCATTTAGACTTTCATACTCATGCCCATTTGCTTCATATGAAAGACCTAGAGCCATGATCCAAAATGAAGTTGAAATTGAGTATTTTGCCTGATTGGCTTCAATGGATTTTAGATCAAGCCACTAAGTCTTCAATAATACTATATCTCAGATTTGAGGATACTTTCATCATCCCTTTTTGTTGTTTTGTTTTTATTTCGCTAGAATGAGAACTGCCATATTGTTAAATATGTGAGTTCAGTAGGTATGTTTACACATAAATGTAATTCCTGATCAATTTTTTTCATCTCAAAGGAGTTTTTCATCCCAGTCATTCAAACGTTGCCATAAATTTAAATTCATGTTCTGGATGTTATGCAATAAACAAGTATTCATAATCATAAAAACATCATGTTTCAACAGGGCATGCATACATTTGGCATGCTTATTACTGAAAATAACTTTTTTTCCATGATAAAATATAGAAATCATTCACAGACTGCAGGGTTTATCAATGAATTTGTTAAACCCAACTAAACTTAATTTTAACAAGTTGAGAATTATGGAGAGTTTCTGTTTGGTCTTGTGCAGTGCAACTGACATGAAAAATGACATGTGTTACTTGCTTTGTTATTTCACATAGTAATTTTACTGCGATTATACCAACATTTTCTACCTTTTCTCAGTGACTAGCTTACATGTGAGGCTGACTTGGTTTTGATATGGGAAAGATGACTCAGAGTAACAAATGCATCACTTTCAGTTAGCAAGTTACTATGTCCCAGAGATAATACATGAGAGTACTTCTGTAAAGAGTTGCTGACTTAGGTTGCCTCAGATCTTCTTTTTGCGGTATGGAACACGGGATCGACAAGGAGAAATGAGGAGTGGGACTATTTAGGATATGTGTCTTTCTGTAGGATGGAAGTGAATTTTCAAAAGGGTCCTTTCTACATTAAAAAATAATCTAATTGATGTTGGAACTGCCTGGTTACATATGTTTGCAAGAAGGCAGATAACTACCCAGTGAACACTGTAAAAGCAAATCGAAAAATGTTAAAGCTTGATTGAAGGGAAGGGGAATCTGATTGAACAGCATTTTGATTGGCTGTGTATATGACAAAACTATATTTTAAAAAAAACAAAACAGTCCTTTACTCTCAACCAGATGTCACAGTAGTGAATGGTGGCTGTACAAACAGACTTTACATTTCTGTCTTGGAAAACTGTGTGAATGGATAAGCTTAGATCTAATAAATGTCAGTACTGTAATGATTCTTCAGCTGTAAGCCATAAGGAAAAACAAGATTTCTCTGTCAGAAAGCAAGTGTCAGGAGCCACTTTCTGACGTTAGTCTTCTGTGCGTGTGCTGTGATAGCTTAGATGATAGTTGTGAAAATGATGTGAATGAGGTCCTGATTTTGTGGGTAGTATTGATCACTGTGCATTGACAGTTACTTCCAAGGCCTAAAAAGCGTAATGTGGTACCAACTGCTCGAAGGTGTGCATGTGTCAGAACACTTGTGCTTTATTCTTTCTCAAAAGAAAAGAACAGTTATTTTACTACATGTTCTTGAACTATAGTTGAGGAAGAACTGAGAGCAGTGAGCACTAGTGGAAATCAAGCTTTATGCCTCTCACCCTAAATTTTTAAGGTGGGGATAATATTTCTTGCATTGGTTAAAAGGTTACAGTGTACTGAAATCTGCACAGAAGTGCAGGGTGGTATAATGGTTACTATGAATATAAATAGCGTTTGTCTCTTAATCTCCTGAGCAGTCTCAAAACAATCATAGACCAGTAGAGATCACTTTTAAAAGCATTTGCAGTAAAGCAGTCCCAGCATTAAAATAATTCTATCTAAGTACTTCGTATAGTCTCATTTGTTGACCGTTAACTTTTTAAAATGTTTCTTCCTACCTTCAGGGGAAGAAGCTTCTCCATCTCTCCCCCACAGACATACAGTTTCATTTATTTATTTTCAGAATAGTTTATTGTAAATTGTAATTAAAAAAAGATTGCAAAACTTTTCTGCACTGTAATCCCCTTAAAGAGACTCTGGCTTCATGCAATTACAGAATCCCTTAATCTGTTGGCTCAGTCTGTGATGAGCTGGTGAAGTCCCCTGGCTCTTTCCTCATATGATGCAGGCAAGGTTACTAGGTTGTCCTCTTCCTCCCCCACGGATTTTGCTGCATCTTATAGAACATAGGATACCAGCATTCTCATAACTCTTCCCTTACCAGAAGAGTTTTCTGAGCAAGGAGAGGTTTTCCTTTTGTCTTCCCTTGTTTCTACTGTTCAATTTCCTTTTCTTCAATGGAATAGCAACAGAAATGGTCACTATATAATTTAATAATTTTTAATAAAATAGATTTTTGTGAATCCAGGTTTTTTGTCTATGTCAATACCAAATTATTCTCTAGATATATTGTATAAAAACACCTCACGCTGCATATGGCCACCTTTGTGCCAACAACTTTCCTGTCGTCTGAAAAAGACACCCTTTGCTATTCCAGTGAAGGAGGTCAGTAAGGTCACATGTAGTTATGTTGTCTCCTCACGTTCTGGAACTTAATCAGTAGTTTGAGAATAATCTTTTTGAAGAAACCGAGCGACTGTTTTCACAACTGATCTGCGATCTCAGGATTATAGCTGCCTCACACAGAAAACAAGATGAAAACATTAATGTTACAAAGAGACATTTCTTTCTGAGAAGTGGTCTCTGTAGATTATCATTAGAGTATATTGTTTGGATAATTTTGAGCCAGTTATGCTGGTAGTATCCATTATGTCTGTAGCGAGGTAGTTGCAGATTCTGCTGCTGCTGTGAATATCAATTTCACAACCTGTGTAGGTTAGTGTACTGATTCACTGTTAGAAGAGCTGCTAAATTAGTTTGCTTTATCAAAAAGACAATTTAAAACTTCTTTTCCAAACTTTTTTTTTCAAGACCTACAAAGCCAAATGGTATATTTCTATTATATCACTGTACTACATTAGCTAAAGAATCTTTGTATCTACCATCAGTGAGTTGTTTGAATGAATCAGAATTGCTAAAATAAATTACAACCCACACTAAATAACATTCTTAAAAGTTTCGGGTCAGACAGAATATATTAAGCAAAAGTGATCTTCAGATGTGATAAGCACCACCTTGTTTTGTATTGCAGTACTAAACTATTAAGCTAGTACAGTTATGCTTACACACAATTCTAGCACAGTCACCTTTTTCCTGAAATGCAATTTGAACTGCTGCTTTAGAAAGACATTTTTTAGATGGTTTGCCATCTCAAAGGCCAGAGTACAGTCTTGTATAAACACAGACTGACAGGAGAATGCTCTGGAGGATTTAGTTACTATCTTTCATATTGTGCCATAGGCCAATGCAGAATTGGGTTCAATTTGTTTTCAAGAAAATAAACAAAGTTTTCTATGCAGGGATAGTGCCTATCTGCGGGAAATTACAGGCATTTAAAATGGGATTTTCCATTTGTTCTTGGCTCGTACTTCTTTGCCTTGAAGTTATTCTAAGCAAAAATCCATCTGTCTCTTTCTGTCCATTTATACTGCATTCGTGGTTATTTCATTTAAGTACTTTCACTCCCACAATATGCAAAATACATTAGATTTTCCTGTTTTCTTTTGTTTTTGGCCATACCTAATGACTTATGGCAACTGTCAGTCTTACTTGCAATATTCACTGCTAAGTTAAAAGATGGCTGTCTTTCTTTGTTTTTGTGTAAACAAGCAAGAGTTATTTGAATGTTAATCAGTACTAATCCCACTAGCAGAGCAGAAAAAGATCAAAGCCTGACTAGAAGTGAAAGTAGAGTATTGTCATAACCCTGAGAGGGTCAGTTATGATTTTGATGAGACTAAAACTTGCAGCAAGAGATGTATGACAGTCAGTCTGGAGGGAGTTGCTCAAAATTCCAACAAACTTACAAGATGACCAAAACACTTTGACCACAAACACTTTTCCCTGAATTTAATGTCAGTGCAGGAGGTTGTACTTGTGAGTAACTCTCAGTGATGACGAGAGGATTAAATGTTGCTGTAGTGCAGAGAAAACAGTAGCTCTTAAGAGAAAGCTGTGTTGCAGGGCTGCATCCCATGACCAAATACGTCAAAGTTGTGTTCATAGATCCAATAGTCTTAAGTTATAATCTTAGATCATACTGATCCATAAGACTTGTGGATGTTCTAAACTTGTCGCTGAGAGAACTTGTCAAAAAGCAAAGGCGAACCTCCCAGGAACCAAACCACTCCCAAAGTTCTTCTCCTGAACTATCTGCGATGCACAACAGATATTAGGGGGCTTTGGAGCTTCTAAAGGTGAGGATGTGTGGCTCATAGGATCAGTGATTCTGAAATTCTCACATTCCTCTCCAGAATCACCTCTTACGGTAGGAAATTCTGAAGTCAGCGACCTGCCAGTGCAGAGTGGAGATTCACTGATACTTGGCATTGCAGGAAAACGGCTGTACTGAGAGAACGTGTTTCTAAAAAGATACAGATTTTACAGCAGCTTAGGGAACCTGGCTATTCTTCAAAGATTAGCATTGTTTATACACCTTTCCAGTAAAGTATTTTGAAACTTTCCTAAGCAATGCTCAACACGTTATCTTTTCAAAAATACCTAATTCCACTGCAGCCATGGGCTATTCTCTCTGCTTTGAAATGAGACATAAAATCTGGGATCCTGTGTCCTACATATGAGCACTGAGGTATTCTGGCTCCTTAGGCAAACAACCTGGTATTTCATGTGTAGCTGTAGGCAAATGACTTGGGCAATCTGAGAGTGTTGAAGCAAACAACAAGTCCATCAAACTTAAATATGAAGCACTGCACAGCTAAACAAACAAAATCTAGCCATAATGTCAAGACAGATTCCAGTTTTGTTTATTAATCAAAAATTAAGTTTAGTTTCTTTTAAAACATCATGAAAGCAGATTATATGAAATCCACTGAGCTTCAAAATTGAAATGCTGAAACTGATGCCACTGCCATTCCCCCACAATGAAGTTCAAAATATGCCAATATTAGATGATACATCTAAGCTAATACCACCCCATGAATATATATCAATGCTACAGGTCTATAAAGAAAACTTCATAAATAATTAGATACCAGGAAATTGAACAACTTAAAATTGTTGCTGGTCAACATCATGACCGTACTGCTAAATATAGATGTTAAGTTACATGTGTTTTAGGAGTTGTACAAATTGCAATATCACACCCCAGTACTTACAGCTGATTCACAGCAGAAATGCATTCTAAGTCAGATACAGAAACTTAATTTAACTAATGGCCTTAAGAATCTAAGTTTCTGCCTTAGTAGCTATTGTACCAGTCCAGTGCAATGTTGATTCCCCTGCAGCCCCCAGTAGCATTTAGAGACTCCTCTAGCGATTCAGGGAAAGCGGCTGTTTTTCACCCGGGTCTTGTCTCAGTCTCTAATCTATGGTGTTGCATGTCCTGGGCAGGCAAGCGTGGGCGACGCAGCAGTGCAGGATCGCTAGACAGCAATATGGAAGTAAGTAGGAAGTTACTGATGTCTAGCTGGATGTGATGATGTGCATTTCAAACCTTTCTTTTATATACATATTTTTTTGCTCTTTTTTCTTCTAACATATAACCTGCCTGCCTCAAGTAAAATGCATGCCTAGGCTACTCACTTTGTATTCTTCCAGCTTAAAAAGCACTGACAGCTTGTTTTAGACCGACGCCATTTTTGGTTTGAGCTAACCTTGTTCCCTTTGTTCCTGCAAGCATGGTTAAATGAATATGATGTGTCCTTTTGCCACCATTTCAGTCTAGTCCCAGCTTAAAAGCCCACTTGCTCTTTGTCACAAAGTACACTGTTCTTGCTGTTTGATATTTAGCTAAAACTATTGATTTTCATGCTCGACCATTCCCATTGCTTATTTTCTAGTTAAATTGCTCAGTGTATGCAGTCATGACACCATGGAATTGCACAGATAGGGCATGGGAGGAAAAAAAAAAAGAAAGACAGGTTAATTCAATGTGGATTTCATGAGATTTCATTCATCTTCAAACCATTTATATATACTGTTCATGTCTGAATTCAGCTTGCAGATTTTTCTTTTTTTCTTTTTTCTTTTTTTTTGTTTGCTTTAGATAGATTGCAGTTTAAGTCTAGCACACTTTGCATAGTAAATGTTATGTCCCATCTCTCTCTTTACAAAATACAAACCCCAAACTTCCAGAAACTAAATAGACCATTCCAAGCTACATAATAGAAAACACTGGACCACAGCTCAGAAAGACACAATCACATAGAAAACTTAGTGGCAAAAGTGATGTGGTTCCATTTAACACATAATGTAGAGGTAGGCTTGAGAAGCAGCATTATGGTGTATAGTAGTAAAATACTACTATTTAAATAAGTTTAAAATACTGTTTTTGAAATCTGAATTGTAATGTTCGCTGCTATGTGGTTAACCTTTTAGGTTGAATTAACATTTTTTTTTGTTTGTTTTTAAAAAAGCAAATATGGTAATTTCTAAGTATTTTAAAATGTGTTCTTCGTTAAAATACACACTCCTAGGTATTTTGTCATGTTACTTTTCCGTGACATTTTTCTTACTTAAAGCAATAGCTTTCTATACTAAAGTGTTAATGCCTATAAATGTCCCAAGAAGGGCATGATTGCCTCGCTGGCAACTTAGAGAAGTTGGAAATAAAACTTTCCTAGAACTCTTTAACATATTCCACCCATGTGAGCACTGAAGGAGGAGTTTGTGGGTCAGTGTGAACTTTTTCTTTTAAACATTTTAAAATTTTTTTTAATTTTTATTTCTATTAATTTCTTTTTAGGGGTCCATCATTAGCAGTCCTCACATGCGCCGAAGAGCTACATCAACCCGAGAGTGTCCATCTCGCCCTCACCAGACTATGCCTAACTCCTCCTCACTCCTAGGTTCCTTATTTGGTAGTAAAAGGGGAAAGCCACCTTCCCAAGGCCATCCACCATCTGGCTCATCACAGCAACCTCAACACCCTCCAGTAATCCCACATCAGCAACACTCACAGCATCCTTCTGCCATGCATCATGCAGGGCCAGCTGAGGGACAGACCCAGGCACAAGTACACTCTCACCATTCGCAGTACTGTCATATGCAGCAGAACCCACCACCCTATCACCACCACCACCACTATCACCCTCCCCAGCACATCCAGCACCCACACCAGTATCACCAACACGTGCCACATTCCCAGCATGCGGCACACTCCCAGCATACTCCTTACATGCAGCAACCCCACGCACAGCATACCCACTCTCCTCATCCACCACTGCCCCCTCCTCACCCAGGGCACTCTTCTCATCCTCAACACACTCAGCATCACCATGGACCGCCACCACCTCCGTCCACTTCAGCCAGCACTAAGCCCAAACACAGCGGCATCAGCACAATAGTCTAGAACATACTGACCCTCTTAATAACTATAGTTCTAAACACAATTACAAAAGCACTTACAGGAAGCAACAAATAATATTGTCAGTTTTTACCTAGACAAACAATTTAACTGAGTCGTGTGAGCTTAAAGGCTTGCTGATACTAAAAATAAGTCAAGTTAGTGCAATCAATACTGGTTTCACTTATCTACTCAATAGATGCTTACCATCTGGTTAGTTCTTATTTCCAGACTGCCTTGAAAACATGCTGCTTGCTGAATATGAGTAAAATTACCTTTTACACCAAATCCCTTGACAATTTTACATGCAGAATAAAAACATAGTCTATGATAAAAGGGAAAAAGTGATACAGAACCAAGTGTTGCATTCTTGCTCTTTTATTGTCAATGGGCAAAAAATAAGTAGACCTGATATGGTTGATGAAAGTACGTAAGTAAACTTTATATAATATAAATATATACATATAAATATATATATATATACTGTATAGTTAACATTTGTGCTTGGAAAGAAATTTTTTCAGTCCACAAAGCTAGCAATATAGACTTTACAAGGAATTCCACTTACTTGATAGGGCAGTATTATAGATGAATAGCATATGAAAGAGTAGACCAAAAACACTGAATGTTAGAAATAAATTTCAGACATTTCAATATTTTCATTAGAAGTCAGTCCTCTGGACTTGCTAAGATTTCTAAGCAATCATTATTAAATGTGCCAAGTAACATAGCATTTAATTGTTGTAGTCAAATACTGCTTTGTATAAATCCTTATTTTATTAACATGATATCATACGTAATCAGTATTATAACTGCTCTTCTATTTCAGGTAAGCAAACTTGTTAAGATGCAGTAATTATATGGTAGCAATGTAAGGGATGACCTTTTACCAGTGGTCATCTTCAAGCATTGGTCACACAAATTTAGACACTTTAAAGGCTGTGATAACTGTGAATTTACATGATCCACATTTCTTTTGTATGCATATGTTTTAATGAACACACATGAAGAGTTGTAACAGGTGCATGTATACACTGCAAAAACATTCATCTCAAACATGAAAATTGCAAACTTCCATCTTTCTCAGCTACTTTGTTTCCTGTTTACCATAATTTCTTATTTTTACCCCCCAGTTAAGCTGAATTCTAGGCTGAGAGCATTTCCAGCTGGAAGTGCTCTAAAACTTGAAGGTTTGTTTTCGAATTTAGTGTAGGGTTTTTATATATACTAAAGAAAAAAAAAATCTGTGATTCCATGTAGCCATGCACTAGCAATGAAGTGGCTTCGCCATTTTTACTCATCACATTTGTTAGTTTGAAAGTAACCAGCACTCAGCAGGCTGAGTTTATGCTCAAACCCTCACTTTCGTAGTCCAGTTAGTTGCAAGACATCACATAAAAACAGGCTGTGCTGTTGTTGCTTATGTGTTGTAGTCAAACCATTTGCAAATTGATATAAAATTTTATCCCTAAATCCTGTACAGTTACACATGGCACCTACTTTGTAGTTTCAGCAATTTGAGCCACTGCAAGAACTTTACACCTAAAGAGTAGAGGCAAAGGAATCAGAACTGCAAAACTGTACCAGCCTAAAAGCAAACCTTGAAGAGGATGAGCAAAAAATTCCAGTGTGAGATGGGTAAAAGTAAGAGTAGTATTTATATTTAACAATATTTTTTCAGGAATAACGAAGAAATCAGTTAAAGTGGAAAGAAGTTCAAATGAGACTGAAGTGAGAATAAGAGAGTAACCTTCATATTGGCTCGCTCATGGCATCTGTAATATTTGGGGTGTGTGTAATTTTTTTTCCCTTTCATACCATCGATATTGCAATACCAGCAAAACTGCAAACTCAGCACTTTGTTAACCTCCACAGAGAGCAAATACAGCAATCTAGAGTTTAGCCTTTTGTTTAAAGCTGTCCACATTTGTTTCCCACATGTGCAATATTTTCCCATTCTGCTCCTTCTCTAAATTATCTGCATTAAAAGAAAACAAGTGATTGCATTATAATTTTTAAGTATCACTCATACTAGTCTAAATTCTGCGGCTAACCTTAAGAGGGCTCCTACAGGTCCCCTGAGGCTCTGTTCCTTGCAGTTTAAAAAAAGTATATACTGTTCTTATAGGGGAAAGTAGAACTGTCTGCATGTCATCTAATGTTATTAGTGTGAGGCTACACTCTACATATTGTATATTTGCAAAATATATCAGTGTTAACTGTTGATATTAGTTGAAGTAAAGTGATAACATATTTCAATATGTAGACTTTTCTTCATACATCTGTACCAATAGTAGAGTCTAATTGTAATTTATAGGTTGTTCCAGAAAAGATAAAGAGTCATTTGGTTACAATATCTTTCACAAACTGCATCTTTTGATTGAAATGGAGGTAAGAGTGCTCCTCTTCACTGAGTAGCAGAGACTGTGCTTGTTTCAGATGCAGAGTTTTAACGTAAGTAAAATTCACTGTGTACTGTGTAAATGCAGAATGTTCAGTAACAGCTGAGAGGAAAATCTGACTCAAGCTGTGTTACTTCGTTAACAGTGAAGACCTTAAATCTCCCAGATCTGCATTTGCTTTCTTTCAAAACCCCTTTCATTCATTTAAATTAGTCAAATATAAATACTCTGTACTTACACTGTAAGCCACATTTTAATGCTTGATCACTGATTTTCCATGTGCAATCAACTTAATGTTCAGAAGAATCACAACTGTGCATACAGAAAACATTTGCACATGATTTCATCTGCAAGCAGAGAAAGAGTTTGTGCCTACCTTGTAAGGTGCATTAAGTTGCATGCGTAAAATCACAGACTATTTTGAGACTAGTTTAAAAAACCAAGACGGTCATATAGGAGCACAGTAACTGTAAACGTTATTTCAAAACAGGAGGAAGAAACAGTGGACTCAGTTATTTTTTTTAGCTGTATTTAGGGTTTTAGTATAACCTCTCTGATTCCATTCTTGGTTAACAGTTGCTTAGAACAGCGTGAGCCGTGTTTGGAGCAGGAAAATGGTAGTATTTTAAACACTGTGCGGTTGAAAACATTAGTATATTTGTTTAGCCTGCAGGCAGGTATAAAATTGAGGTTTTTTTCCCAAGTGCCATTGCCAAATAAAAACTGGTACAGAACTGTGTAGAGTGACCGTGTTTCTCTTTTCCCATTAAAAAAATGTGGCAAAGTAGTATTGCTGATTTGAAAAAATGAAAGGGAAGCCTAAAGAATGAAGATGTGGCGACAAAAATCTTTTCTGGGACAACAATTAAGTATATATTCGGGGTTTTTAATTTTCTTTTAAGTTAAAGATGGAAATGTACAACAATGTAAAAACAGAAAACAGAGTTCATCCTAATATAATGTACGTCTTGTATCGCTAAAAAGAAAAAAGTCTAACATACAGTGTAGAATGATTTTCCCATCATGTACTGCATGCAGCAGAAGCCTCTTGTTTCTTGATAAAATGAGCTGAAAGACAGTCAGCAGATATTTAAAAAATGAATCTCTAGATGTTGACTTGCTGTTCCATATGAAGCTGTGTGTTTTCTGCAGTTAAGCATGCATTTTGCTGTTCCGTTGTAAAATACCATCGCACTTCTTGCCTGCAAAATGGATTATTGTGTATATATTTAAAAGAAAAGTGGAACCAATAACAAGATTAAATTTGGAAAATAGAAAAGGGGGTGGTGAAAATGGGACCAAGTAGGGGGAGTAGACAATTCTCTAAATTGTACATAGTGTGTAAATTAGTATTACTCTAAGTCTGCAGTCACTTGGAGGTTGCCTACAATACCTATCTCCTGCTAGGAACTTAAATCAGCTTTGAGTTGTATTAAACTGTTAGAATTAGGTGTTGAATGCAGACTGTTAAAGACTTCAAAAATCATTACACTTACAAGAAGCTTCTGTTCTGGGGAGGCTTGAGACCCCTTTTGTATCTATGGGGAAGAAAGGAGTGCTTTCATTTTAATATGCATTCTGTTTGTAAGTAGTAACAGACCCTATTGATGTAAAACTATAACTGTGATCATGTGGAGAAATCAAATAAATCATTTAAAACTCTTTGTTTCTCATCTTGTGTAATCCAAGAACTTTAATTATTCAGACATGAAATGAAGGAAACTCCTTCAGGTGCTGTCCTGGCCTCGCTGAGTCAATTTGAATTCTGCTACTCTCTTCAGAGGGGCCCTGGTTTCTGTCTTCATCTCAAATTAAAGAGAAGTTGTTGGAAATAATGGCTGGTACTGACTTCTCAGTAGGCCTTAGGTTTTTTTGGTGGTGCTGTGAATATATTTAGTTCCAAAGTACTATAAGGGGCAATAAAGAAAACACCTAGATCTGCAGGCAGCACTGAAGAGGTTCTTGTGTAATATTTTTGAAAGCATTTTAACATTGAAAAATAGAACCAAATTTTGAATTTTCTTCGGTGTGGGCTGTCCAGCATGTTGGACTGATCCCATTAATCTTCTGACTGTCACATTTCCATAGGAGTCCGTGTTCAGATGACTGTCTATCCCTGATTTGTGTTTCAAGTTTGTGCTTCCTAGGGGTGTGTCCTTCGTTTCCTAAGTGTAACCTACATTCTTGAGATCAAATATAGAGAACATTCATTGCTTCTGTGCACCCGTTGGCAGAGAACATCATATTTCAGTAAGTGATGTAACGAGGTAAGCGCTATCTAACTGTACGTGTACTTGTGCCTGTTGTGTTTCTTTGCTGTGTCTTAATGTACACCATGAAATGTGCACCACTAAGCAGGCATATATTTGCCTCGTCTTTCACAATACTTGATGTTGTACTTCTGCAGTTACTTCAGGTGATAAACTTTGGCATATTCAATTGTTTTTATTCATTTCCTATACTCCAAATGAATTACAGTGCATCTAATGTCTCAGTTAAAACTAATGCTTAGCCGTCGATTTAAGTGTTGTGTTTGCTTGTCATGTTTTTTTACTATGAATTTTAGGAGATTCTTGAATTGTTTTGAAGGAATAGTCAACCAGGCCTATATCTGAATGGCTGTTTTTTCAGAAAGTACATTCTTGATCACTGATTTTTTTTTTGTGGGTAAGTACCCATCTATCATTAGATACTACCAGTGTGTTACCTCTTGGAGCTGTGTGACACATTAGTGTATAGCTGATGCTATCATACAGTCTGTTACTGGAAATAGAAGAATTTGCAGTGCTGTTCTTCATTGGTGCTTCTTTTCCTATTTTAGAAACTATGATTGTAAGAACTTTGGTATCTCTCTGCCTTTGGAGAAGACAAATAGTGTGAATTCTCTGATTTAAGAGAATTCAGAAATAGAGAGAAATACTGCTATTACTAATAATCTGTGTTTTTTCATTGTTCCATCTTAAAAGTAGGACCTAAATAACATCTCTAAATGCTTTCTTGCCTAAACTAAAACTATAATGAAAGCATTTATAATCTGGCATTACTGAAGAAAAATAAACAGCCAAAGAAAATATCAGTGTCGATTGCCATTTGAGTGACAGATTTGCACCAGCTGCAATAATGCTAGCAACTTACTAAAAAACAAATGTAGGTTAAGCATATGATAGTCTAATGCTCAGTTATCTAAGAGTTTAAAATTATTTTAATATCCTTGTTTGTTCAAGGTGCACATCTTATTTGAAATGCATTCCTCAAATCTCCGATAAAAACTTGGATGTGCCTACCTAATGAAAAATGCCTTCAGTCAAGAAGCTTTTCCCTTCGTACTGGGGATAAGCAATTTAACCCTAATGTTAAGGAAGAGGCCAAGGTTTTCTGTTATGAGTTGTAACCAGAATACATGTTAGTCTAAGGTTTGAAAGCTTTTCCTAAAATGTGTTGTGTTTGTCTGCTTCACGTGTTTGTGTGCGTATGTCAGCACACATCTTGAATGATTTTCCTGCTAGTGAGTTCTTCTGCAAGTATTCAAACAACTGGCAGAATTTTCTTTTTCTGTTGCTCAGACTTTTCTAGTTCTGGGTTTCTTAAATGTTTTAGGATGATGTCACAACTGTAATATTGACTGCTTTTGTTAGCTTGCACCTGGATGTGCAAGGGGAACGGGGAGCAAGGACTGCAGAACTCGAAGGATAGGAAAGGAGTTTGCTTTTAGGATTGTGTGATATATTATATGTGTACTGATAAACATATTTGTAGAAGATGAACAGTGTACTTAAAGTAGCATGCAACAACAACTCTGTAGTAGTGTTGTGACTGTATTATGTGCACCTTTTTCAAGAGGAAGCATATTGCATCTCTAGCTAGCTTACTAGCCTCTTAGTGATTTTTGCTGCTATATTTTGTTGATATACAATTCCAAGAGAAGAATATAGTGTGATGCAAAATTTGCTTTATTCTAGATATATTTTTAATAACTTTTTTTTAGTTTTTGTTTCCTACTATTTTAAGAATTAAAGCCAAATTCTGTATTATGTGGTAAAACTAATCAACTGCAGGAAGAGACTGATCGTGAATGCTTACATTAAGCTCTTTGCTTGAGATTTGATTTTTGCTGGATCAAACTTGGATCAAAGCTGTGTAAGTGATGCTGATTTGAAACCATCATTTTTTCAACTGTTTAGATTTCTCATTTTTACCGTCCATATAAATGCACATTTCTGTGATAAAATGTTGTGAAAAACATCCTCTTTATTTAGCAGTTTGTAATAACTGAGGTGTGAAATAGCATCATGGTTGACAAGACAGAGGCAGCTCAAATAAATCACACGAGCACACAAGTAATCAGCTCTGTTGTAAAATGACATACAGTGCTTCAGTTTTCATTTATTTCTTCGCAGTAAAACAGAGAGATATAAACAGATATGTATAATGAGCAAGGAAAGAAAATACCTTTAATAAGATGAATGGGGTAAATTCTTTCAGACAGAAATTAAATGCTGTGCATGCATAGTGGAAAATACTTTGTCTTTACAACTTCTCATTTCTGCTACGAAGTAATAGATTAACAAGTGTTTGACAAAGAAATGAGTTTTTGTTTTGTTTTTTGCCAAGGGGAATGGAAAGTGAAAGGCCTGTAAAGTGCTCTGAGTTAGGAGGTTACGTTATTCAGCAATGGTATCAGCAATGGTATCACAGCAACTCATGGCTGGAAATTAATTTCATAATTAGCACTATGAAATTGTTCCTAATGAGGAGCAATCTGACTTTCAGACATGGAGTTGCATCATATTTGGATCCAGCAGTACTGAATACGTGCAGCCTCTCCTACGCACATGACCATTGGACTGACACGTCACTTCCTGAAGCCATACAAACCAGCAGTCCCTGTCCCTCACAGTGTCCCAGTGTGCCAGGCACAGCTGTGCTGTAGGTCAGGCAAGGCAGCAGGAGAGAGCATGGTGCCATTTGTGCCTGTGGGAAAGGAATGCTGCACTGGGGGGGTAGGAAAAGAAGCAGAGGAGCGTGTCTTCTGCTGAATGCTTGACCTGGACAGGGCTCCTGTAAGCATCTACCCCCTCCATAAGCTCACCGTATGCTCTTGATCAATTATTACTTTCATTTTACTGGCTAATATTTCTTCTCCAACAACAGAGAAGAAAAGTTTGTGAAACGCTTTTACTTAATTCATCATGTAAGTTGTTGTTTTTTCCATCTTTCTGGTAATTCTGGCTCTGCTTCTGGCTCTGATGGTACCCCATTATGGAAAAAAGAAGTTAGAATGGCTATAGTTTGGAGTACTTCTGTTGTGCTTCAGAACTAAAGCGATTAAAGCTTAAAGAGCAATAACAAGAAACACTCTCTAGCCCAGTGGAAAATGTGTACTGAGTTAAAAAGAGAATTTTGTATTTCCTTATTTGAATTAGAATACTTTAGAAAATAAAATGCTGAGATAATTTAGAGCTTCTGTAATGAAGATTGACAGAGCTAATTGGTGATTTGCCTGTAAGTGCCACCGTATGATGTGGGAAATCCCTTCCACTAATGATGTGTATTTATTTCTTTTTCTCAGATACTTCTCATGATAGCCACAGTCCAATATTCTGGATGCATGCTAACCTGGACAAACATATTGCACAGTGACACCGTTAACATCTGTGTTTCAAGTACGACATTACTTCCACAGCACATGGCTAGGAACAGAAGTGGGAATACCAGCTTCTGCTCTCACCACTGCCAAGATTTAATTTGTAAACCAACTTTCTTTAAAATATTCAGAGACAGGAGAGATGATGCAGTGAGTACAGCAACACATACCCGAAGGGAAGATAGTAAGGAACTGCAAGTGCTAAAACTTCCCTACCATCTGTCTGACTGAAAAGGCGAAAACAACAGATTTATAAAGAGAGGAGAAGCTACTAAGGGAATTGTCTATATTTTCCTGGAAGGACTGCAAGGATTGACAAATGTTTTTGTAAAGCAAGTTAGACCTGCAGTGGCACTTTTTCAGTAAGTAAATTATACATCTCTCAATGAGTTATATTACTGAATACCAGTTTTTAAGCAGTTACTGAAAAATAGAGTAAAAAGGGAAGGAAAACTAGGGTAATCTCGTGATACTCATTTACTGATCCAAATATCTGTTGTATTAATTCCTTCTTATGAAAGCAGTTCTGTGTGGAATAGGCTAAAATTGACATCACTGTAGCAGTCAGGTTTGACCACAAAATGTAAGTTCTGGAGAGCTAACAGCTGAGTGCTCTGTGTTAGAGGAAGGCAGTATAGGGAAGAGCAGCCTAGCAGTTTCAGAGGAAGCTGGACTTAAATGAAAATGTGGGTGCATAGCTGAGTAGCAGACAGCAGAGATGAGTGTTAAACAAAAGTGGGCAAAGAAGTTCAGACACATTGCTAAAACAGAAGGGGGAAAAGATGTTTTAGCAACATATTGTACAGTTCTGTGCAATGCTGTTTGAAGATGTTTAAAAGTCAGAATAGAGGAGAGCTGCAGAGAACTGCAGCTGCCAGAAGAGTGCTTTCAGTTGTGATTACATACAGAGCATTAGGAAGAGTTGCAGGAACGGGACAAAATAAATAGTGTGATACACTTCTGATGTAGACTTGAGATTTTCAGAACTGAAACAAACAGGATTCTTTATCCACAAGTGACAGACTGCTTGTAGTTTCATGTCGTGGAGCTGCTGTTATCCATTATGATTTGTTCTGCGACTGGAAGAAAATTCTTTACAGGTACTTCTTGTAGGATACGATCACAATCTCATTCTCAGTAAATGAATGCACAGCATGCTATTATTTCAGTTCTTTTGAAATTCCCAGTGAGGCTTCTTTCTCCTGCTGTTTTCCAGTGGCCTGGCTTTGTTGTCACTGTTTGGATCACCTTCTTCAGGCAGTCCTTTACTACGCTCTTAGTTTATCCTCTCAAGAGAGACATTAATGTGCTGTTATTCCACCCTAAGGACTGCCAAGTGCTGAAGTCAGCTCAGTGTTCTGCGCCCACACTTCTGCCAGGCATTGCCTCTTGCTTTCCTTCATCTACAGCTAAAAGAAGATCACATGGAGATTAGAAGCTCGGATTTGGTACTAGGTAGTCCTGTATCCTCTTAGCTATGAAAATGTGAAGGTGTTGCCATGTTACAGAGAAGCAAGGTCTCTTTCTATCTGTAGAAAATTAGGAAAGGTTACAGAAATAAGTATTTCTTATCTATTGCTGTGAAGGCCCTTAGCGAAGAGCTAGCTCATCCCTTGACGCAAGGCATCCTTGCGTCATACAGAGACCGGTGGTTGGTACAGCCATCAGACTTACACCTCCACGAGGCTGCAGCAACACGAGCACGAGGTGGTTGTGGTTACACTTACGGGAGCGATGAGGATGCGACCCTTCCTTGGTTGAGCCGTTTGCTCCGCGTGTGCTCGAGGCGCGCGGGGCTGCCGCCGCGCCAACGCCTACACGAAGGCCGTGGGCGGGGCTGCTGCACTGGGACCGCAGGCATTTCTCTCACCCTCAGTCCCCACGGAACGGGTCCCCTGTTGCAATGCGCTGCCTGAGAGGCGACTGCGAGGGCAGGTGTAAAGGCAGCCTTTAAAGGAGGGGTTTCAAATGTACCCTACTCTTGTGTAAATGAAACTTAGTAAACCTGCTGTTTGTCAGTCGTAGCCGGGGAGCGCTGACTCCGCCCCGTGTGCAGCGCGGGTCTCGTGCGCAGCGCTCAGTGCCCGCCCCAGGGCCGGCGCGAGAGGACGGCCGGCGCCGCCCCGTCACGTGCCCGCCCAGCGCCCGCCCAACCCGGCGCGCCGTCAGAGCCGCGCGCCGCGGCGGTCCGTGTCGCCATGAGCGGGCTTCTGGTGCGCGCCCTGCGCGCCGCGCTGCCCGGACCTACCGTTGTTCGCCGCCTGCGAACCGCCGCGCCGCGGTCCGCCTACGCCAAGGAGCTCTTCCTGGGGGCGCTGCGCAAGGTGAGCGCGGCCCGTCCGGTGCGGCGGCTCCGGCGCCTTGCTGCGGGCGAGGCTCGGCCCCCTCAGCGCCGCGGGGGAGGCCG
>JACDJE010000071.1:2275229-2327756 GCA_016647715.1 Pavo muticus
GGGCCCCGCGGGGCACCGGGCCGAGCGGCGCTCGGTCCGCTCTCCGTACCCGTGCGGCCCCGCGGGTGCCCGCCCCGTTCCCCGCAGGAGCGCGGCCGTGTCGGCGATGCCGTGGGCCCGCGCAGCTGCGTGCCGCACCTGTGTCAGCTCGCTGACAGCCGCAGGTGGGACAGCCGGCTGTGTGCGGGCGGGGTAACGGCGGGGTGCCCTGCAGGGGTCGTGGGTGCAGTGCTGTGTTAGAGCAGGACGGTTCAGTCCGAGGTTTGGGGGTGCACGTAACCGGGCTGAAGGGTTTCCTTAAACTGAAGCGTAACTGACATCCACTGAGATGAGTTTAACAACGAAGTACTAAGAACTTGTGCAGCACGGAGTTGGGTGAGTTGTAGTCAGGCTCCATCCCATTAAGTGCCTGTTTGTGTATGCCTTTTTCCTCTCAAATTTCAATAGAGCAGTCTTCTGGAAAACCATAGCGTTTACCAGATTGAGAGACCTGGACAGGTGCTAGCAGCGGGCCCAGGTGAACCTCATGAAGTGTAACACAGCTGAGTGCAAGGCCTGGCACCTGGGGCGCAGCAACCCCTGCCATCCCCACTGTAAGAAGGAGGGGAATGAACTCTTTAGCAGGGTCTGTGTGACAGGACAAGGAGAAATGGTTTCAAACTGAAGGAGGAGAGATTTAGATTGGATATAAGGAAGAAGTTTTTTTTACTTCTGAGTACTTTACTGAGGCACTGGCACAGAGGAGAGGCGTCCCTGGAGACGTTCAAGGTCAGGCTGGGGCAGGCCCTGAGCACTGCATGCAGCTCTAGGTGTCCCTGCTCAGTACAGGGGAGTGGGGCCAGGTGGGCTGTGAGGGTCCCTTCCAGCTCTGTGATTCTGTACATTAGTTGCTTGGAATTTTTTGTTTATTTGGACCCACCAGGTTTTGTTACTTCCAGTCTGTGATCAGGATGGTTATATGAAGAATCTGGCATACTGGGGGGATGATAAAGAGCGGCATGGAACAGCACACCTCTAATCTATGTACCTGCAATGTAAAACATTGTAATATCAAGATGATTCTGATGCAAATGCAAACTGTTTTTAATCCAAGAGTGGGATTACGTTGATGCAACTCATGGTTAACAAAGGATTTTTGTATCCTTAGAGTTCTTGACATTTCTGTTTTCTGCTCAGTGTCTCTGATACGCTTTGGTGTGAAGCTTGGTCAAGTCCCATTCATTGCATCAGATAAAATTTCTGAATGCTTTCCTCAGTCCTTAATTTTCACAGCTTTTGGAGCCTGGTATTTGAAGGACTTACCTTCTTGAGTTCTTCTTTCAATTGCCTTAGTGATGCTTTTTTTTTTTTAATTAAAGAAAAATGTCTGTTATTTTAGGAAGAAGTTTTCCCTTACCCAGAAATTAGCAATGAAGAACTACAGGAGATCAACCAGTTTGTAGGACCTGTAGAAAAATTCTTCGCTGAAGAAGGTATAGTTATTAGTTTCTTACTTGTGTAAGTGACTTAGTGATTACAAAGTGATTTAAGTGTAGCAGTTAAATAAGATTATTAAAATTTACACATATAAGTTACTTTATGCATGTGTTTCCAGAAGTACAGTAATGCTGATGATGCAGGCATGTTAATTTGTGGCTTCTTTGTATGGACTATTTGGATGCTGTTGAGAAGAAATAAATGTTTAAAAAGATGAAGAGAACCAGGGGAGTTGAAAGGATTCGGAGGTAGGGTTTGAAATGGTGTTTAGTTTGTCTGCATATTGCCATCGAGCACTTGATATATTGTGGGTTGCTTGTGAAACGTTATCTTGTACTGCACTAAACCTGTTCTCAGCAAAGTTCACTATAGATATTCATACATGGTAACTCTTTGAGAAGCAATGAAAAATCAAAAGCATTGATGTATACTCCAGTGATCAGGATTGGAGTAGTAATTCTGTTTGGAAAAGTCCCGTTAGCTGTATGCAGTCCAGACAGGGTTGCAGGTGTTCCTTCTGTTGGTGCAACAGATGAGCCAGCTCTGGAACAGCTGTAGAAAATTGGTTTTTACAGACAGCAATTTCTGAGATAGTTAAAAGGTGTCATCTGAGGTTTCCTGCTGACAAAGATAGCAGGCCTGGAGTGCCGGGCGCTGCGGGAGTTTGAAGAGGCTGTAATGTCACAGGTGATGATTTATGAGATACAGGTAATTTTAGCAATAAAACTGCAACGTTGCTCACTGACAGTAAATTAACTCATGCAGATTAGGCATCTTAATTCTTTGCTTTATTGGGAAATAACGTTTATTGAGTAAAAAAGTGGATATTTAAGGGAGAAAGAAAACTATCAGATTATAAAGTCTGAACAGAAGGTAGGAATTGATCGTCTTTGTTTGCATTTATGGCTGTTTCTTTTCAGTGATTAGGACAATTTGTGGATGTGGTATAAAATAGGTAAGGGGTGCTTGGAAACCTGATACGTATGGTTGGCACTGGTAACCAAGGAAGTTCAGTTCAGCCATCATTCTAAAGCTTGGCAGTCTGTGGTACAGAGGTCTGGGTGGGTGTAATGGGGGAGGAAGAAACGACTGCACCATTCTTGCCCAGAAGAGCCAGTGACATATGCATGTTCTGCAGCATAGCTTAAAACTGTGTGGGGAAAAAAAAACACATCAAAAATGTCTTTCCTTTCTGAACGGCTCTGAAGAGGATCAGAATGCTTAGCTGCATAGCCCTATTGTATTTCATATAGAAATTACAGCATCATTTAACCAGGGTGAATGGGAAGTTCCTTTAGGAACACACCACTGCTTTTGCAGAGTTAGTTTTTTCTGAGTGCTCTGTGGAAAGATGGCTTACATGCCTTTGGCTGTAGCTGACACCCTTCCTCAGCTGCCTACTGTGATCCTGGTACATTTTCCCTGTCACTGTACAGAACCGCTGTGGTAATCCCCTAAGAACTTAAATGCCTCATAAGAACAAGAGTTGTGTAATTAGCCCGTTTCCCATTTATATGCCATTCTGTGATTCCATGATGAAGTACTTTAAAAAAAATGATGACTGTGGTATAATTCCGGAAGAAGTACCTAACTTCCAGTCACTGGGTCCACTAGAGTACACATTGGAGGTCATGAAACAAGAATGGGATTTTTTCCCCACATCCAAGTCCTTTCCTCAGATCTGTCATGATCTGATTGTCATAGTCGGTGTTCTCGGAACTTCCAGTATGTTCTTATTTTGGCTTTAGTGGTGTACGTAATAAGGTGGGGTGATCAGCTGGTGTGTTGGTTCCGTG
The DNA here is from genome assembly GCA_016647715.1 of Pavo muticus. Lineage (NCBI taxonomy): Eukaryota > Metazoa > Chordata > Aves > Galliformes > Phasianidae > Pavo > Pavo muticus. The sequence continues at coordinate 2,278,502 of JACDJE010000071.1, forward strand.
GCAGATTAGGTTCTTCTTAATGCTTTCAGCTCACTTCATGAGCAAAGTTGGTGATTCCTGAAAACCAGGAAATAGCCTTTGGAAAAGTGATTGCTCAGGTTAATTTGTAGCACGTCTCTCCTGAAGGACAAAGCCTTCCTGGAGGCTTAATCCTCTGGAAACAGAGTTGGACTTCTGGCTGGAGTAGTAGGACTTTGATGTGCCATCAACGTTCAAAGACTAGAAAGAGTGTTTTGCTCTGCTGGAAGGACTGGTTGGGGCAGCAGGCTGAGACTGGTAGTCTTACAGAAGCCAGCTTAGGGTTTGAGATTTCCAGCTGTGAGGGGATGGAGGCAGTCAGAATGGTTCATAAGATCAGGCTAAACCTTGAAAGAATAACTCTTGTGTCATTAGGGATGAGATGTAAGTAGAGGTGCAACAAGCACAATATTACTAAGCTGCTTCGGAAATCATCCGTAGGGTAATTAGAGCAGGGAGAGGCGTGCTGTTCCTGCAGCCCTTTTTTCTGCAGGCTATTTCAGTTCTTCTCAAGCTGGTATTTAGGTTAGAGGGCACAGTGCTGGTGACTCATGGACACGGTGACCTTAGCTCTGATTTGAGAGCAGTGTTTATTTGCTGTGATCTCAGGTATTTTTCTGTGCTGAAAATCAAGGTTCTAAGTTATTAAACCTTCTGTATTTGTAGTGGACTCCAAGAAGATTGATCAAGATGCAAAAATCCCACCTGAAACTTTGAAAGGACTGAGGGATCTGGGTCTCTTTGGCATGCAGATTCCAGAGGAGTATGGTGAGTAAGTGATGAAAAAGAATAACCCAGTGACCTGTGGGAAGGCAGTTTGGGTCTCACATAATGTGTCTGTAATATTCTCTGTGTATTCTTGTGGTTGTCCAGTTAACAAAGAGGTGTGGGCACCAAGGGTGTCAGTAGGGTGCTGTGCACTTTCCTGGCTTAGAGGTACCTGAGTTGGGTAACTACACTTACAAGGTTCCCCCTGGCATAGCATTTTCCTTTTTGTTCAGTTTTTGGCTGCACTGGAGTAGCCTGATGTTCTGTGGGACTTGTAGTATGAGCTGATGGCTTCTAAAAGTACACCAGGTACAGACAACAGCGTCTGATGGAATGGGTCTGTCAAAGCTGTCGTTCACAGACAGGAATGTGTTTGGCTATACAGAGTTACAGAAGTGCAATGCCTAGTGAGTCACAGTGTAGCTTTTGTGTAAAAGCAGGACTGAACACAAAGCTTATGTCTTAAAGGGACTTACAGCGTAAGTTGGAATCAGACATCAGTTACTCAGTGGCTTAACTCTTAAACTTGCAATGGCAAGAAAATTACAATCATATGCTGATTGCATTTTGAAAATGGGATGGAAACTGGATCATAACTTGAAATATATAGAATAAGGAAAGAGATGCTTGCACTGCCTGCTCTCTGGTGTAAAGAATAGGACGATTGGAAGAGAACGATTCAAAGGAAGATACAGCTGGGTTTGACAATCTGCAGACACTAGTTTCAGTGGGGAGGACACCTGACTGAGGAGAATAGTGTGAAGCAGCATATTTGTTTCAGTAATTGTAAGAATGCTGCGGAGAGCTGGAGACGTGCCTCAGTGTTTATTTGCTGTTGAAGCAGTCCCCTATTTTCATAGTGGTTTTTGTTTGTTGTTTTATTGTATTAACATAAGTGGTGTTGCGGAGCTCCTCTGATTTCAGTTCCTTGGAGGTTTTATACAGATTAGAGTATTCTGGACAACTTGGATGTGACGTATCGTTATGTGATCCCTGGTTAATTGTGAATGCTTTTGGAATGCATGAGAAATCCTGTAAAGTGTTTTTCAGTGGGCATTCAGAGTACGGCCAGGTGATGTGGGAGTGGGGTGGAGAACAGGTCTGCAAGCTCTGTCAGGATTTTATTTTCAGGGTAGCGTCTTGGACAGAGCACCTTAATAACCCATATAGGGAGAGGGGTAATTAGGAATTAAGAAACATACTGAGAAGGCAGGAAGTTAATGTACAATGAAAGGAGGTGTTGGAAGCAGAGAACAAAGGAAAAAACTCAGAGCAGATCATGAGAAAGCATCATGACGTTGCAAATGTAATTTACTGTTAATTAGAAATGAGTATCTGACTTAAAGTCCGTAATAAATTATTATTACCTTTTGTTCTGTATTGCTGTATAATACCTGCCAGCTTCTGCTTTTTAAAAGCTTGCAATCCATTCGTGGTGCTTGCAGAAGATCATAGTCCTGCTGTCTTGTATGCTGGATAAAGATCAGATGGCTATAAGCAAGCTACTTCTTTCACTGCACCATAACTTCTACACTTACATTGAGGCTATTCCTATTTTCTGTTGTTTAAACCTGCTCTATTTTTGCTAGAGGCGCTTGTCGTACTTGAAAAATCTTCAGTCATAGATTTGGTGCTTTGTTCACTGCATGGTATTTTTTGTGATGGTTTGTAGCAGTGGTGTATAGTGTTTAAAATGCAGGCCTTTAATGGGGAAGTGGAGCTCATGCACATCGTGTAGCAGTGGCTCTCTTTGTCTTGCCAGCAATGCAGTCAGTGTGCACACATCAGTGGTCTCTGAGCTGAGCGCTCATCCCAGCGCCTCTCGGGGTGGGGAAGGAGCGAGCTGTGGCTAGATGGGATTCTGACTTCTGGTGAATCTGAGTGTGCTGTGAAGGAAGAGGGTGTAAGGAGCAGTGATTTGAATGAATGGCATCGAGGGGACTCGTTTGGCATTTATTTCACGTACAGAAAATAGTAGCAATATTGAGATGTCTGCTGAAATTAAGGCGTTTGTTAGCCTGACTTCTGTCGCTGTCTCTTGTAAAGAATTATAAACCCATAAACTTGGGCAAAAGATTCTCTCGATGAGATAAAATTGTTTGTTCAGTAATGCATGTAGTAGTCTTAAGGTATGGGGAGGGGGACTTCTGGTGCTGAAAACATCGTGTCCTTGAACGCTGAGCTCGGACGGGTGCACCTGTGACGTGTCCTACTCTGTTCTTTCCATGCTCCTCACCAGCAGCCTCTGTGCCTTCAGCAGCAGATCACAAAATGCCACCAAAAGGTGACTCTGGTGTCAAGTTTCTCTTGAAATAGTCACTTTTTTTTTTTAATTAAAGGCATCTTTTGAAGTGTTGCACTTCGTTCTCCTTCAGTGCCCGTTTGGCGGTCTCACTGGGGATCTGCTCTGTGTCCCTTCCTGCCGTTCCCACCGGCGCTGGGACAGCCCGGCTGAGGGCCGTGTGTGTGCCCTGTGCAGCGCTGCTCCCTCTGCTGCCTGCTCCGCGGCTGGGCGGCTGCAGAGCTCTGCCGGGCTTCCTTGCCTGCTCCTGTAAGGTCACAAAGTGATTTTATCCTGGATGCACAAAAATTGAGAATAGAGACATTTTTATACCAAATCTTTCCCAGTTTTCACATGCAGAGCGTTTAACAGGCTTGTCCTCCCATTTGGTGGCTCGTGCTGTGTTTGCTATGCGTGCCTGAGCGCAGACAGATGTGCTTTTTTCAGTAGAACTACATTCAGCACAACTCGTGTTTATTTAAAAAAAACTTGTTGTAAATGAGCTCTTCTGTCACAAGTGCAGCAGTGAGGCCGTTGTTTGTGGACACAGTACTGAGGTGTTCCCCAGCAAACTGTGTTATCTTAATATGTCTGTATTTGAAAGGGAATTTTGGAGTGGGAAGAGGTGAGTTAAATTCTAAGGCATCTGCTTGGAATGAAGCACAGTGTTTGCTGCAGGTGGTCTGGGGCTGTCACACACCATGTATGCACGGCTGGGAGAAATCATCTCGTTAGACGGGTCCATCGCGGTGACTCTGGCAGCTCACCAGGCCATCGGGCTGAAGGTAAAGCTCTTCTGTGTCGAGTAGTTCTGTGTGCTGTGCGTAGAGGAGGTGAGAGGACGCTTGTGTACGTGTGGGTGTGAGTGCCCTGTTAACTGATCAGAATGAAACAATCCCAAGTTCTGTAAAAAAGACAGAAAACAACAAAGTATCGGTAGGGCCGGCATTATGGGAAGGTGGCACAGTCATGCAGAACTCAGAGTTCTCGTTGAATGAGGCTGCATGTTATGGGAAGTAAGGGGGAAAACCTACCGAGATCAGTGTGTTGTGGCCAGCAAGAATGTCAAACTAATTTTCTGTGTAGCCTTAGGGATCTCACACTAACAGCCCTTCTGATGGATGGGTGGTGGTGTTCTGAAGCTTAAAATAGCACGGAGGTCTTCATAATAAAAAATTCTTCCAGGATTTGAGCAGATTAAAAATGAGTGCATGTTCCTCACCGTCCTTAGAATGTCCCCATCTGCAGCGAGCTGCCTGGGCTGCAGGGCAGGCTGGTGAGGAGTGCAGTGTCAGATGCTGCTGCTCTTTCTCCTGCTTTGACCAGTTTGGGTCAGTTGACATGAATCCTTCCTCATTTGTTGGGTATTGATATCTTATCTGCTTAATCACAGGACCCCCCTGTACAGAAAATAAATACAACTCTCTACAATAAGAAATAATTAAAATAAAATTGTGCTTTTTGAGAGTGTGGTGAAATAATTTAGAATTAAGTAAATCGTGTTCTGTTCTCTGATGTGGAGCTTCTAGAATGGATGCTTTTTCATTTATTCATTTAAATACAATCGTAATGAAGGTCTGACAAGCTATGAAGGGAGGACTGTCTGTGCCTTTCAGAGCAACCATTACATCTTCACTTACAGCATGAGGATCCGGAAACCTCCCTCAGAAGGCAGCCTTAACAGTGAGCTGCTTCCTGGGGCCTCTGAACAGCTGTTACCTTGGCATCTTTTAATGCCAGAGCAGTAATAATGTCCATATTAAACTTTTTTTAGTATTGCCTTGTTATGCCATATAATTTGCAGATGAAGATTCCTGAGGTTGGTACAGTTTGTCAGCTTCAGTTCTGCTGATGCAGTTTGGTCCTGAAAAGTTTTCTCCTAATTCTTTGTATAGGGAATCCTGATTGCTGGCACTGATGAGCAGAAAGCCAAGTACCTGCCTAAGCTGGCATCTGGGGAGCACATTGCAGCTTTTTGTCTCACCGAACCTGGAAGGTACTGTTCTCATCACTACAAAACCTTCAGAAAGCACCAAAACACCAAAACGATACTTTCTTTACTGTCCGATTGCTTTGTCACTGTGTAAAATCTTTGCTCATTTGTGCCTGTTGTCTCTGTGTGTGTCAGTATCCATTTTTAAAGTCTTGTAATTTGGCTTTTCCCTCGTGCTTATGGCAGCTTTCAGGGAATCACTGACGGGTGTTTGATGGTAGCTGCATTAATGCTCTCAGCTGTTCCCAGCTCAACTCTTCATCTGCTTTTAAAAATAATGTGCTGTGACTTTCAGTTCTTTTTCAAACTTATAAAAGCCTGCACCAGAATTGAAGGTGCTACCAAAAATAATAGGAAGGATTTTTGGTCTACTGTTAGAGTTTAGAAAAGGTATCTTTGTAGCAGCAACTTCTTTTTGAAGCCAGGGTTGTATTTGAGTTTACTCCTTGATAAAACCAGCAAGACCTGTCAGTGCAGAAGAGGCGTCATGCAGGCAGATGGTTTGCTGTGGGATGGCTGAAGGCACTGATGGAGGGGCAGAGCAGTTGAATAGTTGAAGGTGAATCTCGCCTACCTGTACAATGCAGTAGTTTCAGTCTGACTTTTCTGAAACCTTCTCTGCTAGGACGTCGTGCAGTGACCATCTGATTCACTTGCTCATTTTCATGCTGTTGTGATACAGAATTCTTCCCATCAGCGGTGCTGACTTTTACTCACCCATAAGCCCAGCTTTGACCCTCTAGAAACTGTTCTGTTTGCAAGCAGAATATACACTAGTAACATGTAAGCTTTTAACAAAGTAATCCACGCAGAGGACTTTGAAATAACGTGCAGGAAGAAAACAAGGGCTGACTTTGTTCTGAAAGTCCTCCAACAACTTTATTTAGGCTTGTATTATTTTTGAAAATTGCTAGCCCTTCAGTCTCTGTTGGTTTTTCTGTCCTAGCACACAGGAGCAAACATTTTTACAGCTGAATTTTGGAACTCTGATCCTATTAAAGCATCAGCTGAGATCTTGGTGTTGCAGGAAAGTAACTGTCTGCAGCTGAAAGCCCAACGTGAGACATTGTGTTTGAATTTGTTTCAAGGGGGCAATGATGTGCTTCTCGCTTACCTATGTAATCAGGTGATGATTGAAGAGAGTGCTTAAGCATTTAACCACAGAACAGCAATTCTCAGTGTCTTTGCTGTAATTGGCCTGCAATTTTACTCCTGTGGAAAGCATGTGAAGTGCCCAAGTGTTTGTTGATGGAGTCCTGTCACATGTTCATCTGTTTTTCATTTCTGCTGAGCCTTTTTTCCATTAGCATAGCCAAGTAGGGTATAAGCTCCTGAGGAATAACTTAGATGTTACAAGCTCAGTTGTGTTTTAGGATAACAGATTCAGTGTATGGTCCATAGTGCAGCCCAACAAAGGTGCTTACATGGCGTTCTGATGCTTGGGTCAGCTGATAAGGTTGATAACAGAAGTTAATCAGCAGAAATGTCCCCCTCAGGGTGACTTAAGTAGAATTCATCAGTACTTTTGATGAAGAGGAAACTAGGAAGTTTCCTTGTTATTTAAAAATGAAAATTGATATAGTACTACTGCATACAGTGATGAACTCTTTTTTTAAGAGATGGGAAGGGGGGGAAGTAGTTCTGTTTCCTAGAACATGTTCATGTCTTTAAACACTAACAAACAACTTGTTTTGCTTTTAGTGGAAGTGATGCTGCATCCATCCAGACAAGAGCAACCCTCAGTGAAGATGGGAAATACTTCTTACTAAATGGCTCCAAGGTATCCACTCACAGACTGGAAATACGTTTTCTGTTACAAGCTTATAGAAGCACTCTCGTCCTTTGCAGCACTGTCATTTGTTTTACCAAGTAAGATTCTAGCTGGGCAACTGCATCGGACTTTGAGGGTCTCCAAACTGGTGAAGAATGACAGTGTCAAAAACACGTTTCAGGGCCAGACAGAAAAGTGCACAATTCAGGGAAGAACTTGGAACTCCTGGCGATAAAGATGCAGACTGCCCTCCCATCACTTCTCTCTTGTCCCCAGATCAGTGCTTGTAGGGTGGGTTAATTAGCTCTCCTGTGACACCATAGGTGAAGAGAAACCTGAAACCTTATTTTCCCCTTCTTTCATTCTTCATGCCAGATTTTGTAGTTATTTTTGAAAGAAAAAATCAATCAATCAGTGAATTAGAAATTGGACTGCTTGGACCATTCTAAAACTGGCAAAATACTCTTGAAAGATGCACGGCGTACTGGATTCAACAGTATTTGATGCTTTTGATCTGTAGTTTTTGTTATGTTTGTCTGTGATGTGACACCACCTGCGGAGGTCATAAACATGTGGCCTAATACTTAGCATTTTTCATCAAAGGTAAAATTGTATTGGGCAGGGTGGGTCTGGAGTCTGTACTGCTCTTGCACCCCTCACGTGCCATAAGTAAGAGGCTGTACAAGCTTTTGGGAAAATGCACTGTTTAATTCAATTCTATATTACAAATTATTTTTATAGTTGCCCCAAACTTACCATACTGTGATCAGCTATCCTTGGAAACAGTTTCACAGGAGGCAAAATTAGTAGCAGAACACTCATTAGGTTGTAAGGGAAGAAACAATTTGTTTTCGCTCCGTTCACTGCTGACATCTGTTACAAAACAATTAGGAACAGTGGAAATAAACTCAAAATGAATGTATTTCTTTCCCCTCTCGAAACAGGTTTGGATATCGAACGGCGGCCTTGCCAATATTTTCACAGTGTTTGCTAGGACAGAGATTGTTGAGAAGGATGGACAAGTAAAAGACAAAATTACTGCTTTCATTGTAGAGCGAGATTTTGGTGGAGTCACACATGGGAAACCTGAAGATAAGTTAGGCATTCGAGGCTCCAATAGTAAGAATCGCTTAAAATTGTTAACAGAAATTGTTTTAATACTTCTGTTTGTTTGGATCGTCTGAATTCAAAGGCAAATCAGTATCTTTTCCATGTGTCAGTGTAAGTTTCATGTCTCTTTATCTAGCTTTTCTTCTGAGTCCTTCCTCATGCAGGCTCTGAAATAAGAAATCCATATTGTACAGTTCTTTTCTGCACACCTGAAGCTGCACTTTCATGCAGTGAAATAACTCAGAAGATTCAGTAACACTTCACGTAACTTTAATCTAGAAGTAAGTTTTCATAGGTTTTTCTTCAACTTCCTGCTGGTTGCACGTTTTCACAGTCTGTCATTTGGACTTCATTGCAGTATCGATTCCATAAAGCAGAGTCCAAACTGGAGTTCTGTAGCTTATGTACATGAATTTTACTGAGTGTTTTACATCAGTAATTGATGTCAGCTACAATCGTTTCCCAAATTCAAGCTCCTTTGGCAGTTCCATAATCTCTCATTCACAGTACATTAGGAAAGCTTTACTTTTTGTTAGGAAAGTCAGTTGTGTTCCTGACAGACTTTTATTTTTGCATTATGATTCAGCAGTTATTAACAAACTAACTCTGTGTTTCAGCCTGTGAAGTGCATTTTGACAACACTAAAGTGCCTATAGAGAACGTAATTGGAGAAGTAGGAGGAGGATTTAAGGTAAGCAGGAACCAGCAGTAACAATCTACGCAAGTCTGAAGATTTGTTCTTATTTGTTAAACTGTACTACAGTTCCTTTATTGGTAGTATCAACACTCCCAAACTGAAGAATGGAGTTCTCAGTTCAGCTGCTGTGCTTGGTTTTACTTGGTTTCACCAGGGTAGTGCATGAACGTGCCATAAGCTCTGAGTTGTGCATCTGTAAAATCCTAGAGCAGGTCCTGCTTTTGTTTGTTTCTTTTAGTACAGGAAACATCCTGCTCTCTTCTGAAGAGGGAGGAACTATTAACAGAACTTACGAACTGCGCTGTCTTTTTCTGCAGCCAGAATTGTGGTCGTAGAAAGGGAAAGACAGAAATGAGTGTAACAGGAAGTAGTTCAAGGGAAGCCTGTCCAGACAGTACCCAAAGTCCCAGAGAATGGCCATGAGGTTTCCCAGGACCAGACTATATAGCACGAGATGCTGGGAGGACACTGCAATGCTGTTGCAGACATGGCTTCTCTTCATTGCATCCGAGCAATGTGGTGCCCTGTAAGGACAGTGCTGTTCACTTTCTCCGAGCCTGATGTGTAGATCTGCAAAACTTCCTAGTGGTCCTTGTGAGTTTTCTTACTGCTCCAATAGCATTCAGCTCCAGGTCTAAATTCTAAATAGAATTTCCTCTGATGTAGTTAACATAAGAAAAGGTAAGTTTCACAGTGTTCTTCTTTAGATAATGATCACAATTTAAAAGGTAGGAACGTGGCTTTTTGCTAAACTTAAGTGGCTGTCTTTGAACTGAGTCATTTCTGTTTCCTTTAAAAAGCAATAATACTGAACTTCAACATCTTTATACAGTGTGGATCTGTTTCATTTCTGCACTTCTCATCTTGTTCCCCTTTCTTGTATGTTGCTGTAAGACTCAGCAGAACTTTGACAAGTGAATTGCTGTTTGAGACAGACATGTATTCCCAAAATGTACTTTGAATGAGCATCTTACCTCACCAGAATTCTGCCTTCTGTAGGCACGAGGTCCTTTGTTTTGCTTCAGGATGACTATTTGAAAAGAATGAGTACATTTGAACAGCTTTTGGTGGGTGGGTGTTACAGCCTGCCCAAGGGTAGGACTAAGATGAGACTGTTGGATATAGTGAAAATTCAAAAGAAAAACTGAATCGATACTCGTGTTCTAAGTAGAATTTCTGCCTTCCTCCTCTACAACAGCAGAGAGAAGCTGCAGCACCGGTGTAAGCATGTGTGCCTTATTCCTGTGCAACGCAGAACAGATAATTCTCTCTGTCTGGGGGCTTCTTCTGCTGGGCTGTTTCCTCCAGCTCAGCCCTCTAAAATCCAATACCTTTTCTTGTCCATTTTTCAGTAGAGAAATGACTGAATAATGAGTAACTGAATCATCAGTATCAGAAAACTAATTTGTGTATGAAATCAGATGCGTTAGGTTGTCTGAAATGCCTGGTTTTAAAGCATTTCTGGTGAGATGCTCAGCGCTGCGCTGACTGCCCAATTTGAGGGACTGGTATTGCAGGTAAGAAGTGTACAGTGGTGATGAATGAAATCCAAGGAGCACTAAAAACATGAAGCCAGAGAGCAGGTTTTCACCTTAAAAAAATAAAAAAGCCCTTGTTTATTTTCACAGGTTGCCATGAATATCCTGAACAGCGGGAGGTTCAGCATGGGCAGCGCATCTGCTGGAATGATTAAAAAACTGATAGGTGAGTGAATTTGGTGCTCTGGATTACTGGATGCCATGGGAAAAAATCTGACCTGTGTAAGGTATATAATAGTGCTAATTCAGTACAGTAACATCAGTCTTGATCAGAACATCACTGTTGTCAGTCATAACATACTTTGATGTATTTAAAACACTAGTTTTATTTAAAATTTTGATCAAAAACTTGTAAAACACTGAAGATGATGCCTCTGTTACAGTTATTCTGAGGTAATGAATTCTCACTAACACAGTAGCATATATCTGACTGCTTTTAGACAGTATGGCCTCCTTTCAAATTTCAGTCATGTTCAAAGCTTACATGCACTAATAAGTACTAAAATGGGCTTCTACCAATAGTTACCCAAAGTACTAATGGGCATCTCTCAAAAAAGTCATTAATTAGCATTAAAACCTGCTTCTCTGAGCACACGGGTATGGCGGGTGGGTCTTTTTAAAAGCCTTTGGCACAGCATCCCCAGACTCGATCGCGCTGACATTCTGAGGGTGATTTTCACTGTGTGCTGTTGCTGAAGCAGCGGGGTTGACTGGTCAATAGAAGAACACTGCTTCCATACAGCAATGATAGCTGTGCTATTTTGAGATAATTGTTTTGTGTTTTTTTGTTTGTTTTTAAGAAATGACAGCAGAGCATGCTTGTACCAGGAAACAATTCAATAAGAAACTGAGCGAATTTGGATTAATTCAGGTAATTAAAGAAAAATGGAAACCCTCCATCTCTGGGCTTTGTTTTGCTTAAGTGCTACGACACAGACTGTGCTGAGATCCTTCAGAGTGTGCTAGATCAAAAAAACACAAGAGGTGTTGAATTTGTGTAAATTCAGTGCAGACTTGTGTACATTGATCTTCTATGTAACTGGAAGTGAATAACAAACGAAGCAAGTACTTCAAGATTTTTCATGAGTGCTTTGCAGTACTACTTTTATTAAATGTTATTGGATAATATGTTAAAACATAGGAAAAAAAACTCTTCAGTTTCAGCATTGTTGCAAACTTGGCTACGGTGTTCTGCATCAGCATATGACTCCTTTCATTCCTATCTGACAGGAGAAGTTATGTTTTATGGCTGTGAAAGCGTACGTGATGGAGAGCATGGCTTACCTCACAGCAGGAATGATGGACAGGCCAGGCCTCCCAGACTGCTCCGTGGAGGCAGCCATGGTCAAGGTAATTAATCTTACTGGAGGACTTGCCAACAGCACTAAGCTAATAAAGACAAACACCTTTCTTGACCTTCAGTCTATGTTACAAATTGCATAGAGGCTCAGGTATTACTTTTAGATGTACATACAAAAACTTTAGCTAGATTTAAAGATTAAAAAAAGGCTTTGTTTTCCATACATTACAGATTGCCTTATGTTCAGGCTTGTATCCGCACACAAAAGACAGACTGACTGCATACAACACATTTGGAATATTGGGGTACTCTTGAATTCTCTTTCTGTGCAGTTTCACACACAAAAAAAGTGCTTAAGTTTTATTTCCAGCTGCAGACCTGATTAGGGAGCTTCTCTCCTGGCTTGAACGCAGAATTCACACTCAGTGAGAGCCAGACTCTCTCTGAAGGAGTGCAGCTTTTTAAGGCATTCCTGCAGCATACAGGTGGGTGCTGTTGGCTGGCAGTGCAGCCTTGAAGAGAAGTTGGAAATTTCAGTCCCCAGCTGGTCTTTTACTGTGTGCTGAGTTCAGAAGAACACACGGGCCTGAGAATTGGGCCAATCAGAAACACCAGCTGTGTTTGTTCTTTCAGCTTGTGGCTCTGACCCCCATGGAAACACTGCCTTATTGACAAGTTTGTGTGGATTGCATATATAGATATTCATTTTTCAAGTAACTTTCACTTTGACACCCTGAGGCACAAGAGTATTTATTATTTCAGGAAAACTGAAATTCATACTGGACTGCTGTAGAAGCACTACAGAATATTACAGTAACGGCACACAGATGGAATCCTTCCAAATTCAGTGTTGCTTCCTGTTTTACCTCGCAGTACAGTAACAAAGCTATGATGTCTGTTCTTACTGTGCGCACCGCGGTGACTGAATGCTGTTAATGGCAGGTGTTCAGTTCTGAAGGTGCGTGGGCTTGTGTAAGAGAAGCTCTGCAAATCCTTGGAGGCCTCGGCTATATGAAGGATTACCCCTATGAACGCTATCTCAGGGATGCCAGGATACTGCTCATTTTTGAGGCAAGTAAGAATATACTGTTTGTTTTACCAGAAACTGACAAAAACACACACACCTTCTGTAAACCTGAGGTGGAACAAATCCAGCGCAGTACTCGTTTAAATAGGCCTTTGTCTGGTTAGCTCTGAAGTCTGTAATAGTTGGAATAAGCCTGAAGAACTGATCTTGTTTTCTTTGGGGATATAGGTAGTATTTTTCCTATAATGAACTTGGAGATGATGGATTTTATAGATTAACCACACAGTGTGAGCTCAGTAGGAACTGACCTTAGCTTTGCCCTTGGAAAGAACATCCATCCCAGTCCTGTAATGTCCTGTTTGTTTCCTCCTAAATGTGGAGAAATTTTCTGGATGTTTTGGACGAAACATGTATCTAAGTGTACCTGTTTCAGGTACAGCATCATGGGAATTCAGGTACAGCATCATGGGAATTCAGGTACACCATCATGGCAATGAAGTCCCAGCTCATGCTTTGGGGTTGTTGTAATTTTGAAAGTGTTGGGGAATTCTGAATTATTAAAAGCACTGTTTAACATAGGAGTTCAAAACTAATTAAGGAGCAAGAACTGCCAGCATGTAACATCCTCCTCCTCCCCTGGACTGGCTGTAGGAAGTCTTGTTTCAAAACAGAAAACACATTCCTGTAATTCAGTTCATTTTCTCACTACTCTTAACAGTTCAGTGAAGTTATTTTCCAGCTATCCGTGTTAAGACAATCAATCTTACAATGGATTCCTGGACATCCCATTTGTAGAGGCCCATAATCTGCATTTCCTGATCTGCTTTTGCTTTCCAAATGGGCCTAATGAACATAGAGGAATATTTAAATATTCCTTCACTGGAACAATAGATAAGTTATTTTTTCATCCAGGTGCATTTAGCCTGGTTTCTTTTTAGCTCCGTTACATATGCATGACTAATAATGAAAAGCTCAACTTCTTCACAATCAGATGAGGTCAGAGTTTCATCACTAAGTGAGCTAAAGCAGAAGTCAGCAAACATTCATGGATGGGTGAAGAGCGATCTTTCTTTTAAAACTGAAGCAGTGTAGCATTAGAAGGGGAAGAACAGCTGGGAGACCTGCTTAGAAATAGCTGTTATATTGTGAAATGTATGTCAGTAAATAGTTAAGAGAACCTCTCTTTAAAACCATACGTGTACTTACATAAAACAAACCCATTTACCTGCATGTGATGGTCATGTTTTGTCTGCTGCTGATCTTAAAATAATGGTACCTTACCAGTAATGCACGTTACAGTGTTCCCAGGAAAAGCAGAGTACGTAAGTTATGTAGACAGTGAAAGTAGTATTGAAACAAAAAAAATACACGAAATATTAGCACAGCATATCTAGATTTTGGGAATGCTACAACTGCCTGTATTTGGTATTGACTGCACTGTGTTGTTTTACAGGGAACAAATGAAATTCTGCGAATGTACATTGCTCTGACGGGGATGCAACACGCAGGCAAAATCCTAACTGACAAAATTAAGTATGTTCTTATTCATTGCTATTAATGAACTAAACAGAGTGATAATTGTAATACATCTAAGGGGGAAATGATTGGAAAAAAACTGCTGCATTTCTTAATATATTGTCTGAAGGGCAGTTTGATGTATAGGGGTCTTTTTTCTTTTTAGTTAGCAGTATTTCACATATTTAGGAATCTTGGCTGATTGTATCTTACCTTGTATTTCCAGCTTGTGTGCAATTATAAGACCAGTAATTAAAATGACTGAAGGTTTTATACCCAAGTGTTATTGGTAAGAGTGTGTACTGGTGTCTGCAAGTTACTGTATTGACACGAGGAGCGGAGCATGGGCCATGCTGAACGCTTTTCAGGCTGTGTGGTTCTCCGGCCTTCGTAGTAAAATGGATGAAGAGACTAAAACAGTGCAGATATCTCAATAATACATTTATCCTGAAACTTCCCTTGCAAACCAGCAAAGGTATTTCAGCAGCTGTTTTTTACTTGACATTTTAGAGAAATCAAGAAAGGAAATGTAGGCTTGGCACTGCAGGAGTTGGTGAACAAAGTACGGGACTCAACGGGCAGAAAAGTGGACTACGGGATAATGGAAGAACGTGGTGGATTGGTGCATCCCAGCCTGCAGGTAAGAGCCAGACGCTGCTCTTTGATGTTTGATTCCCTTGGAGGCTCCTCACAACTTTGTGTCTGTTTATGCAGAACGAAGTATGATTAGGAATGGGGAGATGTACAGATCTAAGCGGGTGTTTGTGTTATTTCAGGGGTAAGGACCCATGTTACAACTCTGCTTACAACAAATCCGGGTTTATATCAATTCTAACTAATTTCTATAAACTGCCCTGCATAACATGCTCAGCTATATATAATGCATTACTTTCCTGTTAACGTGGTTGTAACTAAGAATTTTGGTGAGCTATGCATGCGCTTGCTTAATCACTTAATTCTTAGGGCCAAGAAGAAAAAAGGTGTTGGTTGTTTTTTGTTTTTAAAGTTGTTAGTAGGAAAGAAAAAATGAAGATATGTTCTTGCTAGGGTGGTTTTTAATGATCTGAGGAGCTGTAATGAAATCATTTTTGTCAGCATACGTGGCCCGAGGTCAGCTGTGTCAGGCGCACACGTAGGAGGAGTTGCTAATCCTGTGCTGTGCACTTGGCACCTGATTTCACCTCAGGTAAAAACACTGCGTGTCCTGCAGTGCCACCAGTGTGTGTGGGGGGGGTTAACAGCAGTAATGCTGACCTACCTTGTGTGCTAGATGGGAACACCTCTAATACCTCAACCACAGAGACCAAAGCCATTTGTATTACAATAATTCATTAGTTGCATTCAAGAATTAATAAAAGCCAAACGTAACACTGTAAATTCTACCTCCTTACCACCAGAGTCTGAAAACATGGGCAGTAGCACATAATACTGAATTCCATGGGTTTTGTAGCATGCAGTATGTAAAATATGAATCAGGTTTGTTGTGCAGAAGGTGCACGGGGATTTTTCATACTATTGTTTGTGTCAGCATAAAGACGACTTCTAACTTTTCAGTATAAAGTAAAATCAGAACTTTTTAATGCATTTTTTATAGCTAAGGAAAAGTGCTTTAGCTGGCTTTTAACTGAGTATTAAGAACACAGTATTTGGCAAGAGAGAAATCTAATGGATAAAAGGAATGCAACTGAGCAGTGGTTTTCCACTCAAAAGACTCTGATTTATAATCCCATTCCTTTTAGGTACACAGGCAAAGTCTCTATCCTTTAGAGCTGGGGAAATGTAAAATGCTGAATGATAGTCTTAAAAGGGAATTCTTTTCACTGACTAGAACTGGTAAGCAAATTCAGCAGCAAACTGAAATTCCATGTTAGGGGCAAGGTGTTCTTTTTGTGATGGGGCACACACAGCTCAGGCCTTCTATGGAGTTGCCTGTTAGTTGTTTGGTATGCAGCGTTACTTCATTTTGATCTCAGAATCAACTGTAGACCTCTTAGGGTGTTCTGCTAAACTTCAGTCTTCACTAAGTTTAAAAAAACAAAAACTGAGCTTTGTGCTGTGGTTGAGAATTGTAGTTTGATTTCTGCCTAATAACTGGAACTGCTGGCCTCCCACAGAGAGAACTGCCTCATCCATTTGGCTTTATTGGCAGCATAGGAGCAGCACACATCCCAGCACGTTGGTTATCTAAACACCCCATTTCTGACAGGGACTTTTACTGTAGGTTTTTGTTCACCTTTGGAGACTGTTCAGATTGTTTAAATGTACTGAATATTTTAAGTACATATTTTCCTGTTTTATTTTTTAGGACAGTGGCAAGAAACTTGAAGAAAATGTTTATTATTTTGGAACTACAGTGAGAGGCCTACTCACGAGGTTTGGCAAGGTAACAATAATATCATCGTGTTGATACTGGTCTCACTACAGTCTTAGAGATTTCCTTTTTACAATTGATATCCATAGAGAAAATATACTCCACCTCTATACTAACTTGATGTAACAAACAACTTTCACTGATTTAAGCAATCATTGTGATTAGGTTAGATGTCCTTATTCCTGTAAGCACAAATCCTGCCTGCTGCTGTGGCTATTTTAAGTAAGTATGCTGCTGTATGCTGCTGTAAGCAGTCACTGGAACACATTTCCCACATGAAGGGCTGTAATAGCATGCTTTCTGTTATGCTTATTCATCCATATTATACAGCAAATGCATACATAATTACAACTTGCAAAGCAGCTTAGCTAAAATAGGAGAAACTGAACCACAGCTACCCTGGATTTATGGGAGTTCTGAGCAAGCTTGCTGGACTAACATGGAGCATCCAGCATTAACAAATGGTGGTGGTGTTCTTTTTTCTGAGGGTAGATAGAAATTCAAGTGCCAAAAACAACTCTGATTTAGCAGTTACCAAAGCAGTTTCTGGTTGTAGCCAGGAAGTCTGGAAAAGGTGGAGCATATTTAATCCAAAACTTACTTCATAAGAGTGGAAATTCAATGTAATAACTTACCTGCCTATGCTAAATAAGTATGAACATAAATACAAAGTATGGAAAAAATAATCTGATTGACATCTATAACCTGATCATCTTTATTCTTCTAGACAATAGTGGATGAGCAGCTGGCTCTGAAGAGAGTGTCGGATATAGTTATTAACTTGTATGCGATGACAGCAGCTATTTCCAGAGCCAGCCGGGCCATCAGCATCGGCCTGCGAAACCACGACCATGACGTAAGTGTACTTCAGTGTCAGTCACAGCCATCTAACATCTGTGCTCCCTGGATGGCACTCCCTAACAAAGCAGTGGTTAGAACCATTCTGCCTAGTTACATGTTTTATTAGTAAGGTGCACTATATTTATGCTTAGGCTTTTCCTTGAGATGTTAACCTAGGTAACTTGTACAAGTCTAACGAGCTGCTTTTTCCTTGACTGGCCAACTTTCCCCTCACCTCTGAAATAACACTTGTTGCAGTCTTTGCCTCAAAAGCATGATGCAGTTCTAAAAAGTGCGCTAAGCTATCAGACATTGCATGCTCGTGTCTCAGACCGAGTAAAACCTCAGTGACAAATAGCTTTCATTACACTAAAGCTACACTCTGCATTTGTTAAGAATGTGTCTCTACTGCAGCAAACTCCCATGAAACTCAAATGAAACTGCACCAATTTGTTTCTCAACTGATTCATGCCTGGGTACAGTAGCCACACCAATTACCTCTCCAGTTTTCTGAACACGAGCTGCAATATTATCCAAGTACTTAAAATACTTTAACATACATTTATGAGTGAATTAGGAATTTACATGTTCTCTTAAACCTTCTAACATCATGCTGTTCTTCCCACATTACCAACTGTTAATAATGATTACAACTTTTTCTCACTAAATGTCTTGACAGTGCAATGGGAGACCTTGGCACACAGGAGAAGATAGTGTAGCTCATGTATGGTTTTATAGTTAGTTATGCTACATAACAGTTAAGTTTGCTACAGTTAATTGTGAGACAAATCCAAACTGATGAATTTCAGTGGTCCTGAGATTTCAGATTGTGTGCAAGTAAGTCCTTCTGAACTTACTAGCACAAACGTCTTCCAGTCAGTATCCAGTGAGGGGGTCATCCCAGTGCTGTGATGCAGTAGCTGTGGGAAATAAATAACTGAGCTTGCAGCATACATCCCTCTTACAGGGCTCCTTATCTACTTAAGACAAACTACACATTCAGAAGCTCAAACCAATGTATTTTTCCTACATTGTTTATGAAATTAGAACTTAAACTAGTAAATTAATCCTCTTTTTGCAGGTGCTTCTTACAAACATCTTCTGCACCGAAGCATATTTCAAGAATAATTACGCCTTGGCTCAGCTGCAAAAATGTAAGCTCTGTAAAATAAGTTTTGTACTCAATGGCTTTCGCAGTCTCTCAACTAAAGTAGGTATTTTGGTACAACCAAAAGAGCAGTTCTGCTCTGCCTTTAATTAGGATGAGGAACAGAACTGGTGAGTTTGACAGTCTCTGCTCTTCACTTATAGATGAATCCAACATGAGGATAAACTTTTTTTTTCAGCTGTGGTGAAGAAAGTTTATTAGTAACAAATACTCCTGTGAAGAAAATATTAAGTAACAATTGGGTACTTGACTTGTTCACCTAAACACTGACCAGCTGGGTATCTGCTTTGTGAACAATTCAATAGGCCATAAATCAGCATCATTTTAGCAATTTCCTACCGCTGATGCTCAGATAATTGAATTTGTATCCTGAAATCCTTTTTGAAAGAAATTTAGAAAAGCTCTTTTGTTTTTCCATAGATGCAGATGAAAATCTGGATGACCACATTAAAAAGGCTGCAAAGCAGGTACTGGAAAAGAGAGCTTATATCTGTTCACACCCCCTGGACAGGACATTCTAATTACTTCGTTGACAGCCAATACTGATGAACATAACAACATGAACAGCAACTCTTTTTCTGCAGTTCAAATATTTGACACCTTTAAAAATAACTGTTTCACGAGTTTACAAAATGTAATTAGCTGTATCTGTGTAAAATAGGACTAAAACCAGCTTCATATAAAGAGGATAAAGAAAGAAATGAATGTAATCTTCAAGTTATATTTTTAGACATATGTCTGTTATCTTTGATGCCAAATAAAAATCAATTGAGATTCAGACTGAGTTACGTTTTCCCAGGAAGAGGATGTGGTTCTTTAAGCTTAAATCTTTAGAGAAGCACTGAAAGACTTGAAGGATTTTTCATGAACATTATTCAGATTTGATGACATTCTTTTACTCTCTTGGTAACCCCAAGTATAATTTAGTAACCCCTCAGCTCAGCGCATCAGTTCTGTCCTGTGACACATTCTCTGGTATTCACTAAGTTACCTGTATCCAGAATATCATTCTGGAGAGGGTCTTCCTGTTGTGTACAGGTAGTAGTGCATCTGCTTGCTGCTTGGTCGCTCTTGTAAACTGATTGTTCAGAGCCAAGTGAACTGGAATGATAAAAAAAAAGTACTCTAAGATTAAGCTGCATCTCTTTGATCCACAAGTTTCTGAAACAAAAATTGCAATGCCATTATGTTAAGAAGTTTACTAATTGCTACTGAATCTTTTAAATGAGCTTGCTACACATATCAATTACTGTGACCACATGACTTCTTCCTGTTACTCAACTTTTAAGCTACTGTTCAACCAACTAGAGTATCAGGTTAGACAGAACAGCTCATGAATCATTTCACAAATTGAAAAGGCTGAAATCTGACCTCGTTAAGCATGACTTAGGGCAAGTATGGCATTCTGGAAGAGTACAGTTCTGCACGGACTGAACAAGAAAATCTCAGTATCTCAGTGTTTGATTGTGAGATTAAGAGCAAAAAATAATTCCTGCAGTAAGAAATAGTACACATTCCATATTGTAGGTGAGATGGATGAATAACTAAAAATTTCCTGCTAACGCTAGATGTGCTGTCTCATGTAGTTTAGGAAGCTCAAACATGAGATTTCTACACATTTCTAGGAGTTTAATTAAAACTCTAAAGGCAAAACTGCTCTGCAGTAACAGAATAATAATTTTTGTATTTCTTATATTAGAAAGGCAGCAGACTATATCCTTCAGCATAAGATGAAACACACAGCTGAAGTGCCAGTGCCTCTAACGGTACTGTGGAGAACTCAGTTCTGTGACTACGTAGGTAACGCACAGTGACATAGGGCAAATGGGTACCAGTGGCAAGCCCAGTTCCTTAATTTCAGGGTTAAGGATTGAAAAGGCAGCCTCCCAGGAAACCACGACCTGTCTCCTACAGAACTGATTTCATTTAGATACGCTCAGAAAAGTGATCAACCTCATAGTTCTTTACTACAGTGCCTGCACACTGCAACTCCTGCCATAGACCATATAAATACTTTTGGGAGCTATTTCTAGCCGTTAGGTTCCCTTACTTGAAATCTGCGCCTTTGAGTTTTCCAAACTTCTTACGCTCTCTGTTGTGACGGGGGATAATCTTCTTGTTCCGCTTCAGGCTGTGGTGGTCTTGAAGGCCGGGTACAAAGCCACTACAAACACTCTTCTTTCCTGGCAGGACATCAGAGCTGTTCTGAGAGTCCAACACTGACAGGGCTGGGATAGGCTAGGACAAGAAAACACGCTTTGTTCAGGAAAGCTTCTCTCCTCTTCCTCCTTGCCCTCTACCTCACCAATGCTCATTTCTCACAAAGTAGACTACTGGTAGGTACTGCAAACTCACAAAGGAGGCAACAATTTTGTGACACAAGACAGAAATATCCTCCTATGGTCATCAGCAGGAAGCCTTGAAATACATTTAAGAGACCGTTGTAGCCCAAGCTAAGTGAAGTCTGATAGTCAAGTAGAACATCACAAAGTGCAAGCTATACGCTATATAATAAATTAATAATAGTACTTACATGAAATCTAGCAAACAAAAGGCTGCGTATTAAGAGTACAGAAAACAAGCAGAGTCCAAGGTGGACAAGTTTAATAGTTTGAGGAGCCAGATCAAAACAGAAGGCAGAGCACAAAGTAGCATTCATTTCAAAGCCTGACACTAAACTAAGGATAAGCATTTTGGGTGTTTATCCATTTAATCCAAGAACTGATATTACCTTAAAAACAGGGTAGAGGGTGGGGAAAGGGTGTAGACTCACAAGCTGCATCTCTGCTGTTGTTATTAGCATTTTCATAATTCCTGTATTTGTTTTTCTAGAGCATTTGTAGCCAAGAGCATTTCATTCCCCTTGATCAGAATCAGCTTTAAAAGCAAGCTGTGCTTGTGCCATTCATTTACACGCAAGCACTGACTGTGCTTCAGCCAACAAAAGGACAGTTAGATGCAGGCCACCCATGCAGCTTTTCATATTAATGAGCACAGATCCTTTTGTCTTCCAAAACTGAGGTGTCTGTGTGTGATTTTTGCACCAAAAGGCTGACATGCAATGCTCAGAAAGCCTATAGAGCACTACAGCAGTTAAACAAGGGTTAGACACTTGGTATGCAGCCAATACAAGTCCCTTAACCCCCAGATTTCATTAGGGGACAGTACAACCCCTTTTAAAGCTGCTAAGCCAGCTAGCCAAAAATCATTCTTCCTTTCTCACCCTCTGCACACTGACAGGCAAGTTAGTTAACTGAAACCCTCCCCCATACTCCATTGTCTCTGACCACCAAAGCAAAGAAATAAAAAATAAATAATAAATAGTAATAATAATTTTGTGCTGATTTTTTTTAATACTCTATAAGTTTAAGCACAAATGTAACACATTTTTACTTCAGAAAGTGCTGTGCTCCATTAAGTGTCATTATCTGCCTGCCATAAAGTACAAGACTGGTGTTGCTGAACAAAGGTAGGTGCCAAGATCAGTACCCAGAGAGAGTAGTTACCCTTTACCTTCAAAATTAGCCCTGGCTTCCTGAGGGAGAATTTCAAAGGCTCATCTTTCAGAAGTCCTTGGAGCTTCTGTAGCTGAGAACTGGCTCCTGGCCCACGTCTGCATAACTCAGCTGCTGCGGAGCACCAGAGAACTTTCAGCTTGGTGTCATCAGATGCATTTTGCACAAAATGAGCAGCACCTTCACGTGGCCAAAGCAGATTGAAAAGAGGGAAAAAAAAAGACAAACAGCAGATGTTTGTAGATGGGAAAGATAAATTTTTGACTTGGAAAAGGGATGCTAAAAGCCTGCTATTGCAGCAAACATCATTTCTCATAAGGAATCAAAGAGAACAAATCATATTGGTACTAGAATAATGGCTGGTGCCTCACAGCACAGACAATTTGTAGTCCTGTAGATTCCATGAATGCATGAATTAATCCTGTCTACTTCCAGAAGCATTTCTCTGTATGAAGCAATGGAGAAGAACTGCACTACTCACGTGCTCTACAATTTACAGGCTAATGTGCCAGCAGAAAAGTTGTACAAGACAAACAATTTTAGTAATCATGAGACATCTATTATTTTCTGCTCTTAAACATTCCAGTGAGTCTCACTGGGTTCTGAGCAAAGAGAAACAGCAAACTTCTCAAATTAGTGTATCATAATTAAATGCAACCTTTTCTTTCACTGCTTGTGGGAGAACACGCATCGGATACACACACCGACCGCCTCACCAAGGCACACATTACAGCCTGCTGTAATAACAGCACATGGATTTAACCGGCTCATCTTGGGGCCCCTCGGAATTCATTTGCTGCTATTACTTGCAGTCTGTGATGTAGCTCTTTGTCTGACCTCAGTAGCAACAAAAGCTGATTGATTGTTACCAATCCATACAAAGGAAGAGCACGCAGCCAAGAGGTCTCTATACCTTCCTGTCGTATTGCACGCAAAGAAACTAAAGCTAAGAAGTTAAGGAAGTGGAGGGGTAAAACTGGAGTATAGTCAAGGTCTTTCTTACATCCTCTAATGTTTCGTATGCTCAAGTGTGAGCAGTTTTGCTGTCCATTAATGTTCTTGATAAACCTCTTTACATTTACATTCCCTTCCCTTGATGGCAGGACTGAGCAAGCTTCAGGACTGTGCATCAGAGCATCAAGTTAAAAGCTTTGTTAGTAGCTAATTAACAACACCCTACCTGTCAGTGAGGCTGCTGTCACGGGGAGTTCAGGCGGCTTCTTGTAGAGCTCGAAGTCAACGTGCCGTTTGTCCCAGCTCCATCTGCCTCATGGCAGCACCGGCTCCATGTTAGCATACAGAGCATTCTCCTGCCATTTCTAAATTGAATTTGAACCCCTTTAAGAAGCCTGCTATCCCTTTTGCTGCCCCTTTCTCAGCTTCTCAAGTTCTTCATCCTGTGCTGCTCAGCTCTCCTCCCCTCCGCTATCTTCAACAAAAGGCAGCAGAAATGATACTGTACTAATTTGCTTCTGTTACTCTTGAATAGTTAATTGTCTCTCTCCCCTCTAGAGAATGTTCATTCTTCAACATTATGGACTAGAAGAGAGCAACTTGTTTTCACTATTTCACTATCAGTTATACTCTAGCCTTTCTGAGAAACTATTTTAATTTGTAGAGGAAAAAGGAAGGTAAATAAAATCTGCAAATCAAATGAACATGTACGCATTCTTGAAAGACAGAGTTTTTGAAAGGTAACCACTCTGTGCTGTGTCTGCCTTCAATTCATTTTGCAAAACTTACTGATCCTGCACAAAAAAAGTCATAATAATCATTTGTTCTATTCCCTTTAGTTCCTCACATCACCAATTCTAAAAACATACGAATCATCTAATAGTAGACCTATAAGTAGACTGCATGTGCTTGGGTGTTCACAGTGCCAGTGCTGAAGACTATTCAAAATGGGGAAGAGTAAGCTAGTCAAGCTGACAGCCAGTAAAAAGGCAGAAAACAAGAAGTTAAATAGTAAAGAACAAACAGAAGAAGGGGAGGACACAGCAGCAAGAAACTGATAGAAAACGTCTAATAAAACTGAACTGAAAACCTAATAAAAGATGGAGGAAAAATTACCAGTGAGGGAATTTGGATAGATAAAGGAAGGCTACAGTTAACTTGGCAGCTCATGAAGAACTGCCTGAAATCCACCCACCATGCAATGCAACATTAATTTTATTTTTCTGTTTAATTCTAGACCCTCACTTTTGTATGTAAAACAAAACACGATGCACTCCCCTGGTCATACTGACAAACAGGTTTTCCGTATGCATTCAGAGCACAGTTTGCATATCCAAACAAAGCACTGCCTGGGTGAGCTAGGTTCTGATATACACCAATTGCAAACACAGATGTATCCTCAGAAGAGCTTGCCTGGGCTGTACCCCACAAGACAGTTCCAAATGCTAAAGCAGTCATCCTCTTTCAAGTCTCCTAAAACGCTTCTGTTCTCCTGGTTCATTTAAGTACTGTTACCTCTCGTAACTCCTCCACACGTGCCTCATCAGGCATTCGAGGGTGCAGGTTGCTTTCAGCACTGCTCTTAAATCCAGAGAATACAAATCCATCTGGTGACAGCCACATAATCTTGGATTTTGCAAAGGACTCCTTACAGGCAGCAGCCACATCAACTGGGTCGAACGTGGCTGAAAGATACTCGTGGCAGTAAGTGAACCTTGTTTTTGGCACCTACCAAAAAAGGTAAAAAAAAATTGGTGAACTTCCCTTTGCTGGGAGAGGAAAACAGAAGTACAGAACCAGGAACATTTCTTTACTTAAGGCTTGAAGTAACTGTAGATAAAAATTATACAGAGAAAAGAACTGACATTAAGTAATCAAAAAATTGTTTCTGTATTTCATTACATTACGATCCAAGATGGAAGAAATATCTTTAATATTATTCATCTTTGGTTATAAAAAGGTACATTAGGTTATATTGTGTTCACGGGTATATCATCAACACTCTTCACAGAGCTACAGCAATTTCCTCCAGTGGATAGGAAAATAGCATTTGTTATTAAGATTGAAGCCAGCAATTCTGAGAACAGCAGATAAATGTGATTCTTCAAGTATGTTCACAAACGTCTTCAAACCACTTTACACCACATCAGCATTGCAATCCCTCAAATCTCACTGCTTACAGATGTGTGAACTCACAATTGTGACCTCAAGGTTACCAAAGTCCACAGTCAAACTCAGAGCCCAAGTCATGAAGAGACAACTTGGCTACAACGGACAACAGCAAGAGCAGAATTTTACACAGCAAGGAGTACCACTTTTTGGGTACCAACTTCCAATCCTATGTACTAATATGTAACTAATGTACTAATAGGGAAGTCATCTTGTGGACCTATTTAATTAATGTCTTCTCTTTTTTTAGCCCTACGCACAGCAATCCAAGGTCTTCCATTTGTGTGCCTCAGTTTACCTTTGCCATTTCCTGGCGAAGATGATTCTTTGCCAGTTCTGCAGAATTCAGGCTCTGAGGGCTATAGTTATAAACAGATTTGCCATCAGCAGGAGAAATCCTGAAAGCTTCAAACTTCAGCTTTTCCATCTTTCCTTTAAGCTGGCACACGGCATCAATGTTAGCCTGCAGGGAGACATTGTGTGAATTCCGTCCGAATTGGGAATTTAGAGTGCTACAAAAATATTTCAAACAAGCAAAAGATACTGCAAACATTAAAAAGCTTTTAGAAGATGCTCAAGTAGAGAGAAATAAGTATCCATATACAAAGTGCACAACAGTTCTTCATTAATAAAACTCTCCACAAGAAGACTGTATTAAAAAGAAAGAGCACCATTCTTTTTTGTACAGCTTAGCCCCTCATTTAGTCCTTGCATATGACACACTGAGACTGAAGGCAGAGCACTGAAGACAGGACTCAGCAGAGAACGACTTCTGCTTACAGACATAAATCACTCTTCTGCAGAGCTGATGCTGGTCTTCATCAAATGAGATAAGATTACTTTTTTCATTTACATCATTCCATTAAAACCCCAGCAATTACAGTTAGGCACGTGAGTAACAATATTCATTACAACTCTTCAAGTTTCTCTGCTGACACAGGGTAATTAAACCCTCAACTTTTAATTCACTTGCCAACACTATCAAACTTTGTTTATCATAATTAAGGCTTGGAATTCATACTATGCCACAATAGGTAACTGCAGCAAAACAGCAACACTGCATTTTGGATATCACTTCCCTTTGATAATGATTAAAAGCTCCCTAATACATTCAAGTGTTTCAGCTCAAAAGATATATATATTTTAATCAAACCTGTCATTTAAAAATGAATTTATTTTTTTAATCTATAGGGGGACTTCAGTCCAAATGCTGTGCTTTGATTCAAAACATTTATACAATAAGAACTGGTTAAAGATGTATACTCAGAAGACTGCAAACTTCCAATGAACAAAAAAATGACCCTGCACTTAATCTATACAGAATGTTTAGACCAAATAGTGCTGCTGCCTGCATCCTCTTACACTATTATAAACACAACTAGCAGGAACTTAATATGTTACTTAAGATTGTTTTCTTTTCCAGCCTCATCTAACACCCCTCTAGCAGCAGACTAAAAGTGAAAATGGAAATACTCAGAAATCCAATGTCTTTCAATAATTCCAAGGCAGTACCCTTACATAGGAACACAGCTTTTAACATCAAGGACAACTTCTTTGTGTTAAAACCATTCCAAACCACCCTTCACAAACCATGGTTGGTGAGAGTCCTCAGCTAAGAAACATACTCAAAAAACACTTCAGACTCCCAAGAAACACATGTGATATCTCTGCCTGGAGGTCAATCTGAACAGAAAAGGTTTTCAATTCTAATGCTTCCCCCGAGACAACAGAAGGGGCAGATGGCTGCCTGTAACAAGCCAGAAGAGGTAATAAAATTATTCAAGTTTTTTTTTATTATTTAAAAGATCTGTCTCCAACTGCTGGTTTTATTTAGCTAACCATTCTGGCTGTCTAAACACAAGTATTCCGCAGGGCAAGAGAAAGAAGCACAAATTTTACATGGGCTTGGTTGGCCTGGCCCCACACAGCAATAAAGACTGTAACTGGTTGATGTGGGGGTGCTATGGAGAAGAAAGGGACAAACAAAAGTAGGAACCAATCCCAAGAAGAAATTGGCAAATCCTTTAAATAATCCATAAGTTTCCTTCCCACTCACACAGTACCTCCTCTACTTCCTTGCAAGCAGTACAATTGCCTTTTCCCCCCTTAATAAACAGTTACTTCTGCAAAATAAAGCTATCCTACACTTTAATAACATTTGTAGGTACTGTACAAACACATTAGACTTAGAAACTTCTAAGGTTTCAAGAGAAGGGGGTGTTAATCAAGATATGAAATGTCACAGCTGTTAGGCTTGCCTCTTTCACATAACAAACAACTCACCCTAATATGGTTTCTCTCAAAAGACTTTTTGTCTGCTATTTCTTTCTTCCACTGCACGTATTTTTCATTGTAGTGATCTAATGAAGAATATCCTGCCTTTTTCTCTCTGCTAACGTTTCCTGGTGGTGCATAATCAGAGGAAAATGAGAGTAAAGGAGATTTCTGAGTGAAGAGATCCTCATCAGTTAGTGGAGCTCCATACTCTCGACTCAATGCTGTGATCATTTCTGCCGAGGGCAGCAGATCCCCCTGAATAACATCCCTCAACCTCTTACTGTGACAGAGGTAACTGAGCCTACAAACAGACATCAACAGTTTATTAGTTTACAAAAACTTTATGGCAATCAAAGCATTACCACTAAAATTACTGGGGAAAGAACTACACAACTTTAACTATTAACAAGTTCAGGTCAGCTCAGATATGCGAGTATTTGGCAGTGATACAGAAGGATAACAGTTCATTAGAACTCTTAGGAATAGTCTAGGAATGTCACTGGCATTAGAATTAGCTATAAGACTAATTATTAGCTGATGAATTCCTGTTCCCTGGCTGGTGGGCCAATAAAGCAAACTTCCTTCACACACACTGGTTCCAGTGCACGACTCGTATTTATGCCAAACTTCACTAAAATCACCTCTGCTTCACCTTTATTTTACTTCTTGTTTTGATCAGCTTTCATCCTATGAGCTACTTGTGACAAAGATATGCACAGAATACTTTTCATAGTTTTATAAATTATACAGATAATTTATGCACGTGCAATTTTATCCACTTCCTTTTTAATCCCCCTCAGAAGATGTCCAGATGCTTTAAGGCTAACAGCTGGTGCACACAGACAAAGTGAGCAAACTGACAGACTCAGCAATAAATCACACAACAGAACTTAAAAGAAAAAGTTATGGAAAGGAAACAGTGTCTCCCCAGCTCACACAGAACCTTTCCTTATTATAGTTACCTCAGGAAAACTGTTTATTAAAGTTTCCCACTTAGTTCAAGTCACTTTCTGATTCGATCAAGTCCTTCTCCTTTACTCATTTCTATATCATCTCTCTAAGAGAACAGAGCAGAGAAGTAAATCCTCCCCAGCTGATGCTTCTGACACCAGAATTCTATTTCTTTTATTTGTATTGTGTTCAGGGATGTTCCAATATGCAACCCTACTGATACACTTCTCTTCTTTAAAATAAAGATGTATGAATTTCTGCCCACAGAAGTGAGCTAACCAATATCCAGTTACCATTACATCAGTAGTGAGTAAAACATGCTCGCCTGTAAGTCATCTGAAATCTGAACTACTCATCATGCCCACAGATTGCTTTCATCATGGAAAAAGATGAAAGAATAGTACTTTTGATATCAAATATTCACTCTTCCTTCATAATATTTCTTAATTTCTTGACTACAAATCTAGAAGAGTCATACCTGGACAAGGCTTGGAAACATGCCCAAGGAACTGCTCCTCTGACATAAAGCAGAGGCTGTTTCACCATACTGAAGAGGGGCTTACAGAGGTGGAAATGATAAAAGATTGCTTCCAGGTCTGTATACAGGCGCTGACTGAAGGACAGTTGTGAATTATACAGTATCTCCAGTTGTCCATCTTCACGTCTGTAAGTTCTGTAACAGAGTACGCCAATGACAAGATTAAAACCATCAGCCCATGTCTCAGGTTTCCTCAGTTCTGCCATAAATTACCATCTCTTGTGAAACCAACCGCCTTCTACCCTTTAAATGGAATGTCTTATTCTACAGCCTTCACTTCACAGGAACAGTTCTGAACAAGTGATTACGGGCAAAGAAGTAAAATATCAAAGCCTTTATGTCATGAATGAGTCGAACAGGTCTTCTTTTTAAACCACACCACAGTCATCTCAAAAGAAGCTCGCCTCAGTTCCAGCTATGTGCTTAACAGCCCTACTCTAAATATTTCTGCTAAAATAAAAAAATTCAAGCTGCAGCAGTAAAACAAAGCTTCAATTGAAGTTACAGGTTAGCTCTAACAAGAGATGACTTCTCATGTAACAAATAATTGCAGGAAGCATAATGAAGCAACTTGCACAAAAAAAGGAAAGCTTCAGTAACATTATAGCAATGAAAAAAATAAAATTTTGTGTTTAAAAAATAATCTTGAGGGAGACTTCAATTTTGCATCTGTCATATTTTCTCCTAAATATAAAGGAAAAACACAGCTTGGTTTCCAGCTTCCTCACAGCCTTTAGGTCCCACTGAGTATTAGCAAACAATGACATACATGATACATCACATGCCAGGCTGTCCCCTGGCCAAATTCAACTGGGAGCATGGTTGTATGGCCCACTGAAAATTAGGACAGATATTTGGCCAACAGAAATAGCATGGGGCTACACATCAGTGTATGCAATGTCAGGTAAGCTAGGACAACCTGTGCTTTGGAAGTCCGGTATGTTTTCTGCACATCATTTAAGTTCCTTTAAACTATACTGCCTTTACTGTGCAGATGCATCTTCAAGATGTGAAGTATTACAGTCTCATTTTAAAAACAGTTTTAAAGATTTCTTTTTTCCAATCAATCATTCTCTTTGCCCTCTCTTCCCCTTATGTATGTATAAAGTTGCAGAATTCACTTTGAGAAGCAACAACTTTCAGCTGCCTATGGAAATAATTGATGAAAAACTTCACTCTTACCTTTCAAAGTGCCTATCCCAGAGTCTCTTGATGGCTTTGTCTTTTAATCCCTCCAAGACAAAGAGATGAGAAGCTCCATCCAGTAAATGAAAGCCAGTAATGATGTCTAACTCAGAACCCTTCTCAAGTGTGCTCTTCAGTTTTAATGTAGCAAGAGCCATTCTGATTACGTGTGGAGGATAACAGTCCAGCTGAAGGGCTTTAGCATTGATTTCTGTAATCTCTTCCATCAAATCACGTAACAAAGATGAATTACTGTAGTCAAAAATGTAGATTATACAACTGTATGAGCAATCTGTCACTTGAGCATCATCAATTTCTGCATGCATTCTCAATGGCACTGCTATTTCCACTCTTACTTTCAAAAGCGAGTCTGATTGTAGATAATGTCCCATAGGTAACAGAATCTGTGGATACTTCTTCCCTATCTTCTTACTTTTATCCTCTTTATTGAAAGCAGCTGTATTTGGAGTTGAACAGCTACGAATGGGTGCACTAATAGTCAAGTACTTTTTACCCAACAACAGATCAGTTAGACTGACTTTAGCTACCCCATGTGGATGCCACACTTCATTCTCCATAGAAGAATTACAGACTGTGGATTTGCAAGCGAGGGGCCTCACCTCTCCTAGGTTTTCATCAGCTTGATCCTCCCCAGATAAATGTGGCTTCTTTTTGTTGTCTTCAATCTTTCTATCCCGATCATGAACTTCAATCTCCAAAGGCGGACCTCTAAGATATCTCTGTAATTCTCCAGGTTTCATCATTCCTGTTAGAAATACATTGACATCCTTAAAGTAGACATGAGTTCCGTGGAGCTGTCCATGAGTCTGATGAGCTGGGAAATTGTGAAATTTGTATCTGCAGTAGGTAGGAACACACAATCTCTAAAAAAAAAAACAAAAAAAAAAAAAAAGAGAGAGAGAGAGAAACAGGTAATTTAAGTGTTAATTTCTTCCCTCTTCATTTTTCATGTCACAGAATAATTGGCTTTTATTGTAGAGGGCAAAAAGGGGATGTACTTGATGGTACAAACTGTGCCTTTCAAGGCAACAAGGAGGCCATTCTACATGCCTGGATCCTGGGTTTCAGGAAGTTACTGTCCCCTTCATTTGTCTGTCCTCAAATTTGCTGATTTCCCATATGTATTTTAAAAAATAAAAATTAAATTTAAAAAAAAATCACCCCTCTCCTTTCTAGATTATTAAAGAAGCATGCAGGGGACTGCAAAGACTCCTTTATTTATTTACCTTCATACATCTGTAAGATTCGAGGCCTATAGGTAGTTATAAAATTCAACAATTATCCAGAGATACCACA
Organism: Pavo muticus; assembly: GCA_016647715.1. Taxonomy (NCBI): domain Eukaryota; kingdom Metazoa; phylum Chordata; class Aves; order Galliformes; family Phasianidae; genus Pavo; species Pavo muticus. The sequence continues at coordinate 2,309,805 of JACDJE010000071.1, forward strand.
GGGAATGGGCTGTATCACCTCCATTATTAGCCACTTGGTTTAGGGCTAAACAGCAAGACCATCTGCAATACTTGTGGTTGTTCCATGCAAGTGTTCATCAGCATTAAGGCAACCAGCACAAAGAGGAAGCTGGCTGTCAAGGACTATCCTGACAATTCCTAGTTTTCAACAATGCATTATTTCACCACATTTAGCAAGGGAAGCAAAATCAAAACTTCTGTGATCACTCTGCAGACTGCATTGGAAACTATGCAGTGTAGTATTCTCCCTGTTACTTCTCATAAATGCTACATCAATTTGCCCAGTCTGTCACAAAAGCACTGCAACGTGAAACTCAACGACACGTAGTTCCTGACATTAGTATTATTTTTGTAAAAACAACAAAACAATCTTGAACTACAGTTTGCACCTTTTTTAAAGATGTAAAGCATTCACTTTTTTTTTTTTTTTTTTTTTTTTTTAAAGTTCAACAATACTTTCAACACAGAAGCTGTTCTAAATGAGCCAATCAACAGGTACTGACTTGTCAGCAAATGGTTTCAAACAACATAGCACAGTGACTGAACTAAACCAAGGTCCACCGCTCAAAAATAAGAATATGCTGACTACATGTAAACTATTGCCCCTGGAAAATGCAAGGATTGCAGTTTTGTTGTCAGTGCCTACAATACATAGGCACTACTCTGGAGACATCTCTTTCAGGAAACGTTAGCCAAATGTCTACCAACAGGGAAACTTCTCTTTAAAACCATGCCCATATTTTAAGCAACGTTGCTTCACTGTAACAAGGGAATTCCTTGAGAAAGAGGCAGTGGTATGCATTACCTGTAGCACTTCTATTGGTATAGGAGTGTTCGGGAGGCGGGTAGCTGAACAGATCTTTATAACCAGTGGATTCAATTCACGTCTTTGTCTTTCAGACAGAAGAGGTGTTTCTACAGTGAAAGACACGTAAGCATCTAAAAGAACAGGACTGTCTTCTTCCAGTCGACTGATCACAGAATTTTCTCCTTTAAAAAACAAGATGAAATACCATTAGAGAAGTTGTCCCATCAAGGCATCAGTATTTGATTAAATTAGTTAAAAACCTCCACTGAATTCTTATTGAAATAAAACTAATATAATTGCTTCATATATTATTTACCTTTTGCAGTGAGGAAGAAAATAGTATCTAGAACAGTGCCAGAAGCCTCATTCAGGCTAACAGCTAAAAGCACACTGAAGTTTTCTGTCACTTTGAAAATGCAAATATACAGTTCACATAAATATTAAAACAGTTTAGAGACTTTTCATCACCATTAAAGTCTCTGTTAAAGGTACAGAAGCACATTTAAATGTTTCTGATGTTAAATTTTGCTGTATATACACTCAGCAGCTGAGTTTCATGCTCTGTGACATCTTGGCAATTCCATCTATGAGCACAGAAAGATTTAAGTCACTACACACAAAAAGAAGACAACATAATGTTAATCTAGTTACAGTCAGAAAGCCACAGAACTAACCCACTTTCTTCTGACCAATATCCTATTTCCAACACGTTCTCAATAGATAAAAGAACTTAGAATCAAACTGCTCATTTTCCACCAGGCAGACCCACCAGCACAGGTGCCTCAGACACACACAGTACATCTAACATGCTGCTCCCTCCCTGCCTCCTCCTCCTTACAGAATAATACCTGAGAGGAGAGGCATGAGATCCAACTGCAGTGAAGCAATGTTTGCCCCAGTAGTATCCATGTCTTTTTTAGCACCAGAATCTCTTCTACCTGTTGATGGAAGGCAAGGTTAGACCAAGTAGGAAGGAGGAAATGATTTAAAGTTTACTGTAGGCAGATGACAGCGAGTTATTAGAGAAAGATGCCAATTCTTCACTTTGAAGCCAACTTTGGCTAGTATTTCAATATGCTCAGAACTCCTCTGCACAATTCACTGTATTTTAATACATGAAATATCTACAAAAAATTAAATTCACAACAGTAGGCATTAAAAGTTCATGGACTTACCAAGACTAAAGTTATATTTGCCATCTTACTATTCTTCCCTTTCACACGTGTATTATGATGCACATCTGATACCCTTAGTGACATGTAATTTATTGTTTCCAGAAACCTCCATCTTTTAACTTCATGCCCACAAAACAGGAATGCTGCTATTCCTTTAAATCCCAAGGATATCATCAAGACAAACTCATCAATATCCACAATTTACTAGATGGTGAGTAATTATTCCCAACATTCCTTTCACCCACATTCAGTTGTTTCCTAACCAATACAAGCAGAGCTAGTCCCGGCCTTCACCTGTGTAATTCCTACCTTCAGATGCTCTGCCCAACCAGAAAATAGTTGTCAAGTAAGGCCTTGGTTGACGATACTGATGCATTCAGTCAATGTGAATGAACTACAACTGAATGTTATCATTCATGCTCAGTGATGCTTGTTGATAAGCAAATGTCCTTTATAAAAAGCGTACTGTGGTAATGTGAGCAGGAACCCTGGGACACCATGCTAGCTTTTTGGTCAGACAAGATGACATTTAACATGTGTGATTTAATATATATGGTAGTGCTCAGTGTTGCCGTGGTTATCTTTCATAGAACCTTAGTCAATCATAAGCTACAGACAAGAGAGCAAAATATCTGTCAGTGGGGCTGTTTCTTCATTTAACAGCATGAACAAGCACTGGAAATAAACATGGACTATAAACCACAGATGAAAACCTGGCCTCTAGTGGCAACAGCAACACAAGCAATATGAAATAACAAGCTTGATAGTCTCATAGTTGTCATAGTTGTTTCAGCTACAACATTAATTTTAAAGTGTTTTACAAAGTTTACCATTGCATACTCATAGTCCTTGCAAATATCCATCATTTCACCCCTGAAACACTTAAAGTGGTGGAAAAGGACCATCAGCATCCCTGCTTTACTCTACTGGTTAAGAAAACAGAGTGTAACTTGCTTCTGAAGAAACACAGAAAGAGTCTAAAATGCAGGTCTAGTTACACAAACTTCTCTCATCTTGAATTCTTTTTTAAAAAATAATACACAAACAGAACCCCTTATCTTTTAAAGTCTAGCTTTAATAAGGCCTATACCATAATTCCATCCAGAACTTACCATTAAAGGTAGCTGCCTTGTCTGTTTGACACATCAGAATTCCCACGTTGGTTGTTTTCCCAGTTTCTTCTGAAGTTGTATTACGTGAAGGAGCAGCAACTGCTTTCTGATTCAGAAGTCGGGCCTTACCTTCAAATCTGTTTCTTGCAAATATCACACAAACAAAATATATATATATATATATATATCAGAATTAAACAGAATTACATGTGGTTTTAAAAGTAAATTAAGAGTTACATATATATCCACTAAAATAAAAATGATAAGGCTGCTTATTTGCATCAATAAAAGAAAATCACAGCAAAGAGCCTAAGGCGCTGGGAACTATCACAACACACAGCAAGCTCCAGATGTTAGGAGCAGGTGAAGGAAATCGTACTGTGGAGTTCGTGGGGATAGCATGGAATTTATTGGTGGATTTGCTGGAAATCTGCACACTGAAAATGCATAGAAGCTATCAGATCATGATGATTGTACTTCCTTATGTGGACTTCCGACAAAGTGAGTGACAAAGGGAAAACAACTCTTGAGAAGATTCTTTTCCAGGCATTCAAAAGATCAGCAAAACTTTGCCAAAAATAAAATCGGTGAAATGTAACTTCCCGAATCTCAGATTTGCTTTTAGAGTAAGCATAGCTTCCTTGTCAGATTACTCACTAGTCCTCCACAAGGAATGATCATAACAATAATAATATTCCCTTGAACAAGAAGGTAGAAAGAAGCATCATTCTTAATACAGATAGAATTAAAACGTTTAGGGCTATGGAAGAGCAATAGTGGCATACATAAAGTTCTCCATTATGAGCAATACTCGAGAAACACTTTGAATTTTTAGCACTGCTATAGCTTCTCAAGTCTTGAATCTTCTAACTTCTCTTCAATTTCAGGAAGTTGTATGTTGATTGTTAGAAATTTACCACTAAAATTCTTAAGTTAGTTGTCAGATCAAAAGAAGGAATAATCATTCCTAAAAATGGAGCAGAATAAATAAGGAATTATGCTACAACAGCACTATAAACTCAGGATTACCTCACCTCTTTTTGACAAATCACCTCATGCCTATGTCAGCTTAGAGAGGACTTTGACCCAATATAGATTTATAGCTATAGTGTTGAAGCACCGAGTTCACCACCCAGAAAAGCCTGTTTTGCTAGCAAACTCTTACTGTTGACATTGCCTTTGATCTTTCAAGAAAAATTAAGTACCCTGAACAGTAACACTCATTTTTGCTACCCACTAACACATCCCTAGGTCCTCCTGGTCTCAGTGACATTATCTTATCCCACAGATCAGAAGTCAGCAGACACAAACAAAAGGAAGAAAAACATGAATAAATAGGTAAGTTAAATAATCAAACATTGCTCACGTAATTTCTTAATAAAAAGCTACTTCAGTGCAAGCATACTGTAACAAGCTTGATGTACAGCAAAGTGGACAGCAACACTTTTGCTCCTGCCCTGCGATCAGCAGGCATGACTGCAAAAAGTGTTACTGCAACAGTCAATCACCTCCAAAACCACAGTATAATTATAACAAGCTTAAAAGAAACATAGACTCTAAAAATATGCATCTTCAACTACGTTCTTAGCACATGAACACTTCCCAATGGAAGTGTAGCATCGTTACCTTACTGTAAGGAAGTCATCTGTCTTTGAAGGATGTAGTGCATTACAACTGGAAGTTCCCAGTCCACCCTGATCAATTTCTTCTGTGGAAGTAAAACTTTTTAAGGTCAATTAAAAAAACCATTAGGAGACCTTTACAGTCACAGACCTAAGTGTTAAGTACTCAACGTTTAGCCTCACAATGTACCAGACTTATTACAGGATATATGTTTTAATCACAGAGAGATCAGAGCAAATCAACACGGTATGACTGGCAAGACAAATCTGCACTTAACTAGCTGCAAAGTGTCACACAATAAAGAATAAAATTTGCCACTATCAGTAAGTAAGCAACGATGGATCAATGGAATATTAGGTTTTTACCTAGCTATATAAACAGGATACTGAGAAATTATTACTACTCACCTGTTTCACAGAGCACAAGTAGTAGTACAACCAATAACACACAACTTTTTAAGGTCAATTAAAAAAAACCATTAGGAGACCTTCAGAACATTGCTTTCTTCCTTAATGTAGGCCAGGTTAGCACTGAGGGCAAACACTGGCACTTTCCATTCATCTGAACTGGAAGCTAGGATCCCATCCTTTACCTCCTACTGTACTGCCTACTCAAGCTTCATTTGGTCCATCAGACCTCTCTCGACCTGTCACCAGATGGCACCACCACCAAAATGCAGATGCGCTCTGCCAGCCTAATTACACGGGCAATTCATCTGCTCCTATTTCAATGATGCACGCCATGAATTGTTAGAAAAACTACAAACAATTTTAAAGACAATGATGAAACTGGTGACACAGTGCTTCCCACAGCGACAGTTGTAGTGGTGCAATAGATACTAACGTAGGAGGAAGCCATGTTTCCAGCTGAATCCCCGGTACCTCACTGCAGTTCCCTTTGGAGAATTCCATCTATATACTTGCCAAGTCTCAAGATTCCCTGTCTGTAGATCTAACAAAAATCGTAGATGTAACAAAGAGAGAGAAAGTAGCTGTTTGTTTTCACCAGTAAGCGATAAATGTAAGTTTAAGAAGTACTTGGATACCATGCACTTTTGGAGTTGACAGCAAAGCACTGCACAGTTCAACAGTGCCCAGTGCAAAGAAATCTTGGGGGCAGCTCTCCAGCCAATGGACTCAGTAAGGCCCCAGTACAAACAAGACTAGCAGAAAGGTTTTTAAGATGAGGCTACAAACAACACTGCCACTAGATGGAGAAGTTCTCCCCTTCTTTGCTTAATGAGCGCTGCCGCGGCTGAACACACCAGACATTTTACTTCCTGCAGCTCTGCAGCAGTTTCTCAGCTGGCACAAGGCAAAACCATAAACTCCATAAAATCAGGATCCCACCAACGTCAGGAATAAGCCTTCATACTTCTCCCTGCACTAGCAGTCAAAGGAAACAAAACATCCTGTACTGGACTTCAGACAGCTACCAACAACTGAGAAATAGTAAGAATGCAGAAATTTGTCCTGGCCAAAGTTCTAGATGTTAATACAATCACTTCCAAACACGAAGCAGCAGCAGAACCAAAACACTTGATCCTAGTGTCCCTTAAAGACCTTCCATGAGCCAGCTAGATCTCTTTTGTGCCTCAATTCTATATCAAAGCTATAAGAAAACTGCTCCAACTGTAATACCCTCAGCCTTCCTGCAGCACCTTGTTCCCTCAGTCCTGTTCCTGCCTGCACATTACTCAAGTTGCCAGTTACGCTTTCTCTCTCCCTTTCAGCCCCCAACCAGTTCCAGTTGTCATGTTATACCTTTGATTGGAAAGGCTGAAGACTCTTTCTGTACCTTGGATTCCTTTGCTTTCCTAATTTTTGTGCAGCTGGGTGCTGGCTGACTCCCTTCAAACAATTTTCTTTGCAGCAGCACTGTGTGTTTTACTCCACCTACCAGGAGAAGGAAAAACAAAACACCTTGATTTTTCTGCTTGTTCTGTTTGGGCCACTCAAATTTTGTGCAATTATTTTCCCATGGCACGTGGAAATGAAAAGCACCAGCATTACCTAAAAGCCTGCTGAAGAATCTAGCATTAAATGCTCTCCCTCATCAATGCATACTTTAGGAAAACATTAGGGCAGATGAGGCTTGTGAGAGCTCCCAGAATACTGGGCTTACCCATGAGGTAAACAGCCCTGGCAGTGAGATGAGCAGGACCTCTCCACACAGACTCCTGCAACAGTGCAACTTCAGGAAGGAAAGCTTTTAATCCTTTGCCTCACCCTCCTCCTGTTGCTAAGCTTTACAGCAGCTGTTCAGAAAAGAAAGAACTACAGACAAGTTCCCATTCCTCAACAACAGCTACTGAGGTGCTCGGTCTATCTTACAAACAAAAAAAAATGCAAAGCCCAATTACTCCCAAAGCCCACTGTATCTGAGCAAATATTTATTAGTATTAGTTCAATCAAAAAGAAATCTGAGCCAAGCTAATTGGTATTTGAGATCCTGTAGCATCACCAAGTATCTATCCATTGATACATACGGAGAAAACAGTTACAGTATTCTACTGACAAATTAAGCACATTTGAATAGTAAAGTTAATTTTAACAGTAGTTCCCCATTTGCTGAATGAAGGATACCTTATTGCCTAGGCACTTCATCTCATGGTTAGCTCTTTGGTATGTATTATTTCGTACATGTCCGTAAGAGCTCTAACAAGGTCTCTGTCCTCTAATTGAATTAATTTAACTAGTAAATCAACTAGTAAAAATTAGCTCAATTACACAATAAATAGATGTTTTTGACACCACTGACCTTTAACTTAACATAGCCAAAACTTAGCCATAGATTCAAGTCACAAGGCTGTAGGAGGTAACAAGAAGGGAGAGATGAAACCAAGATGCACAGCATAAAACCACAGCTGTACAAGTTCCACTTCTCAGGACAAAAAGATTAACAAAAAAAAAAGTGAGCATATTCACTACTACCATTAGTATCCAATGGCCTAAAATAACTCCTCAATTCACAAAGGTTCAGATGACAGTCCCAATTACATTCCTCTACCTTTAGAACTTTCAGAAACTAAAGCATTCAGAGTACAAACTAGCTAGAATTCTTTTAATGGGAACGACATAGGAGTATCAGATAATCTCATCAGTAACTTAGTAATAGGTGCAGTCACAGTTCCAAGGTACGTTTGCTAACATACCTGTTTGCATTAGACTTACCAACAGCCTCTGCATCTCCTTCTATTGAGGACATGTCTGATTTACTAAGCCTTGCTTCTGAGAAAGCTTTGTCCTTGGTGTCCCAAAGTTTTAATGTTATTTTATGATCTCTTAATTTTATTAGAAATTCATTAGTGACATCGACATTTGTATTATGGTTCCACGAGATCCAAATCTGGTCATTTTCAAGCCATGGCATAACAGTCTATTAAAACAAAGATGAAAGCCTTTATGGGAGTTCATCAGAATAGAAGAAATTAAATTCACGTGCTGGCCACTATCACTGCTACTCTCAAAGCATGCGTTTCTTATGTCTCCAACTCACGCTAGATCTTACACGAACCCCCTTGGTGTGTCTGCACTTTGCTGGATTCAGACAAACCATTCTTACCAAGCCAATGTCTGATATGAAGACCAGCAATTAAGCCATCATTTAGCAAGACATTGAGCACCAATGGCGTAATGGAATACTATAAAAGCTAATACAGACACTTTAAAACAGGTATTAACAAAGGAAAACATAAGCACTACACTACACAGCATTTCCTATGTCTCTTTTACAAGTTATTCATCTTTCAGCAACACCAGTTACATAGTTAACATAACTGTACTATGAATGGTAAACATATAGGTTTACCATATGAATATACGTGTGTGCATCTAACAACCTGTACGTTATAGAGATTGTTCTTACCTGTAGTATAGACAGGCTACAGGCTTAGCTCATTTACACTACAGCTTATCCACACTATTGTCCGGCTTGTTACATAAGTATGTAAGCACTGTGAAAAATATTAAGATGCTTACATGCTACATACTTAAAAGTTAGGCACAGTTGGCAAGGGAAAGATGTGACCATGTTACCTCTCATACCTTCAGCACTAGGAACGGTACAGAATTCTTAGGTTGCACTCATTGCTGATCAACGAGAGGCAAGGGAGAAGAAAGGCTGGGTAGTCAAAAGTACAAGAGATTTTGGCCAGCAAATACTTTCATTATTATTATTATTAGATTCACTCTTTCCTACAGGGAATTACTGAACTCATTCAGGAAGTTGTTCTACAAAACTCTGCCTTTGCATTAAAAGTTCTGTGAACTGTACAAAAAAAAAAAATCTGGCCTTGCTTTAAGTTCAGTCTTCCCTTCTTATGTAACTAGAGGCATAATTATAGTTCTGTAAGAATTAATGGACCAATACTACAAGAAACTGCATGTAATAGTGAATGAACAGAATCACCAGTTCTGAGTTCCTCCTACTAGCAGGATTTTCACCAAAAAGTGGAAACATGTTAAAAGACAGCTATAAATTTGTTACTTAGTATTAATTAACAAGAAAAATGCAACAAGCTTTCAAATGAATAATTGGTCATTGTGACTTAAGTAAACAGAATTAACTCGAGTCACCTAAGCTATCTTTAATAGGATTATCCAGATACAGGCTGAGAATGATACGTAATACTTTAAAAGCAACACTGCCCCACTTTTTTCAGTGGATTTTAGAACTGACTTTTTAGAAATAATTACTCAGCAAACTCAGGTGAATTCAGAACAATACATCCAACATTTAGGCTCATGGATTTGAATGCAAAGGGCTTATCCAGATGTGTCTAAACAAGAAATCAGCAACATTCTTCAAGTACCTTAAAAAAAAAAAATCTATTTCCTCCCAACAAAGATCAGAAGCATCATTTTCATTTTTTCATCTTTTAATGGAACGTGCATTTGCTTTCAAATTACTATCTTTGAAGTACAAAGATACAATTCCAGTGATCTACAAGAAAAGTAACTTCTAGCAGATCATAGAAACACTCTGAAAACAACCACCTCTGATTACAGATCTAGGAAGTTCCTGGTGATGTAGATTAGGAGTGTAAATTCCTACCCTCAGTATTTATTCCGAAATCTATGTACACAAGCAGGGGCTAAGCAGTTGTTAGAACATACAACTAGAGCAATTCGCTCTGGAAAACATCCTCCTGCATCCCATACGTGACGTTTGGGATTACCCAGTCTTATAATATCCTTTACCTTGGAAGCAGACTCTGCAAATAGCTTCGCAACCGTCCCGAACACCACCAAATCCGTTTTTCTAGGCACGAGATCATCTGGTAAAAGGAAGTACTCAATGTGATAGCAACGCTTCGTTCTTAGCTCATCAGCTGGAACTCCCTTTCCTTGCTTATTGGTTGTCATCTGCTTTTGCTCTGGAGAAAATATGAGAATCATCTGGAAGTGTCAAATGTGATCAGATATGATAGTTTCATGGGAAACGCTCTCCACATTGATCAAATAGCAACAAGAGTTTAAAAGTGACAACAGAAAAATGATGAACAACTGCAGAACATGAAACCCTTATCCCAGAGCTCGACCCACCATGCAGCTCTTATTTGGGTTTAACTGCTATAAGGGCCTACAAAATGCCAGGAATTCCTCCCTCCACCCACTCTTCCTGAAGCATGACCCCGTGCCTGCCGCTCCCAAGGCACACAAGTCCTGCCACCCAGACAACAGGCATAAAGCAGAGCTGCCCAGGGGAAGGCTGCCTGTACCTCTTCCTGCTATACCCAAACCTCTGTGCCACAGAGGAGATCCATGCCTCATCTCCTGAATAGCCGCTCCCTTCTCCTAAGATGACACTCCTACCCTTAGCTACCCAAATTGAGCATGTAAGTCAAAAGAACACCTTTATTTTTACCGTCAGGCAGTGACTGATAGATAACAGCTAACATTGCCAACTTGAGTAACTGGCTACCGAGCAGCTGTTGGGACAGATTTTCAGGCACCGGTTGCAATGATCCCATGATATAAGGCTCCCATGTCACACTGACTGTCTCCTGAACAATCTACCCAGAAAAATCCAAATCAACTAACACCATCTCCTTAAACCACTGAAAACTCCGCTACACGAGTTTATAAAGCAATAAAGGGTTCACTAGGCAAACCTGCGCCAAGTCCTTACTTGTGGCCAAGGCAGGGATAGCGAGAGACACGGTGAGCACGCAGGGCACGGTGCGGGGGCTGCTCAGCTGCCGCGCGCCTTCTGCAGGGCTGCTGCCCCGCTCCGAGCTCCCACAGCTGCTCTCAGTTCGGGCCGTGCCCGGCTCCGCCAGCTCCTCTCCACCGCCCTCCTCCATCTCCTCCTCATCCACTAACTTCTCTAATCCTTACGCTCCTGCTTCACCATTGCGTAGCCAGACAGCTGGCTCACAGACTGCTCGCGGGCAGCCCGGAGCCCTCGCTCCGCCGTTACGCCGGCACCTGCCCGCGAGCCTCCCCGCGCGACAGCCGCGCCAACGGCCCGATGAGGGCGCAGGAGGACGGGCGGTGCGTTTCGGCCGTCGCCCTCGTTACCGCGGGTCGGATCCAAGCAGCGCTTCGTCGCCAGGAGCCGCCCCGCACGCCGAGGGCAGACCGTTCCGGCCTCGCCTCCAGAACGGCCGGGACTGCTCTGCGGAGCGCTGCCGTGCGCACCCGACCGGCACGACGCCTCGTGGTCCCGGCCTCGCTGTGCTCGGCCCCGGGCGTTTGCTGCGCGCCGCGGATCGCTGCTCTTCGCAGCGCGGAGGGAGCGCGGGGCGGCAGCAGCCGTTGGCATGCCGCTGTTTGCGCACGCAGTTAGCAGATCGTAAGACGTGTACACGTGTTCACTTCCTGCTAATTTGGAGAGCGTAACCATCCCACTGACTCTGAAATATGGACAAACCTGACAGATACGATCAGAGATGAATTTACTGTCACCGGAAAAACACGGAGAGCTCTGGAGCAGTAACCCAACAGACGAGGTTTGGCACTGGGCTGCTCTTAGCTCACCCCCTGCTCAGTACAACACAGCCAACTCCCAGGCGTTCACAGGTGGGCTGTCAGCATTGCTCAGAGCAGCAAAGCAGCTACAGGATCAGCTCAACAGTTACAAACCGACTCAGAACTTGACATCTGGGCTTCATGCACAAACCACATGCCCTGTTTTTGATCTGGACTGCTCAATATTTAAGGCCACTTTAGTCCATCTGGCAGTATTTCATACAAACAAGGTGAAAAACGGGGAAGCAATTCATCTCACAGATCCCTGTTCTCTATTTTCCCACATGACCACGTCCCACACCTGATGTTGGGCTGATATCTGAGAAGGAGGAGCAGAGCAGAAACTAAAATGCTAATGGAATAAGACATAACTGTGATGGAACACCTTCCTAACAGACCAAACCTTCAACGTTTTGGGGAGCATTCCATGGAAAAGAGTGCATGGATTACTGTATGCCATTCCTCTACCTGCCACACATGGGTTTTTGCAAATCTCTTTCAGACAGATCCAACAGGAGCACCTGAATTTTTCATACAGAATGGAAAAAAAACCCAAAAAATCCCACATTGTAGTGCAACAGAAGGCATATAGTAATGGTGCAGCGAAGTCCTAGGAAGCAACAAGTGAGGATAAGCCCAAATACAACAGCCACAGAAACAAAGAAAACAATCTGATTACCTTTAGAAGGCCTCAAGTAGGTAGGAATATCCAGTAAGATACTCTTGCCTTCACTGCCAACCCTTAAATGAGGTCTGGGAAGAGGTGGATCCTGACTCCACCCCTTCTGGTCACTCAGGTGCATTGCATTGCATACACCTGAGCTCCCCTGGGTTGGCCCTGCCATCCCACCAGGGGCTTCATCACTGTTTCAAGCTGTGACTTAGCATTTCTGCTACAGGATCCAACTCTTAAAATAACAGTTTGGTCCTCCTTTCACACCTATTCTAGATCAAAGCCCAAATCCTAGATGCCAGCTTTCCATTCCAGTCCTCAGAGCCGCTGCTGGGTACCTGCCAGACTGGGCTAGATACCAACTGCCATGCTTCCTTTTTAAATGCAACTGTGAGGACGCAGGCAGTATAGACATCTTCTCAGAGCCAATTACAGGATTGCCAGTCCCACTGATTGTAGACATACCCTGTGCACAAGAGATCCAAGTCTACTTCCCTGCCCTGAGGCCTTGCTCTACCTGTGTCTTCTGACCACCAAGCACAGCCCAACCAACCACCAGAGCTGCAGCTTATGCAGAGCACAGGAGCATTTTCCCCTCCTTCTGCCAAAGCTGCACCACCGTGAAAGGAGTTCAAGATATGCTGAACTCAGAAGGAAAAAAAGAGCCCTAAGCTCCATTGTGGCTTAGTGAAAGTGCAGGCAGAATCTCAAAAAGCAGTGAACAGAACCAAAAAGACCCACTTGTTGACAGACCCCGGACAGTGGGGCAGGAAGTCATGCTAATGATTCCAATCAGGCAAAGGCAAAGGCTGTTAGCAAAGTGTGTATAACTTCAGAACAACAAGGAAGGGGAGACATCCACATTCCTTGTGTTGCCTATCTCTATACAATACCCTACCCAGAATGCCATTTTTGGGCACTGCATGCTCAGACATCCAGCTTACCACTGGTAACTGATCCTGATCCTCCAGGGATTAAAGGGAACAGCTGGAGGGATAGAATGGGTCTCAGTGCTGATGTTGAAGCTTCCATTGCTCTCCTTGCATCTGCTCCTTACTGCCACTGTATTTCCTCACCTGTAAAAACAGTAATCTGATATTTAGGAATATCCAGGAGTAAAAGTGCTCTCAATAGGCTGTATCTAAATAATGCATGTGTGCTCTGAGAATGTACAATCTAATTTACAGCAGAAATAAAGACAGCATCGATATTTTAGGAGGAAAACACTTTTCTGAAGTAATTTTGATACATACTCTGAACAGGACTCTCAACCTCGTGGCAGAGGCTCAGATCATGTCTCTGTTACCCGCAGCCTCCATGAGAACTGCAGACCAACTCATTAGCTGCAGGAGCACAAAGCCAGCAGTGACACCAGGACTGAAGCACCACGAGCCATGCTCTGGTCTCACTCATGCTATAGCAAATTATTGCAATTTTCCCCCTCCATTTACTCTGAAATTTGTTCATAAAATAGAAACATTTATCTCACGAGCACCACTAAATAAAAGTTGAAAGCAGCAGTCTTCTTTTTCTTTAATTAATGTAGAAGATCCTTAAAACTGCTCCAGATGCTGAGTAGCTAAGAAATGTCAAACAACACATCTGGTTGCTCAGAGAGCTGCAGCTGTTTCCTCTGTAGACTACATAATGTTGTTTCTTTATCCAAGTGGATTACACCAAGAGAATGACCAGAATGTATTTAGCAATGGTATTATCTCAGGACAAAAACCAAACTGCAGTCAGGTACCTAAGATCTTTCATAAACCTCAGTGGTTTCCAATTAGCTCCACACGAGAATCTCCAGACACCCATTCTTGTCCATTTGTAGTATAAACATTTTTCTTATATTCAGAAGCTCATTGAGGTTCCCTAAATCAGTGAAACTCCTTCCTGTCTGCATGTAGCTGAACATACAGAACATCTTATTACACAGGTTATCAGAATTACTCACACTTGTATCACATGAAAAAAATCTGCGAGCAGGAACAGACCTACATGACAGATAGGGACATTCCATTACGCTTTTCTTCTTCCTCTTACTGCGTTGTGTACACAGGGCTGCTCCAAACACACTGCAAAACAAAAAAGACAACGCCTAACATTTCTGGAGTTAGAAGAAATTGAAAGAACATGCCAAGAACAACATCGCATCACTAACATTATTTTAGCTCATCTCTGAAGTTCCTTGTAAAAACAACTGTTTCATAAACACCAAACAATCAAAAAATGATCTATAGCATCACAGTATGACTTCGTTAGAATGGGTCAGAAAAAGCGCTAAATTTTCACTTTTCTCCTTGGCAGGAGGAAGTCTGGACAAAATAAAATGATTTTTACAGTAATGAAGTGATTTTTGCTGCAAGATGAGCACCCTCCACAGCCAAACAGTTCCGGCTGTGTGCAGCACAACTCAATGACAGCCCACACAAGTGCTGGGCTTACTGATACCCTGGAGAATGAGAAAAGCAAACTGAGCTGATCCTTGGCTCCGCCACATATATAAACTGTGAAATGAAGCATGAGCACAGTTCAATTAAGTGCAAAACATTTTTCTCTGTAAACACAGTTTATATGCCTTTCCTAATCCCACTGTTACCTCATACAATTTAAAACAGCTTTTCATCGATGTCGGCAGACTGAAGTCTGATGTGGCACCTATAAACCTCTTAAAATAAAAATCTCCGGTTAATTAATTCCAAACACAGTGTTTTAATATACTTCTAATTTTCAACTATTATCACAACGCTGCAGAAACAGTCACTCCACCCAAACCATGCTTTGCCATCAGCTCTTATCTGCGTATAGGACTCTTCTCACATCCTATCATGCTGAAGCGCACAATCAGAACTGGAAACAGAAAGTCCTCGAGCACTGGGAAAAATGTTGACATCAGGGCAAGTTCAGAGAATAAGTGGGGGATCAAGTAAACCTTGCCAGGGCTGGGTAAAATCTGAGTCTTGCTGAGGTCAGCAGCAGCAGCAAATACAGCAGTCGTCATTACACTTAGAGTAAGCCTTTCTGTATTACTGGTATCAGTAACGGTGCACTGGAAAAGAGGTTGTGTAGGAATTCATGCTGTACTGCATGTTGTAGTTGGTTTTTTTTGTTGGTGGTGCTTTGGTTTTCTGTTTGTTTGTTTGTTTACTGGTTTGGTTGTTTGCTTTAAAAAAGTTGCAAAAAGAAAGTTCAGTTCTACTGAATCCAAACCCCTGGTTACAGGAAGGGCATTTCTCTGGCCCAATTGCCTAGTGCTTAAATTATTGGGTTTGGCTGTTGGCTTTTTCTTTTCAAAAACATGATGCAAAACAAAACTGTCCAGCATCAGAACTTTTCTTGAAAAAGAAGATAAGATACAAAGACCAAATGCTTGGGGTTTTTTGCTATTATCTAATATCTGCTTGCTTTCAGAGGTGAAACTTTGTTGACGTCATTCTAACAAACTCATTTTGCTGATGCAGTGGTAAAACAGAAAGCCAAAGATTCATCGTGCCATTTACACCCTTAGTTCTTTTAAAACAGAAGAATAGCAGATGGGCAATGAGAAATTCAATTAAGGCCCAAATGTTCCCCAGTGCTGCTAACAATGCCTCTCCTCTACCCAGAGATACCACCAAGAAACCCAACTAGAAACTGGTGCTGAAGGAAAATTTATGCTGACATGTTTATAGCTTCGTAGGGAGCCTGTCAGACTTTAAAGCAATTATTTCAACCTGATAAATATTTTTACAATTGAAACTAGCTAGGCCAAAACAAGCTTAAATTACGGCATTGTCTTGCTCCAGGGCCTTTATGCTTTAGGTGGTGTTTGGGATCAGCCCATTTGTTGTGTCTGGGTAACAGATGTGGATTTACATAATATCTGCTAAAAACGCTCACGGTTTATGTTCTGTCTTTCCTGTCTCTTTCTTTCCAGCACCGAACATTTGGTGGACCTTAAAGCAATTAATTGTGATAAAATTATCAAACTAAGAAAAAGTTTTCTAGGTATACATATCTATGATAGTGAAAATTAATATATACGTATATGTTAAGCATGAAAAAACTTATCAGTTCATCCAGTTACTCCTCATGCCAATCAAAAACGTAAGTTACTAATCATATATCAATTCAAACGAGAGGACAATGAAACACTCTTTAAAGACACAAGAATACCCAGAACAAAAACAAACAAACAAAACCAGAAGTAAATCCATAAACTGAACATTAGATTCCTAATTACTGCAAAGTCACAAGCCACACTGCTGTTTTGAATCATAAACACACAGAAGGTCATTGGTGGATAGAACTCAGCCCTTGGAAACAGGGAGCCTGGTTCTGTGGAACACTGAGTTCCCTGGGAGGAACTCTGGGTCTTGTAACATAAAAACCAGAAGGAGATCTTCAGTGAAACAGCTTTATATGCTGCCAGTCTACCAAGTTAAATGATTAAAAATGTGATTTTTTTGTAAAGAAGAAAGTTAACAGACTTTCTTGTAAAAGATGCTTTTTCTTGATGACTCAGCCCATTGAAGTGGATCACTATTCCCATTCAACTGCGGGAAGTACAAGCCGTTTCAGTGTCCCCAGAACAACAGCAGACCTAATCTGCCCACAGCCATAGGACCCCCACACACACTCCCTGTCCAGAAGCTCCACCTGTGACAGACCTTGGCTCTGCACTGAAGCCCTTCCACCAGTCCTGGCCCTCTCGCTGCTGTTCCTGACTTGACTTCTCAGATGGCCTTGGACCTGGCTCACTGGCTTGCCCTGCCTGGGGCTGTTTATGGAGCCTGTTATTACCGCCCCAGCTTTGACACTGCATTCAGACCCGCATACGGCACAGCTCGGTCACTGCCAGCCTGTGGTCTGTCCTGCCTGCAGGGCAGCCCTGCTCGCTGTGTTCACCAACCCACCAGGTGCTACTCTCAGCTTCCCCCACCCCTGGTGGCTGCTAATGCAGGACAGTGTGTACAGAAAAGATTTTCAAGCACTTGAATGGAACTGGGTGAGACGAGGTACACCCTCTTCATCACACTTAACTTTTAACAACACCCTTCTCCATAGCTGGAAAACTATGATTGTCCATCCTTTGGAAAGTAGGATGCTTCATCCCTGGAGGTGTTCAAGACCAGGCTGGATGGAGCCCTACGCAACCGGGAGGTACCAGATCTGGAGGTTGGTGGTCCTGCCTGCAGCACGGGGGTAGGAACTCAATGATCCTTGCGGTCCCTTCCAACCCAAGCCATTCTGTGATTCTATGAAAGTTCCGTTTCAATCAGTTTAACTTTCCATTAATTCACTTCTATTACAAACAATAACCTGAACACAAACGAATGTCATACAGACGCTACAATTGCAGAGTGAATAAACAGATTCCCGACTTGTAAGCACATCGGTTGCCGAATTTAGTTGGAGTGCTCACAAGTGCTACTTGTCAAACTGCGTTCCGCAGCGTTGTCTTTTTGTTCACGTCCAAGAGCAGCCAGAAAGTCTCCAGCTAAGAAGTCAGAGGTGACCGTCGCGCCGAGGGTCGGGTCTGGGGGAGCGGCCGCGGGCAGAGCCCTGCGGGGCGGGACAGGACGGGGGCG
>JACDJE010000071.1:2328356-2384832 GCA_016647715.1 Pavo muticus
TGCTCGCCGGAGTGCTACGAGGAGATCGTGGCGCTGGAGCGGGCCGAGGACCGCATCGCTAAACTGGAGGAGGAGAACGGCAGCCTGCGGGAGCTGGTGGAGGACATGCGGGCCGCCCTGCAGAGCAGCGACGCGCGCTGCCTGGCGCTGCAGGTGAGTGCGGCCGGAGCGCCGTGCGAGGAGGCGACGCGGCCCCGGGCTGCTGCCGCCCGTGTCAACTCGGAGCGAAGTTTCGTTTGCTTTCCCCCTTGGCTCTTCAGGCAGAAATGCTGTAGTCTCACAGCTGTGAGATTACATCTAGGTGATGCGCTGCAAACCGTCCTGCTAAAATTGCAGACGGGTTTAACAAGCCTGTATGTATAATGCTGCTTTTTCCAGTCACGCAGCAGTCAGCTCCATAGCATTTACACATTACTGTTTTTTAACCCACAGAAGCAGCTTTGGGACCCTTATACCTGCATAAGCAGTTACTTGTTCATAAACGCTTCAACTTGGAAACATTAGCAGTGTGTTTTCTTCAGAGCACAGCCATCAGAGCTCAGGGCTGGAGCCAGTTCTGCTGGGGACTGATGAACAGCCCCTGGCTGCTGTGCAGGGCCCCAGAAGTTGTGGCCTGTTCCTGCTGTACTGGCTCGAGTGAAACGAGCACGTACTTAATAGCAGTTAAACTACTCTGGCATGAAATAGCACAGAAGAGACAGCGCTCAAGGGCTGTTTCCCATTTCTGGTGACTCAAATCAGGATGGATTTAATACTATCACAGCACCCATGGAATTCTGCTCCATATCTGCCACTTAGCATTAGCTGGCTGGCCACCTTCATAGCGTCCATACAGAGGCAAAGGATAGTTTTACTGTTTTCAAATGGGAAGTCAGAGGCAGACATGAGTCATAGAATCGTAGAATCATTTGAGCTGGAAGGGACCTTCTTTAAAGGTCATCTAGTCCAACTCCCCTGCAATGAACAGGGACACAAATGAAGTCACCAGTCAGAGGCCCCAGGAGGAATGAAGAGCACAAAGGTGAGAGCTCCAGAACACCACTAGCTGCTCTTGGTCCACTGCTGGACACAGCTTAAAAAAAAAAAGTAATCAGAAACTTTTTTTCCAGAATACTTGCCTTTTGAGCACAGACCAAGGTGATGTCATTAAAGCTATGTAGGAAATGCTGCAAGAAAGTAATTTTCCTCTTGCATCATTTAAAAATTAAATTTGTAGATACATATTTTAAAACTTTCTTCCAGAGATTGTTTCCTTGTCTCTGTATTGTGCAAAGGTAGGCAGTTTGTTACTTGCTGATCACCTATACGTGATTGAAGTAAACAAACAAAAAACAATCAAGCCATTTTCAGTCTTGATTAAAATGGCAGTTGTTTTAAAATACATAAATTTGTCCCTGCTTTATGCTCCTGTTCAACATAGGTAGGACTGCGGAAAAGCCACGCTAACCATAAGGAAGAGGGAACCTGTTTTATAGGGAATAAGAGACTGTTAACACAGAACCACTCCCAGACCAAGTGCCTTCAAAGTGTCCTGAAAGAAGTAGAACTCATCCGGAGCTCCAGGGATGGGCAAATCGAAGAAGCAATTAAATTCAATCAAGAACTAGAACGAGAGCTGAAGAGCTCTCAGGAAGCACTAGTCAGTCTGGAAGACTGCAACCGTAACCTGAAGAGGGAACAAGCAGAAATGAGGAAAAAGGTGGAAGAGGCGAGACAGGCAGTCCGCAACAGTCTTGGCAAAGTGAAGGAGCTCGAAGTGAAAGCTAACGAAGTGCCACATTTGCAAGTATACATTCAACAGCTGGAATCTGAACTGCAGCACTATAGGTAAGTTTGAGTCTGTCAAAAAAATGGCTATAGAATCACAGTATGTAAACACAATTTAACTTGAACATCACTGCTTGTAGCTTAATAAATCCTCAAATACATCTTCTAAAATACAGGCAGAGGGAAATTAGGAGCTACTTAGCAAGGTAGGAATCTGAAAGTGAGCCCGGCACCATTCAGTAGAAGGTAGGCCAAAATATGGCTGCTGATCTATGGAGAGCTGAAGTTACTCCTCACACACAGGGCAGTAGGGCTCAACACAGTCATACTTCAAGAAAACCTCAAAAGCAATTCTTAAGTCTTTCAGAGTCTGTTTCCAAAACGCTTGCTTTTTCACCTTTACTAACTGGAATAAATTCAGTAATTTATTGCTGGTTAAGTTACACATACAAAGCCAGCTGTAATCAGCTGACTGATGCTCCATTTACTACTAAAGCTTCTCAACTTGTCGTATGAATTGGAGAAAAATACACAAGGCCAACCTCTGGCCAGCTGATTTAAATTCTATCAGTGAAAAAGTGATGAAGTCACAGCAGAATCTGAATACTCAAGAAGGGAGAAGTTAAAACGCTTTCATTAAAACCACATTATAATACAGTGTGAGTCTCAAACAAACAATACATCATCTAACTAGAAACCAGTTTTCGATAGCATAAATAAATGTTTCCAAAACTAAGAAAGTCTGTCACAGATTTAGTGGTCCACTGGTTTTGTTGCTTTTTATCTCAGATAAAACTTGGTTAGTTAAAACTTGGGTGGTTTCTTATTGCTATGCAGGTGATTCTGCCTGAGTTTCAGATGACCTGTTGAATGAAATGTTTGTATTTTTATTGATCTGAAGTAAAGCTAATACTTTTAAGAGTACTAAAACTAGCATTCTCATATGTTGTCTATTCTGAACTCCTCGTCTCTTCCTAAACTGATACTTCCTCTGTTTGCTTATAAGAAGAGTTCATACTGAGTTATTTGTAGCATCACAGCTATTGTACTGCTTTATGAAGTAAGGAAATTCTAAAAATAATGATTTTATCCGGTGTCTATAAGCACTGTGTATGTTAATATCTGTGTGTCTGCAGAAGATAAAAACATTTATTTTAAAGTCTATAGGATTTTAAAAACACCATTGGTCACATTCCAGATGACTGTCATTTACAGGAATGTTTGGATGAATTAACCCTTGTTTCTGAGGTAGATCACTACTTTCTAATGTATCAAATTCTCCCTGGCATGAGCAGAACAGACTTAAGATGAGTTCTTGTGCTGCAGAATTAATTCTCCAAAGTATGATGAATCATTACAAATCACCATCGAATAGGTGGAGATGAACTACTTAAAGACAGTAAGAAACTTTAACTGGGCCTTGCGGAGCAGGAACTTTTATGGGTTACACCAAAACAAATAGTGGGAGTTACAAAATCCATATTATAAGTTCTTCGTAAGATATCTTCATCTGTAGTAATTTATTTTAAAATCGCATGGTAATTTAAAGTGAATATAAAATTCAGGAAAGAAGCTGGACTGACCACGCAGCTTATTGACCCCAGGACCAGGGCAGCATCCACATGCAAGACCTTTTAATGGGTCTTGATTCCATGTTAGCCATAAAGCATTTTCACATCTGTGTAATACAGCTCTTGGCATAAACAGCCTAACAACAGAACCACTTAATGATGGGTATGACTTGCATGCCTGTGGTCGTAGTCCACAATATGTGGAATGCTATAGTTCCACGTCTTCCATAGAGTGGTACAGAGATGCCCAAAGAACCAGACAAACAGTAAATAAAGCAATGCAGAGCTCTGTGTTACTGTGATGATAGAACTTAACACCAGCTTGGTTGTCTACCCTATGCAGCCATTGACATCATAGCTTCTCCCACTCAATTTACTTGCTTGCAGATGTGGTACAGATGTCAGAAACTAATTCTGCTCACAGAAACCAATATTCTGTTGTGCAGAAGCTCAAAACCCTTGGGCATAGCTTAGTAGAGATGCAAGGAAGCTTATGCTGAGGGAAAGACAATGAGTTGGCCAAAGCGTGGAGATGGAGAAACAGCTGCTATATCCTGCAGGTTTCTCAGACCAGACAGTTGATGGCAATTTCATTTAAACTGGTACATATTTAAGTATGTTACTACTCCAGTGGGCAGTTCTCTGTTTCCACGTGCCACAAAGTTTGTAAGCAGATGAGCGGAATCTAGGTTTGGCAAGAACTAATGCTGTGCAGTAGTAGCAGAGAGAAGTGAGTGGGGATTTGAATATACTACAGAAAGTATTTAAGGCTGCAGATTTGTCTCCTGAGAATTTACCTCAACTGGCTTGCTATGACCACTATTTTAGCTCAGGAAAAGCCCAATTTCCTTCAGAGAGAACCATATTCAATAATGAGACTAGTCTATGAGTTTCTTCTGCTCTCCTCTTTATACTTTAATATTTCCAAAAATTATTTCTTCTTTAGGCTCCAGTTTTCAAAGCTCTGTAAGTGCCTAAATCCCACATCTATAGTTTCATTTTACATTATCTGGCCATCAGTTAGTCCTGGAATCACAATGACCTTAAATTATAAACCCTAATTCAGGAAACAACTTCAGCATGGAAAAAGTTTGCATCTATTCAGGAAAGCATTTAAGTACCTGCAAGTGATTAAATATTTTCCTGAATTGGAGTACCTATAAACTATTGCTTTTTCTGTCCACAGATTCACATTTCTGCAGACTGTATGACAAAAGTTTCTATCAAGGTGTCTGTTAAATATTTGCTAACTGAGGGCTGTATGAATAAAAACCAAGTTTGTCATTTTACAGTTTGCTGCATCAGGGTTTGAAATTTCCCAGTCAAGTTGCTAGATTCCTAAACCAACCTAGTAGACCAAAGGCTTTTCTTGCCCTAAGATGCACACTGTATTCTTCCTACACTGGATGCATGTGTCAGGTTTTAGTCCCCTATTTTCTCCACTGTTAGAAATTTCTACTAATTTTTAATTATTCTTTAATCCCTACCAATTTAATGAGTCAGCTGAGACAATTCAAAGGTAAATTTAGAGAAAATTCCTTGCTGGAAAGCATGAGTTAAATTCATTGCAGAGCAAAAAGACATGTCACAAGAAATTGTATGTCTTATCATGTGGTATTGTAATAAAAATACGTAATTCATTATGTCAGTGTGCAGAACAGTTTAGAAAGTCATGCAGGCCCCATATTTATGCAGGTCTTCACAGAGTCTTATTTTTAACTGGTACACTTGATTCCATTTTTCTAGCTATAAGGCTTGTCATTTGTTATTACTGAAGCTCAACTTCCAGAATGCTGCCATTCCTTCCCAGTTTGGTGTCAGCTGCACATTTGCAAGTTGGAAGCATAAAAGAACATACTGCATATGGTGCCAGGACAGACTCTGGTTACCTCCTCTTGATAGATTCTCTCAATCTGAGAGCAAATCACCAACAGCTATTCCTTGAAATCTTTTTTTTTTCCCCAGTAAATTTGATTCCAGCTCAAGGTGACACCACCCATATATTCTAATATAGTCCTATGACACATATCATAGGAATGTCACACATAAAAATGTCACAGCTACTACTCCTAGGTTTCCATTCAGCCTTTTTCCCTGTCAGAGAAGGAAATAAGATTGGTTTGACATGAATTGTTCTTGACAGATATAAATTGGCTCTGTTTTCTATACTACATTGTAGGTGGCTTAAAAATTGATCACTTAATCAAGTTTACCATTTTTTTTTCTCCTTAATAGCATTGGAGGGAATAATAGGATTTAACAGCCTTTATTCTTTTTTTTTTTTCATCCTAATGTAAGAAATAAAAGGAAGGGTCATTTGGAATTTACACAGGCTTCATAATGGAGATGTTCACAGAAGTTCTATGTTGCTGTGCTAGCCAGCAGAACAGTAATTACATAGGTCAGTGAAAGGGGACATAAAATACCAAAAATGCTTCCCATATGCATGGTCTGTCTCCCAAATTACTTAATTATCCATCAGCATTTCTATGTGTTAATGAGTAGGCATCTTTTTTACTTGGAATGCAGTGTGGCTTGTTTCTTTTCCTCCTAGTCTCTTATAAATGTGAAGATGGAGGCCTCTAGCATCATCTCCCCCATCTTCTCTAATGAAGTTGTCAGTGTTAATCTTCCTAAATAGTTACGCTTTATATTATCCCTACAACAGAAGTAGTTCAATTTTTTCTTTTCTTTTAGGAGACAGTGTCCTGATATTTTCTCTAACTCCTCTGATTATCCTTCTCTCTAAAACATAGCAAAATGGACCAAACAGATCCAAATCAATAATCCAAGAAAAGGAGAGGAATATGGAAATATTCCTAACCAATACAGAATCAGCTCTCTTAAGTGAAGAAATAAAATCTCTAGGAAGGGAACCCTATCCACAAAGTAAGGTGTATATGGTAGGTTATTTCCAATCTGAATGATAATGCACATTTTATATTTAGGCATTCTGATCTTTTATTTAAAACATTAGACCTTAAATAAAAAAAATCTGGACAACTTTCTACTTGAGTAGCGTCATCAATATCAACTACTTGCTGACTGCAAGCTGATGTGCATTTGGGGAATTTATCAGATGGCACAATTTGAATGGAGCCTGTGAGTGTATACGTGCTGGACGCAAAAGACTGCATAGAACCACAAATGATAAGTACATCCTTGGACTAGAGCAGTGACAGTCAGGGAACAATGGTGACAGTCAGTAAGAACAATGACAGGAAGCTGAACTCATGAAGATCAGAGACATGAAACAAACCTTCTTTATAGAGCCCTCATCTCTAAAACATCCAGACTTCATATGAACTCATGATATTTTACTTTCTAATTTTGCTTATATCTAACTTTCTTCTAGCTAAGACTGTGAGAAGTTATATATTATGTAGAAGTCTGCCAAAAATGTCAGAATTTCCAAAGTTTTTCAAGAAGTTAACAGTAGCAGGCTATGATGTTCCCATCATGTGAGCCTTAGGCTACTCCATGTCTCCGGAAATAGAAGAATCATAAGCTAAACAATCAAATCAGATCACTACTCTCATTAGGAACAACTTAAAATCTCTGATTTTATAAAACGGGATAACAGAACGTATTTTTATATATAGGAGAAATAAATGTACACAGAAGAAAATGAATAGCATTTTTCTGTGGAAGGATTAGTTTTACTTCAAATACAAGAACTGTTTTTTTAATATTTTTAAAATTATATTTACTTCCCATAATAACAATAAAACCTTTAAATCCATTAAAACTTACACACGTCCATTTATCCATAAGGAACCTTGCATGTTAATTCTGACATTTGACATGTAGTCAGTTTTCTGGCCTTCTTCAGTGCTGCAATCACGATTACATGGGGAAAACTTTCCCTGATTCCTCACTAAGCCCACCTTTTTATCTGGCTTGCCTTGTTTGCTGTGTTTGGAGTCATTCACTGTGAGCACAATAGCACAGGCTCATCTGTGGCACTGACCACTCATTGGGCTGGACATGCTTTCACCGGATCCAAGGCTTTTCTGCAGCTCTGAGGAGGAGCTGTTTGCGGAACGGGCTGGCGCTGTCACCCAGCAGGCCCCATTGTACAGCCCTTCCTAGCAATTGGGATGTTAAAGTGTACTGCCAGCCTTGCTGTAGTCAACAGCAACAAAAAGGCAGTCTGAGCCAAAGGAATTAACTTTGTCGCTTTGTCATCTGCAGTATCTGACACACACAGCTGCCCTTTAAAGCCATTCTCTGCACTTCTGTGCATCGTGTGAATCATTCTAACCCCTCCTGCCCCACTTGTTGCCAAGCAGTGTGCAGGTGGCATCACTGCAGCTCCCACCAGCCCTGTGGGACAGCCCTGCACTGCCCTCCCTCTGCTGGCTGCCCAGACAAGCACCCTGGGTTTTTACGGTCCTTCACCCAGAAAAAAAGATGCCTTCCACTGCCAAAACTTTCCAGGTGCTGCTATGTGTTATCCAATTGGGATTATGCCAGCAAAAAGCAAAGATCGATTTCATACACTAAGGTAACTCCTTAACTGAAACAAACTGCTCTCTGCTGTGCACCTTTCACATCATTTTGTAAAAACGCACTCCCTGCTGAGGCTGTGCTCACCGCTTGGAACAGTCAGCTCCTCACTGCTACTGCAAGAACACAAACTCAAGAGAAATGCACACAGATCATAAATAGTTCTCAACTGCATTGCTATTGGACGAACTGCTGCCTGACCCCTCCTGTACCAAACATGGGTGATGTGCCACTGGGTGCCACAGGGCTACCTGGGTGCCTCCTGTCTGGGGGCCTGGCTGGGCAGTGACAGGACGTCACCACGTGCACTGCTGGTGTGCTCAGCTTACAGACCCCAGAACTGCATTAAGCTCGATACGATTGGGCTCGCAGTACTGATGCACCAGATCCCTCTGCATAAAGATACAGGCAAAGAAATCTAAAGCTTGCATCACGGTTATTCCGGGAATGGAGTTGTCAGTTTGACAAGACTGGGATTTATGCATCTTTCTTGACCTGAAAACCAACTAACATCACTGTATGAGAGCTGTGTAAAAAGAGTAATTATACGTTATCAAGCAGAATGCATCAGTGAGCCAGGAGCATGAAGCCTCCTGTCACAGAGTGTTGTAGCTCATTAGGAACCTCATGATCCAGCTACAAGGACTGTTGGTGGTGGCTGCCTCACCTGTTTGCCTCTACCTTGTTTCTTACACAAGCCTGGCATGTTCTAACCACTTTTATGCAAAAGAGCATCTGCAGATAGGGAAGTTTGTCTAAGCATTTCGGTTTTCCCTGTCTCACTAACACAGCTTTGGGTCACACTGTGTTTCTCGTGGCTCTTAAGCTCATATGGTCAGACCTGCTGGATTCACTGGGGGCATTCCTCTGCTTATAGGACTAACAAGACCACAACCAAGAGATAAATCTGTTACAGATTGAAAGTATTCCAGATCTCCCTGAACAATGCTTTAAAGAACCAGCCATGGTTTAAAAAGTTACTTTTTCTTCAGTTTCCATTTCTTCAGTAAGACAAAGTAATACTATATCTTAAAGTAGTTGTTCATGTTCAACTTGGGTCTTTTAAGTCTGTCTCCCTGGACATCAAAGACTGACAAAAATCTGAAGTGAAAATACCAGGGTCTAGATGCTGAGAGGACCGGGCTGCTGACAGTACTGCAGTCAGGCACTCAAACATACCTGTAGCATCAAGTGCTCAGCAACTCCACCTAGCCCCTCCAGAGGCTGGACTAAAGTAAACACGCCGGCCCTATTTCAAGTGGTTTTAGTGCATGTCAGTTCTGCTGTTAATTCACATAAGTTACTTTGAAAATCAAACAGTGCTGATAATCCGCTCTAAGGAACAAGCAAAGAACTCCGCATTTCTTTAAGCCTTTTACTCCACCGAAGGTACAAAAGGGAAGAAAATTGTAATTTTTTTTTCTACATAAAACCTGAAAATTACTTCATTAAAATGAGAGGAGGAATTCTATCAATGTAATTAGAAGCAATTATTTATTCTTTGCTCCTCATCTCTCGTTCAGGATATATAAGATAGTTTGTAAACAGATACTGATCACCCAAGTTTTCAAACAAATTAAACTAACTCGTTCTGCCAAAATACTCTCAGAATATGGAAGGTTAATAGTCTGCAGGGGAGGAGGCATCATCTTGAATACATCCCAAAAATGACAATGATCTGATGAGATATGAAGTCACCCTAGAATAGTTCGAGGGCGATTTGCACATAAAAGGTAAAAATGAAAATCTTTTTTTAATTTATGTGCCTGGAAAAAGCATAGAATCCTGAAAACTGGAACTGCTAGAGGGAAAAAACAACTCAAACTTCTCTGACTTGTAAGAAGCAGCTTGCAATGATGCAAGACAGTTATTTAGCAGTACTGCAAATATTTGCTGGAGTGCCGTGTTCTGTTTGTCCATCTTCTCACTGTAGTCATAATTTCTGTTGGACCACTGGCTATGTTTACTCTGCTACTCTCTTCCCTTAGTTTTCATGCACATTTTTTTCAGCTTTATCATCATCTTGTCTGCATGCCATGCAGTGTGATTAAAATCTAGACTGATATTGCCTTTCTAGTGCTTGGCTGAAGGTCTTTTCTTTGTGATACTCAGCATATTTGCCAGATTTGCCAGGCAATCTGCATCTCAGCTATTCAGAACTGCAGCCACTGACGCAACCTAAACAAAACTGCTGCTCTTAAACTAGAAAAAAAGCTAGGAAAGAATGTCCTACACTGTCATGAAAACTTGGATTAAGCAGTCTCCATGTCTGATTTTAAAGCTTCCCTATTCCCAAACTGTAAATTCAGGATACAAACTAGAATTTCTACCTTGCATTTTCAAGGGGAAGAGGGAAAGGGAGGTGGGTGATCAGCTGTTTGAAGTATTGATTCAGCCTGTTCTACAGAGGAGATACTTCCACAATTCCAGATGTCTAATTATCTAAATGCTCAACTCCAGCAACATGGAAGTTGTGAGATATATTAAGAACCGAGCATTAGATTTTATTTATAAGACATTTTAATGTGCTTTTGTAGTTTCTAGTAATGCCCACCTGGAAATCTGACTAAATTTGATAAATATACATAGATGTATGTCCTTAAGGATCACAAAGTTTTGGATCAACTTCAAAGACATGCAAACTGAAAGCATGAAATGAAGCTTGTTCATTATTGCAGATCCCTTTTATCACAGGATAAAGACTGAATTCTGTTCACAAAGATCATTTCAATCAGTAAGTTCACAGAAACATACTTAATGAAAAACCAGATTGGATATTAAATGTCAAATGTAAACCTTGAGCATGGCACATCTTTAAAAATGTTCCTCTGTAGAACAAATAACTTCAGCTTTCGTAGCATAAAACCCCTCAAAAATACAGCACAGAGGCTGTGATTGACTGTGCTGGAGACCCTCCACCTTTGTGGAAAAAAGTTCTCTCAAGGGTGGGTGCCTGAGTTTCAAGTTCTAACTGCATCACATTGCACATCATCCATTCCAGAAAAGAAGTGCCAAGTATTAGGAATCGGATTATGTTGGAAAACTCTCAAACCCTTCAATAGATGCACAGAATAAAATCAGGCCTGTGCTTTGTTTCTTTTCATTGCGTAATGTTTCAGTGTAGGTTCCTGATGTCACATAAATCATAACGCTGAAATCTGGTACACACAGCACATCTGCTCTGCTTTTATTCTCTGTACTTGACCCCATCGCCTGTCCTTGGCATTAGTTCATGTAACGTAAAAGTATCTGGTACTGCATATGGTGAGGTCAGCCAAGTTGAAAGCACAGCTTGGTCAGGTTTAAGTGGAGCTCTGAACGTGGTACGTTCACACTCCTGGAGCTTCTGTGCCTAATCAGAACTCTGATTAGCAGAAAATTACACAAGGCTGAAGAATGAGCAATCAAAGCTAGTGCTCATGAAAACTGCAGAACAGCAGGTTATGTGTCAGCAAATATCCAAAGATGGGATGTCCAGCAGTACATATGCAACTGGAGGTACACCTGTATTTTGTGATGCATCAAGGTGTTGACACCCACTGCATCTCCTCCAGAGCTGAGCCCACCGAAGTGGCATCAGCACAACGTTCTCAGCACCTCAAAGCTGCATGGCACAAACACCAGCTCTCTGCAATTAGTTCATGTGATTTTTACACTGTACAACATAGTCTCTCCCCTAAAAGCCCAATTCCAATAGGTACTCTGTACTGGAGAGCAAAGAGAAAACAAGGGAGGTATTTGTAGTGGTTTGACCTGGGGACAGATCTGGCATAAGATAATAACTGGACCTCTCCAACAGTGACTGTTCCCACTGAGCTTAGAGCCAGTACTGCCTGAGGTCTGGTTGTGATCAGCCTGGCTTTGCAACAGGGAAAGTCCTCTGGCTGTGAAATATTACCACCACTGAGGTAATATTCCTGGATGAATGCACCACCTTTGAACCAAAGACCTTTCAGTGTAGCCAGAGGGCTGATGTCTGTCAGAATGGTTATGATTAATCTCCGTACAGCAGAATTAGATACTTGCTCTATTCTGGGGCTGCAAGTCTTGCACTTGCCACTTTGTCCCTTGTTGAAACAAACAAGCTCTACAGTAGTGTCCTTTCTATCATTTGTGTGCTATGTTCTCCTGTTGCCCTTTTATTACATCTTGGCTTCAGTCTGATATTTTATTTTTTGCTCATTATCATTTTCAGTTTCCAAGTGGTTACAAATGCGTTTTTAAAGTAAATGTAATAAAATACATGAACTTAAAGCTTTTTAGATAAATATTACACAGCATATGAATTATTCAATGGGCATCCACACGATGCTTTGATTAGAAAAGTCATTTTAAGTTCTGCAACAAATCATGGTTGTCAGCTATCCATTATGGAACCTGTCAAGCACTTTCTTTGATCAGTCATATAACACACGACAAAATATTCCTGCCTGGTTAGAACCAAATTGTGAGGAGATACAAGGAGCCATGGGCTTTGGTGCTCCACCTACTCAAGTCTAATTCTATTAATCTGCATTTACCTGTGATTATATACAGGAAACACACAGAAAATAGCCCCTGAACAAAGCAGTGACTGTATAGGCAGAGCTCAGAAAAGACACACGGATCTTTCCAGTTTATCTAGTCAGTCCCTGGAAGGCAGAGCTCAACTGGCAATTTTTCCTTCATGTGGCTCCATAAAGAAAAGGCCATGGTGAGCAGGAGCAGGGGAAGAAAAAGCACTTTTGCTCATTATCGTGAAAAAGGAGCTGTCATAGTGTCACCTTCTTTCATCCTTCCTGCTTTGCCAGCCTTTTCTTGACCCAGGGAATGGAAGCTTAAATCAAACAGTCAGAATGAATGATGAAACTGCATGGTTTCAAAAAAGGAGGCTGTGGAGGGTAGTAAAAAAGGGGCCCCATCCAAAGGAGATAGACAACACTCAGCTGTTTGTTTCCTCAATTTCATTACGGCAGAGGCTGGTGTTTGAACAGCCCTGGTGGGAAGATGAACCCCCTTTCATTTTCTGTCTATAAGCACAGTCTGTATGGCTCCTGCATGCATAAAATACACGGTGAGGCTTAGATACTTATTTTGTGGTCAGAGGAACAGGATTAGTGGGATCTCAGAAGTGGTCAGAGAGCTGGCTCAAAATAAATTAAAAAATTGTAATTTAAAAAATGGCTGATTTTACCTAAGTTCTGCAGCGCAAGGAGGACGACGTGCCAGTTCACAAGAGGCAAGATGAACACGAACTGGGAGAGCTGCTGAAACATGGAAAGATTATCTACATACTGTATTGCTTTTAAAATCAGTTTCATGAATTATCTTCCAATTCAGGATGCAGAAAGCCTAATTCGGTTTCAGGTTCCTATTATTTCTGGTGAAGTTAAGGAAACTGATGTTTTTCAATATTTGTTTTGTGTTTTAACCAACTTTAAAGTAAGCACTTTTTTAAAGACAGAAATCCTCCCGGGGCTCTGGGAACACATGCTCCTTTGCCATGCTTACACAAATGATAGATATTTTGCCCTTGCTTTATAAATGAAACTGTAAAAAATGTGGTCTGGCTCAGAATATAATATACAAAGTTCCAGGACAGAAGTGAGTGCTATAAAACAGGTGTAACGTTTACATGGCCCTGATTGTACATCCTTAATTTAAATGGCCTTTCTTCCTCCCTCAATTAAGCAAATTCATACTGCACACATCATTAATATACTTCATAGATGGTAGGCATTATAAATTTTAAACTTTAAAAAGATAAACCTGTGTTAAAAGGTACTCTGTAACATTAACAAACACAACCTGACAAGATGTTTGTATCTAATTAAAAACACTGCAGAAGATACTGTGGTCAGAGTTGAGGCTGAATTCATCTCTGGAATTGAATGCAGTGAATTTCTACCTCAGAGCAGTTTTCACTAGAAGTGCATTTGGATCACAAAGCTAGGACTCGGGTCAAACATCCCCTGTCTGAGGTGGAGCTGGATGCATAACTTCAGTTTTATCCTGATGCTAATTGTGATTGGGAGCCTTGGTTAGTACCTGAAAATGTTTTTTGCTTAGTCTCTATATTAGTTAGAAAAACACACTGCTTTATATCACCTGGCAAAGAAAGCTACAGTAATGTGGTTATTGTATTTTTAGTGGGAATGAAAAATTCCTTGGAATTATCAAGATGTTAAAAACAAGGGTCAACTGAAGAACTGCAGAATGATCTTAGGATATTGAGCGACTGGATGATAAAAAAATGGCAGGTGATATGGTGTTAATTAGTTAAACAGTTCCAGCTTCACAGATGCAGTTATGACTGAGCTTATTATAACTGCTCAGAAATGAGACCTTAGGGTTTTGTCACAGTAGGAGTGTGTCAGTTTAGTTCCTGAGTTGCAGTGAGGAAAGCATAGACTATTAAAATTTATTAGGAAAGGAATAGGGAAGAAAACAATTACAGTTTCACAAGCCACCTACATCAGCTACAAGATATTGGGATTCTTCCATCTAATAAAGATAGAATAAAACTGGAAAAGCCATAGAAAAGGCAACAGGCATTTACAAAAGGTGTGGAAACTCTTAGCCACTTGCAGATTTCAGTCTAAGAGGGGATTTGTGAGAAACATTTATCAAATTTCCTCTAACATCAAGAAGATGGATAGGGAATAATTGTTCGGTCTCTTCCAACAGAACTGCGGGTTATCACATGAAAGCAGGGGGCACATTCAGAACACACAGAAAAAGGCAGTTCTTATACAGCAGGTAAAGGGAAGAGTGGAATTCCTTTCTGTGAGACCCTTAGTTTGATGAAAGGCTACATGGATTTTTAAAAGTAACTAAAATACGGATTTTTAAAAAGCAATCCAGAAGCAGCAAATACCTGAGGAGTCACCAAGCAAGTCAGTCTACACACATAGAGCCAGGGAAGGAATAAGGATACAGCAGAATAAGTAATTATTTGAGAACAGTATGTAGAAGTATTATATTTGAAATTTTAATATACGTACAAAATATAATTTGATCTGAAGGGTGTCTTTAACATTGCCTTATCTTAATATGGAGGAATCTGGGAAACCTGGTTTACCTCATGCACCTCCCGACTCAGGAGGACCCAAGCTCTAAGCTTAAGAGTCACTGAAATTATTTTCTCACATCATTTTCTTCATCTAAAAAGTTAAGGCTACAATGAGCACAGACATAGGCTGCTATTGCCCACAGTATTTAATGCTTCTAAAATTACCTTTAGCATGGAAAAGATGAACTACAAATTTACCCTTTAGATGCCCTTTAATTCTTTGTGCAACTAAATGAGAGGTGGTTTCAAGCATATATTTGAAGTAATGTTGCTACAAAGAATGACCAATACCTGGAGATTACCAGAATTTTAAATGGAAAAACTATTACTCCAGTAAGAAGAATTTCCAAGTTGTAGTAATAAATATTGGCTAGATTTTCAGAAAAATCTCCAACCCCTCTATTTCACTATGTTCACTTTCCCCTACTAACAACCTATCATGGGATGCCTTGCACACTCCTCAGAAGCAGCTGTTCATGGGACATAATGAATAGGATGCAGGATTAGATAGCTGAAGAGCCTAAACAGAATTGAATATGACAAAACCCAGCAGAAGTCCCTGCCTTCAAGTCATGCTTTCACATCCCAGACTCAGCTTGACGGATGTCTATTGTCCAGAATCAGATTACTTAATTCATTTCCATTCAAATTCAGCAGTTCCCTGCCGAGCTGGAAACGAGCATACACTATTCAATGTAGTTGTCAGTTTTTGTGTAAAAGACAACCATACCAATATTGCAAAGATCCTTTTGATCCATTCATGCATACAACAAAATTTAATCTGAAAATCAAGGCTTAGAGTTTCTGACATGCTGGCATAGCAAATATTTCCTGTGTGCAGCCAAATAACTAAAAAAGATCATTTGTATGAGTGTTGGACCAATGATTATCATCATAGTTTATGATGTGGTGGCAAGCAGATGATTTTAAATATACTGTATGTTTATCAGAAATAAAATACGCACTGGAACATTTACATTTACTTGGCTTTCATGCTGTTTGCAGCTGCCTGTCATTGACATGTTGGTATTACTCTGTTCACATCTTCTCATTTCAGTCTTAGTCGCATATTACACACGTATGCATGTGGTATTAATGGTTCCATTTGATAAAGGACTTTACGATACCTCACATTCACAGTGCGTTTTCAAGTGTCTGTACCTGCCCAAAAATGCATGTCTAAATTAGTTTCTCACGTGCTGCCAGGGAATGTCAGGGAGAAAAAATGGTGTTCCATAGCCCTGAAAGAGGGCTTTTCCTCTTTTCTAGTCCAGGTAGTCCTGAGACAAGAAATATACAACATTATAACATATAATTGAAAAAAAAGAATGAAGAGGTTCCAAAAATGCATTAACAGAATCTTCACTCCCTTAAGAGCCCCTACAAGGGTATAAGAACAGCCTGACTACACAAATGGAGGAGAATCAGACTGAAGTAGTTGTCCCACAGAATAGAAAGCTTAATTAGAGTTAATGATACAAATTATTAAAGAAGGCATTCAGACCACCTGCATAATTCACTTCTGTCTTAAATATTCTTTAGGGAATAAATCATTCCAAACTGTGACCAGTATTGCTACTTAGGAATACAGTTAACTTGATTTTAAATAGTGCTGCTTCTCCTGTACTATTAGACTTTTATTAATAATTATATGGAGACCACTCAAACTGTACTATTAAACTCCTTTCAACCACTGAAATAATTCACATCACCAGAATAATAATTTCAGTGTAAACAGCAATATGAGAAAGTAGGTTTGTGTAATAGATCTTACTACTTTGTTCTGTGCAAAGATGGTCAAGGATCTATGGGTATTTTGAACTTGGATTATAACACTGGTGATCTCAAACATCTATTCTTGCAGAGGTTACTGTGTACTTGCTAGAACAGAAGATACAAAATACAAGCCATACATGTGAAAGGATGCAGCTTTATATGGAGCATGCCAAAATTACCTGTTTAGATTGATATAGGAAAATCTCATCTAGCATCTACTCCTGTCAATGTATGCCTTGGGAAAGACCGTGCATCACGAATTCTAGGCAACTCCCATCATGAATTTCAAAATTCAAACACTTCAAAAGTGAAAAATAGTTTACAAGAGTTCTAAGGAGAATTCATCAGTTTTCCAAACACTGAACTGTAGTTTTCCCCTAAATTTCGGAGGTGGAGATCTAAACCCCACCATATTTTTTATGGGTTGTTTTGTGCTTAGAGAAGGGTTTTCAGTAGTTATAGGTTCTGTACTAATAAATAATTACAAATACCTAGCAGCATACACTGCTTTAAAAAAATGTGCTTAATAGATATATATGAAGCTAAAACTGAACTCCAAAGCACTTTGCAATTGGCCACATGTGCACAAGAAAAGAAAAAGCATGTAACTGTGAAATGATCCCACCCAGTAGGCGAGATTGATTTGATAGCAGTTTGAGATCTGCATTAGCATTACACTCAAAGTTTTTAATGTCCTATAGAAGAAATAAATATATTGCCTCAAAATGCTGTTACTTTGACTTCAGCATTTCTTACACAGGATTAGAGGATCTCAAGAACATCAGGTATAATTTGGAGAGCTGCTGACTGCCCTGAGTTCCTGCTGGTACCTGCAGCCAGAAAGGAGTCGCTGGCAGAGGCAGACATATCAGCCACAGGAGGCCATCCAAACACTTGCAGAAGATGCAGCTGCTAGAGACAGTGTGATTATTATGCTTATTATTTTAACATAGATTTTTTAAAAAAATCTTTAGAAGGTTTTTGAGGAGTAGAAAGTGAGTATCTTTCAAGCTGGCATCTCATTCATGTGTTAAGATTTATCAGCTTATGTTTTTTCTGTAATAACGTAGCGACATGAGAATTCAATAACAGGAAGAGCACTGAACAGGGCAGCGCTGTAACTACAGTTCAAAATCCAATTTTCCTAATGGAAACTGTCAGAACCCATCAACTAATTCCACCCTTAGGGATTAAAAGAAAAAGGCTATTCTGCAAGCAAAACTTTGCTGAGATGCAGCCTTTAAAATTCAGTGGGATGACAGAAATAAACAGAGCTTGAAAGGAGTAAATGTGATTTCTCTCTTAAGTCCTCTGTGAGACCTTTGAAGCCTTCCAATCCCCTGTACATAAGCACAGCCTGGTTTTATTGCACTGCAAGAAGTGGTCTGTCTGTTCAGCAGGAATTACTGTCCTATGTGTGTCTACTGCTGCAAAGTACCTTAAAGTAATGTGCATGTATTTCTTTTTTGAAGCTTCCACTGTAAATCCCTCTCAGAGACAGGACAGTAGACATGTTGAAACTCTAAACCTGGCATGGTAGTTCTCAAGTTCTTACACATAGTCTTGTTTCCATTTAAAGAACAATAAATTCTTGTAAAGCTGTACATTTCATCTGGCTTTCAGTAACTCATATTAAATGATGATGTAATGTCAGTACTCAGTCATGCTCCAAGTGGCTTAAATTGAACCACAAAAATACAAATTTTTTTTTATATGAAGCTCCCAGTTTTGGGGCTTATCTCTATTCAAGAAAGCATGGAAATTAGATTGCCATTATTGTTCAATAGCAACTGATAATCCCAGTGCTAACTGGGTCTTTAATCAACTTTATAAACCACCTCTGCTTCAAGTCACATCTAAAATTCAATTCAGTCCCTCACAAAATTATTTTTCTTTACAAGCCTTCAATAGAAAATCGACCAAGACAAATGTCATGTAATTCTAGGGCTCTCTGTAAACATTTTATCACAGAATTTAACCTCCACACAAGCTTATATCTGCCTAGCATGTAGGATGGTGGGCAGACAGCCAAGGACACTTTGCTGTGAATATGTGCACAAATACCCTGAAATACAGGTTTAGGGAACGGATACATCACAGAGGTAACTCTGGCTTTAGAATTGTAACAGGGGAATCCTTGGTCCTTACACAACTCAGGCTACCATTTTTGTACATAGGTGATACAAAGTAGGATTAGCAGGTAGGAAACCTAATTTGATCTTATGCTTTAAGCCAAAAGAATACAACAGCAGCAGAATTCAATTACAATTTCCTAAGCATAAAGACTTAGGAAAGACTTAAAGGTGCCCCCTTCGATTAATCAAGGAATTCATGCTGATGCTAGCATGAATAGGTCACATAAATCCTGCCCAGAACAGTGGTAGAAGTCTCTCAGACTGTGACTTGCTGGCACACCTCCTTACTTCATGAGCAAGAGTCCCTGTGGACTCCCTGCCCTGGTACAGAAAATAAATACAGTTAGCTGCAACAGTAACACATCCCAGAACTTGAAGTCAGCTGGGTTTGGATCTGCTGAGTTACCACTGGAAGAGTAAGACACATTGAATAGCATTCCAGTTGTCTCCATCTCTAAACACAGAGTGCAACGAACAGTGCAACACGCACAAAGCAGATGCATTAAAGATGATCTAGTTTTAACAGCAGCTATTGTAGCCCTTCATCGAGGTATCATTTGCAACAGGAAAGTTATAAAATCAAGAGAATAAAACTAGAGTGACAATGTCAAATTCCACACGACCAGAACAAGACAGGCAAACATAAAGAAACCCCACAACACTATTTCCTAGAACTCTGCACAGTTTAGTTGAGAAAAAAACACTTCCATAGAATCAAACCCGAACCTGATTAAAAGGCTGCATACATGAATCTCCAGAGGAATGAAGGCAGGCATTTAAGTTCTGCCATTTGTCAAGACATTTCTAAACCCTTTGCTGAACAGTAACGATACACTCTGAAGTAACCTTTGATGCAGCAGGGCCTAAGAACTGAAGTAAGCAGTGGTCTTAAGGGATGCTGGGAGCTTGTATATCTCCCACTATGTCTTTCCCACACTACCATGAACCCAAGAACCTAGATTTCTATTATTTTGATGAAGGTATTTAAATAACATTTTTTAAAACAGCTGCCAGAGTTCTCACCATAAGGTATTCATCAGAATGGGCACCTAAAGGTTGCTTGAGTCTGTCATGCATGATATGATTTTGAAGTCCTGAAATAGATTTGAGTGTGGTATATCCTTTCTTTCTGTTATTAATGGCTGTGCTTGGGTTTTAACTAGAGATCTGGAAATGAAGGGCTTGGCTTTTCACTTATAAGCAAACACTTCTGCTAGAAAATGAATTCTATTTTTTTTGCCTTTTTTTTTTTTTTAATAACCATCCTAGACCATTCATCAAATCTGGAGCCTATCACTTCTCAAAAAAGCATTAATAGTGGCCCTCGCATCTGAAACTGAAGTCATTTCTATTTCCAGTAGGACAGAAGCTTGAAAACAAGCCATATTTACCCTAAATGTTCCAGTTCTGGACAGGATTAATACTATTCAGTGAGCCCTTGCTAATGCAATCCAGACTTCTGCATGCTCATGGGATGTGGTCATTAATCCCTTAAGGACATAAATGCACAGCTGGCTTTGTTTACTGCTAGTATCTTTATTGTTGTTTTAAATGACCCGCCAGCTATTTGATGTTTGGGTACTCATGCCCTGTTTCAAGTAATTTATAACCAGAAGTCCAAGCAAAGCAGTTAAATTCCACCCTTAGCTGTTATTGCTGGCCTAATCACTACAGTGCATAAAAATTCACTGTTAGAGGATTATTAGCATCTCTCAGTTACTGAACAACATGGCACAGTACACAGCATGGAAACATCATACAGTGATAGACTGTTGCAAGTCCCTTCAAGTAATAAGTACAATCATGATCATTTTAATAACTGTAACCAATGCTTTGGAGTGAGAAGGGGTCTCTATTTTAACATTTCAGGAACATTTCAGGCTGAACGACACACATGTTGCACTTGCACTATATTGATTTTTTCCCCCAGTTAGTTGTTTATAGCCTCCACAGAAAACAAAAATAAGAAAACATCTACATTCACTGCGGAGACCTACTACTGTTTTGTTACAGCCCATCTCTAATCAAACAACATCT
The DNA here is from genome assembly GCA_016647715.1 of Pavo muticus. Taxonomy (NCBI): domain Eukaryota; kingdom Metazoa; phylum Chordata; class Aves; order Galliformes; family Phasianidae; genus Pavo; species Pavo muticus. Next base: position 2,349,203 of record JACDJE010000071.1, read on the forward strand.
CTAGGCTCTGCATGAGATGTAAAGGCAAACACCAGTGCATTCAGTAGTTTTAATGCAAGCACATAAATAAAAACCAGCAGGCTTTATTGAGGAACTAAGCTGAAAGAAACTGCAAAACATTGCAGCACATCAAGCCTGTTTCTGCTCTGGTTTCAGTGGGACTGCTTCAGATCCACAAAGCCTCTTTCACTCAGCCTAATGAAATTTCAGAAGTACAATACACCAATTCTGAAATGTTTTCATGAAGTTCTATTATGTAGGCAGTACAGCTATAACATTTAAAATAGCAGCACTGCCAGCCAAATGATATGGGTAAAAAGTTGTTTTCTGTGTTCTGTTCTTGTTTGGTTGGTTTTTCTGTTTGTTTGGGTTTTTTTTGTTGAGGCTTGAAGGGTTATTAGATGCATTTGCATTGTGATAATTTTGAACTTTTTTACCCACTTCTGTATTAAATGAGCACAGAATATATCATCCCTAATATTCTCAAATACAAACAACACACTGTGAAGGCCAAACCCATGTTTTCCTGGAGTTTGGCTTTATTAAATATACAAAATGAAAGTAAGATTAAGCTCCAATTTCTCCTTAAGGATTTACAGATTTAAGGGTTTCATCCTCAAATCTATGTAGGCTAATAAGTTCCCTTTGCAGCCAGCAGTTTCCTTATGTGACTACACTTGTTTGTAAGGTTGAAAGTTGCAGACAACTTTTCACATCCTTTCTCAGTGCTTGCAACAAAAGTTAAAATAACTTCTCCAAGGCAGTTGATGCTTCATGGGACTCCGAGGAGAATGGATCAGGAAGGAACTTCCATGTGAAATCTATAGAAGATTTTGTTTAGCAAGTTTTTCTGCATGTCAGATTTTAAGCTAACCTTACTTCCTTTTCATAACACACCCATGAATCCTAGGATTTGAATTTTTTATTGTGGAACACAGAAGGAGCCGAGAGAAAAAATTAAGTCTCGGATGCAAGAGGGATGGATCAGCATTAGGAAGTTTGGGATCTCATCCAAGGCTGAGGCATATGAGAAATTTTCCAAAAGACTTGTCCAGGGTAAGAAATCAGAAATGGAAAGTATGGCCTAAAAATCTGGCTGCAGCAGTTTAGATATTAGCCACCGACTATGAGCTAAATTGAAGGGCTAAATAGACTTTTATAAATACCTTTTTCTTAAAATTTTACTACAGTTCTGTGATGTTAAATTTAATCATTGTTTTTGCAGTAAGATAATACAAGTAGTATCTCCTACCGTTTCAAACAACCACATTTATTTTAAGTCTTCCTCCTAGTGCTCTGTTACAGTTTTCTGCTTCTGAGAACTGTTTCCTGTTTTTCATACAGATTTCCCTCTTTTCCTGTGGAAATCTATTGAGGAAACTCTATGAAAACAAAAGGAAGTATCTGCTTCCAAATACCTGTAAGACTGTCCAAAAGAACCGTCTTTGCCCACTCCGAGGCTCCTGTTGCTGTGAGCAGCACTGTGTCCCTTGGAGGCAGCTGTGAGCCCACGTGAGCAGACTGCATCTCACCGATGCAGTGGGGCCACTGCATGGCAGGAGGTCCAATAAAAAGGGAAAACCCTGCAGTGAAGTATAGTCAGCTTAAAAAAAAAATTAAAAGAAAAAAAAGAGGGGGGGGGAAAAGTGAGAAGCCAAAACCTTTTGTCAAAAATAATCTAAATTAATGTTGATTGGGAAAAGTGAATCCTGGTTATCCAACCTTCCTATGAAGACTTTTCCTAGTAACAACTTCCATCTGCCCCCCTTCACCACACTTGTTAGCTCTCTCACTTGAGAAGAGCTGCAGGGCCACTCTGTGGCCTGTCTGTGCTGCCCACCCATAAGCAGCCATTTCTCAGCAAGTTAGGCTGTGTAGCACTGAGTCACGTACAATTAAGGATCTTACCTAAATAATGCACCTTAGTGAAACTAAAATGTAATTAAACTCCTTTGTGGCAATGAGGCTACACTTAGCAAAAATTACACAGCTTCTCAAGTACTTCGCTGTTGTAGGAAAAGATATCTTGTATGCTTGACAAACTTACTGGAACTGAAGTTCATCAAATGAAGCAGACCTGTCAGTTGAAGTACTTCTGAGGTAAGCAGAGATCCACCCATGGGAAGGCCAAAGGAGGCTTAGCATGCAATGTTAGAAATAAGTTCTTACGTGAGAAGGAGCAACTATACAATGTTATGTTACATTTCTGTCATCAGCATTTCTACCTCCTAATTACATTCCTTATTCAGCTATAAAACCAACAAATGGCTAAATAGAAGCTGCTATAGTTGCTGTCAAAGTCTACCTAATAATAGGCAAACTGTTCAGATCTCTATGAACTGGTAAATAACTTACGAGGAAGGAAATTAATTATTTGGGGATTACAGTAAAGGCAGTGTTGTGTTTTGCAAATCACCTACCAGAATGTAAAACTTGAAAACAACGGACGTGCTGCTTTCAGAAAACTACTTCAAAACAAACATTGGAATAGTAAGCACAGAGCTTAAATATAAAGGAGCTTGCAGAATTGAACAGTATCTAATAATTAAATAGCCTTCTTTAAAGATCTGAGGGTGTTTTTACAAACATTAGTGGAATAGAAAACACAACATGGTGAGGTAATTGTTATTCTCGTTTCCTGATACAGGATCTGAGGAACATAGAAGCTGTAACTTCCCCACGTTCACAACAGAAAGTTGCTGGCACAGACACCTCAGGCTCAGGCCTCACAGCAGTCCCACGCTCTTTCACTTTGAACCCCCAGGCTCATCTTCCACAGCAGGAAAGCTCTCCTGGAGGAACACTCGGGAACTTACGTGATTTTCCTGGGAGAACTTAAGTACCAGACTTAAGTCTGGTACTTAAGACTGGGGCACTGATGGCTACTGCCTCTCCTGCTAATATCAACGTCCTATCTTCCAAAACACCTAGTAAAGACTACTCAGAAATAACTCACAGGCAGCTTAAAGCACAGAGTTAAGTGAGCCACCTTCCTTTTCTGCCTCTCCAAATTTATTAGGCTCTGTGTGAAGCTCTGAGATAAGTACGGAAGGAACTTGTATGACAGTAACTATGAACTGTCAGAGTTTCTGCTATATTAAGTGATACATACAGATTTCCATGCATGCAAACAGAACTGAGAAACAATGTCTTATCAAATGATTTAAGCTCTAGGAGATGAGTTCAGTAGGATCTCCATCCCACTGAAAAGTACTCCCTTGCCCCTACCCTTTGGAAGAACACTTTTCTTTACCTAGGAGACAATAAAAAGACTTCAATGACATACACTCTAGCATACAGGAAGTAAGGGAAAGATTCATAGGGATTAAATACCACACGGCTACACGATTGAATATATAAGGTCTTTTTTTCTTTATAAATACAAGCAATGGCAGAAGAAAACTATCTACAGCACAACAGCTCTGTTGCACTTGTTTATCTGCCACATAACAATTATCTTCCTTACATATACACCTGTGGTTTAAAATTTTGTGGTATTTCAGTTATTTTTGTTGGTTGTAGGCTTTAAAGAACCCACTGACATTCACTAACACTTGTTGAGCATTGATGGAGACCAAACAGTGGTTGTGAGCACATTGAAGCAGTGGGCAGTGCATTCTGGCAGTAGTGACAGTGAGTCACCTCCTCTGGTGCAGCTCATTACAAGCACGGCATGCAGGCTCTTGTTCATCACTGGCAAAAATGCAAAGCTAGTGGTTGTGACTAAGTTGGAAAACAACGTTTTGTAGCTGAGAATTGGTCTATGAAATAGTGCTATTCTGCTCTTTGTATCTCTTGTCATTTCCATAGAAATAAATAGGAGGCATTATTTTCAGAGCAACCTGTGTAAATTAAAATAATTGTTCCAGTGCAGAAGGAAGGAAAGACAGAGCTGTATAAAAGATAAGAAAAATGGAGTAATGGAATGACTGCCATTTCCATGCCTAGTAGGAAAGTTGAACCCAGGGTTTTCACTAAGACTTTCAAGAAGTTTTGTTCAAGCTTTAATAAATATCTTCTGAGCTAGTGGTTAAATCAAGAACAAGTGATATATATTTTTCTAGCTTTAAATCTGAATTGCATGCATGCAAGCTCTAGAAATTCAGACATTATGCTGAATGTCTCAGCAGAAGGGTGTGACAATAGATCTTCATTCCAGTGGAGCAACATCTGGAAATTATTTCCTTTATTTTGTTACAAAACAAGTCCTTAATGGGGCAGAAATATCTGAGTGACAATTCCGAAGTGATGCATGTTTCTCCTAGATAAATCAGTGGCTATTAAACACAAAATACCCCACATGGAGCAGTTTCATTCATCTCATATATGCTCAGAACTACCACCATGCAGTATCATCCCTCACTAGATATAGGATTTATAAAAGCACTGTAATTACTTCATCTGTTTAGCCTAATTATCTTCCATTAAGCAGTCCAAACGACTAACAGTTTATTAATGGTAAATTAAAGTTTCAAAGACAAACAAGTTTAGGAAAGCATCAAATAGCAGTGCTTAGATCTTGAGCTGCACTTCAGAGCTGAAAGCCATGCATTCTGCAAGTCACAGGAAGAAAGCTGGCCACGCCATTTCAGTTTAGCTTTCTTTTCCATATATTTGCAAAAAATTTAACTGTATGAGTGTGTGTATCCACATGTAAAGGCATCTATCGTGTACTGAGATGGTTCTTACTTAATATAATGAAGTGGCCTTACGTGTTAGTCTGAATATAAATGATTAGTTCATCTCACAGTATAACATAATAGACAAGAAAGGCTACCATCAAAATCTGCTGGCAATTTCAGGTGCTCACTCTGACTTACATTAATGCTCACAGTACCTAGTACTTTAGAGCAAAACACAAATCATAGCTTTTGTGATTCCATGTTTCAAATGCATTTCTCATACCCCATAGACTCAAATCCTACACAAACACCAAAATCAGGACCCAGTTATTAACTGTACACACCAAAATCAGGACCCAGTTATTAACTGTACATAGGTAACAATAATTACCTATAAAAGCCTAACAAGAGTAATTTGCCTAGCATTACGCAGGGTCTCCAGCAGAGACAGGAGTCCACTTCCACAAAAAAAGAATTTCTCTAGCTTAACAATGAAGCCATCCCTTACATCCATGTGCACCTCACCTGACTGGATACTAGCAGCTTCTGCAACAGTCAAGAAGGAACCTTCTCAGGAATAGGGCAAGGGTCAAATAGGAAAAATAAACTGCAATCTTACAAATAACTCTAATGTAACGTATGTGCTCCAAGACTTAAGGCAACCTTATGACATTGTGTAAGCTGAGAGCCTTGGGAAAAAAAAGTCTGCTTGAAGCGTAAGTATTTCTGTCAGGTAGCACTGCCGTGACATCTGTTTTCTACCAGCAGGGTTAGATTCCCCACATTCTCTGCACAGATTTCCGCTCTAGATGAACAGCTAACAGCACAGTAAATTATCATCTTCCATGTGGACTTGCAGAGGGAGGGGAGGAGAAACTAATTCGTGGCTGCTTTTCCCAAACATTTACTGATAGGAGAAGAATGACAAGATGACAAGAACTTGGATACCATATGAAATTTCATTAGGGACTGTGCTTGGCCCTTACAACTCATTCAGTTGTATGTTTCCTGATTGAAAGGTCTGTCTCCCAGCTTTGCACTCCTATCAAAGCCCTGCATTTTCGCATTCCCTGGAAAATGCAATGCTTAAGGCTATGCACTGATCCAAACGTTAAGATTTTCTCCAAAATTAAAAGATGGAAAAGGTTGGTGTTGTCTCAAAAATGCTTGAAATCATCATAGAAAGAGCTGTATGACAACAAATCATAACCCTGCTATGCGTGACAGTACCATCGCAAGGTTTGCCTGTTTCTATACAATAGATGGAAAGATTCAGCCAGAAAACATGTTGCCATCACCACAATGATTTTTGCTGGGCAACGGTGATTTTGGGAAGAAAATTGAAGTGATCAGCCTATAACAGATCTCCCCAAACTGAAAACAGTATTACAGAAGCTCTTATGATACAATTTTGTCCTTATTTCAGTTTAAAAGCAGGATATTTAGTCATCCTTATTATAAGAAAAGTCATGCTTTCAGAAATTTCTTTTTAATACCTTATAGATTGAGCAATTTAAAATCTAAATTGTTCATAGAATATTCATTCAATGTGATTTCTGTTGCAGAGGGGTCTGCAGCTTAAAGCATCAACCAAAGGCAGATGTATTCTCTTAGCTCTGGAGTGAAAACAGATTCCACCTGTATGATATACAAAAAGCCATAAATGAGACAAAATATGCACACACTGTGAGCTCTGCCATTCCCTGTTGGAGATGAGTCAAAACCAAAACCATTTCAAGTTCCCTGAACTCTTACAGTTTGGGTAAAAGTAGCACAAAAATAAAATCACACCAATTTTAGTTAAAAACACAAAACAAAGCCTAGCTTACCAGACTGCTTACCAGTCTGTCTAACTGGTCCTTTGGGCCATGTACATGTCCACACATTTATTTGACCTGCTTTAAATAAGTCTTTAAAAGGGAACAGTAAAGGATCTATAAATGTGAAGGTAAATAATTCCTTAGAGTTATCTTATGATTAGTGAGGAATTATTTAAGTCAGAGACTTGTTTAGCACCAGAAGCAGGTGCAGTTTTGCTGCAGTTAGAAGTTTCCATAACAATAAGCGGAGTGCCAATTAAAAGCCAATTAGTCATGGATATTACTTTAAGGTCCAGTTCTTTCCAGCTCTCCGCTCTTCAATTTCCCTTCTCTGGAGCCGCCCATTATTCTCACTACAAAGACCCAACATGCATGGGCACTGTGTGCCTGTCACCAGGGAAACCTCGGCGCACCCAACACAAACGCTTCCCAGGCACCTCCAGAACTACTTGCCCCTCTGATCTTTGCCCTAAACAAATGTGCTGTTTATTCACATTGCTTCTCGTTTATGAAGACCCACTAGATGCTGCATGAATACTAATGAGAAAAGAATTTAATCTACGCTTAAGAATGAGTAGAGATTCCACTTTTATGCATTTACCATGACAGCAAATGCAGACTGCTTGGCCTGTTTCATTATGCTTGTTCTTTAAATCCTGGGATCTCCCTCAGTTTAAAATTAAGTGTCTGGATCTAGCTCTAAGCTTTCCTGAACAATAAAAAGCTCCCAAGTAAGAAAAAATAATGTAGTGGTTAAATCATATGATGAGAAATCAGGAGATCATGGTGTTTCCACCACCAAAAAACATCACTGTGCGTCCCTTCATGCCTCCATCACCTCACTTTGGGATGATGAAATATTGTGTACTCCAACAGTGTGGAGCATGAAGCAAAATTCTGCTGGTTTGTTTGCATCTACTTTTAAGCTCAGAAAAATTGAGAAAATCCAGTCACAAATTTGCTGCCTTCTTGAAATATTGCCCAGACTCAATGTGGGATTCTATTTTCATGTAAAATAAACAGTCCCTTTCTTCCAGTAGACAGCAAAGATTCATTGCTTAATTAAATCTGCTCTTCAAATTCTGTGCCCAAACTCAGATAAGAACCTTCAATCCATCTCACATTCAGTGTCTAGCAATGGTTTTCAAGGAATGCCCAACTTTTCCTTGCAGCTATGTGAGGAGCAGCAGTTCCCTTCCCCCCACCCCCCAACTTTCCATGCAGTCAAAAAGACTTCTGGCTCTGCCTCTCTGATCTTTGGCTCTGAACTTTTCAGACTGCTGTCTTAAAATGTTTTGGATTACAGGAATGAGAAACAATTGTTTATACATCCCTTCCTTAGAACTCCATTGCACAGGGCATTTCCCAATCCCTGTACCTCCTCCCCGCATGGCCGTTGGTCCTTTCTTTTCATCTTCCCCACTCCCTGCTATGGATACAGCATCACATCATTCTGGATGCCTGGCAAAGGCACACCACAGCAATTTATCTCCAGTGCAGTTATTTCCAACAGATCCTTGACATCTTATCTTAGCTCATCAAATAGAAAATCTCTTGGGTATTTGGTTTGTTTTCTTTTAAAAACATCCATATTTACTCAATTTGCCCTCCCATATTTTCTTCATTTTTTATCTGGCACAGAAAAGCTCTGAAATTCCAGCTTGTCTGGCCATGTGTTCCTTCACACACATTTAAAATCTGCTCCATTTCCAAACCCCTTGAAATAGTTGCAATTGCTATGCTTAGTTTTAGTAATCTTTGCTGCTGTTTTATCTAGGGCATAAGAAATTCTAACTTTGCTATATTTCTGTTGGAGAAAGCAAGGCATAAGTGACAGCCTGAGCCAGATCTAAATCTTGATTCTGAAGCACGTGGGTCTGAAGGCCCTTGCTGAAAGTTCACGTGTTTTTCTAGCTCTCCAGATGAGTATCTCCAGAGAAGAATGATACAGCTGTCTTTCAACATGCACTGAGCAGGAAAACCTAACACACCATCTGTATGGCTCTCTTTCTTTCTCAACATTTAAAGAGAGCTGATGACAACATCTCAGGAGAATTACCGCAGAGATTGTACTTTGTATTTCATCAGCTAATTCTGAGTTCCTTTGTAAGAACTGCAGAGAGGTGAAAGGTGTTATTTGTGTCTATCCTGAAACTGGCCAAAGTGGATGTAGTCTATTACCCAAGTCCTCACAAAGGCACTGAATTTTATGGGAAGGGTTTTAAAAATGTTTTTTTCTTTTTTAAAAAATGAAGGAAAAAAAAAAATCAGAACTTCTCAATGTTGTTTAGACTGCAAGCTAAACTGAAAAGAGGTTGCCAGATGTAATACATTATTACCATCAACGCTTCTCCCACTAAACATTACAGCACTTAGCCACTTTTGTAAAAGATTTTCACAATACTTCAGTATTCTTCTGAGTTCTTAATGGGTTAAAAATTTTAACCATCTTTGACACTACAGTTAATATTCAATGAGATCTCAATATCTCTATCTCTAGAAATCTCCAAACATACGTAAATTACACTGTAGCTCAAAATTAAAAGAACCACCCACAAATACCAGACAGCCATCAGAAGACTGTCAGTGATCACTGGTGAGTATCAGACCTCAACTTATTTTTCTTTAGAAACAAAGGAAATAAGCATAATTCAGAAAATTGAAGTGTAACATCCTTGTTAAAGGAAACATTACTATATTTCACAGTTACTAACCACAACATTAAACTCACAGCAAAACCCTGCAGTGATGATCCCAGAAGCCTCCATTTTGAATTCCCAGACTTGCTATTTGCAGGCTACTTAATGATTTCCCCCCTTCCTCCTCACCCTGAACTAATGAAAGCTAAATGACTAGCCAGGCTTCGTTCTGGAGGCTGCTATTTCCCTTGACTTTGCAGGAAATCTGATTGTTGCTAAGTTAATACCATAAACTGTAAACAAAACACATCATTAATTTTCACGCAGTCCGCTCTATTGGAGAGAGTGAAAAAGAAGCAATGTTTTCTAACGTGGTTTGCCTCAAGTTTCTATCCTGAAGATTTTTGAAATACAGACTTTTTGTTTTGCTAAACTCACGACTACTCACCCAGTGCACAAACACCTACAGACACCATGAGATCCAGTACTGGTGTGGCTCTTCAGAAACCAATGGCAGCTGTGGTATTTTAAACAAAAGCTCTCAGCAATACTTATCTCTAACTCGGCACCAGCTTTCCTCTTACTACATCTCAAGTCTCGTTTCGAGCAGTGGAACTTACTGGCAGGAAGTACTTGTAAGGTTTGCACAAAAATATTGTGTTCTACAACTTGCTTCAGCAGAACTAATTTTCCAGGAGTTTTAACTCTCAGTTTTTGCTGATGAATATTTAATGTGTTAAGTGCAAGGAATATTCAGTATTAATCAAACCAAGACTAACCCTAGGAAATGTTTAGCGGGAACTTAATTTACTGTAAATCCGAATTTGTTTTGCTTTCTTCTGCACGTAGATAATTTGTGAACTATGTGATGGCTCCTACTGAGAAAACAATGTGATGGTGCTATTGCGTGGAAAGTACACCGGTGTTAAGTTTTGGAAGTCAGCTGTTCTCTAAATTGTAGAAAAGGGAACAATAGAAAAGTACTCTATATGAAGTACAATACATTTCATTACACAGCATACATGTGTAATGTATACAACCTTGTAATGAACTGGACTCTGTTAATTGAGCTCCATATCCAAAAGGCTGCTTATTCCTGCCTCTGAAAATACTTGATATAAGTTTTATGTATGGACTGATTTTCCATTTATCTGATATAACTATGGTTTTATTACAAATAACTGGTTTTATAATTCCATCGTAACTCTAATTTCACTACCCATTTGTGGAATTGAGTTACATATATATAGTGAGAAGAACAGGACTGCTAAAATAAATTCAGTACTGTAAGCTGTCTCAGTTTCATGAACTGCATTTCTACTATTTTGGATGTAAATAGGATCATCTGGATTCATTTTCTTTGTCACCAATATTGCACACTGCCATTGTATTTCGTCTAAAATAACAATAGTGATAGCTACACTGTCTTTCAATGTATCCATTGGAACATTTTAAACTCAACTGCATGAAAATTAACTCTGGATTATTCCTCCTACTTTGAATTTCCTTAAAGGTACTGCCCCAGTGCTGTCCATTTTGCTAACTATAACTTCCTCAGTCCAAATAATCATTATTTTCTCATGAATTATGTTGCTTCTTAAGAAATAGATTTTGTTGAGAGGCTTATGGTCTTGCATTCATCAGATACGCTTTTTTTTTAATCCATTAGCAATGCTACTCATCTCTAATGTAGCTGATAATCAGGGTACTTCCCTGTCTTAAAAAAAGACAGGAGTAGCACACTTTGAAAACTGTTTTCTTTAAGACAGATTTGGGATTGCTAGCAGTTCAGAAGTGCAATGATCACATTTGCAGGTGTGTGACTCTGCTCACGTGTCACTCCTTTTGATTTTCCAGTCTCTTCATCCCCAGTACTCAGGAAACTTAGATCTGGACTGCCTAAAGGCACCTTAATGATGTCTTCTGTTATAAATAACTGAGCACAGAATTAGAAGGCAGAAGTACTTCATACTAATCTTAACTTTGCTTTTGAACCAAGTGCATAGTGTCATTAAAAGCTCCTGTAAACAACATAACTCACATCTCAGTCTCACTGAAATAAATGCGGACAAGTTTTTTATGTCTTTATGAAACACAGACCATAAACTACATATTTTTATATATAGGGTGTACTGAAATGCCTCACAAGGGCAGTATGAAAACCAATTATCAAGTACGTATAAAGTGTTTGAACCTGTGAAATACAACACTACTACTGCTATCCATGTGGCACTTCATTACCTGCTGTTTCATTTCAGGGACCCACAAAAATGCTTTAATATCAGCATTAAGGGAGATGATACTCTTGCAGAGCTACTTTCTATTACTGGTCTTCAGGCTGAACTGAGTCTTGGTTCAGTGCTGTAGCCTGACATCTATAAGCCTGAATACCAGTCTAAGTGACTGGATGTAGGACTTGCCACCCTAGATATAAACGTGTTCATGTTAAAAATGAAGCACATACACTGTATCACTGTCAGTGGAGAAAGGAAACTTTATGGCCAGAGTAGACTGTTTCCATGTATATTTTCCAGATGTCCTTGACATGAACTAAAAGCCACAGGCAATATTTAGTTTTTATTACCTAAGTATAAGAATAGTTGAAAAGCACCTTCCTTTGATTCCAGCAAAAAAGGACTCAATGCAGTCCTCGACAGTTTGATTTCACAGGCATTGAAGGATGATGACCCTATTCCTTTATTTCAAGCTTGAACGGTATTTTTCATTCACCATTCATGTGTCACACTGTGGACATTCATCTTGGTTTCTCCAAATTTCCTACAAGTCCACCTTATTTTGTCTTTCTTTTCCAGATCAGAAATTGTGAAGTTTCAGCTTGCTTCCAGAAGCAGCCCAGAGCAGAAAGATGCAGCAGCTTCATCAGATGGAAGATGCTGCTTCTCTGTTGTGCAACAAGATCGAACATCTCCCACCGGCAGAGCTGGGACTTCTGAAAATGGTATCAAGCCCAGTACTGAACTATTCCCTCACCTATTTTTAAAGATCCTCAGCAGAAAACTAATTAGATATTAACCCACCAAGGCCACAAATAAGTCTCAATATAGCTTGAAATCCTAGATTTAAATAAAAGGTAATATCACAGCTTTCTACTTCTCCCTCGCAACATAGCTTTGTTTCATGCAAGACTGAACGTGTCACTTAGAGTTATGACTTAGAGCAACTAAGTCCCTCATGATTCACCTTACCAAAGCCCTCTTCATTTCTTAGAAGTATGAAGTTTTTATTTGTTTAATTCAACAACAAAAACCTCAGAACATGAGATAAAATTATTTACAAGGAAACCGTTTAATCATGATACCTGGAAACATTCTGTCTGCTTCAGCAGCTCTGAAAAGATCCAACTTGTTTAGCACATGTAGCCCTAACCACTGTCATAGCATCACTCACTTGAGATTCCTCATGGGACTGAATGAAGTATTCTTTGTAAGTCTTCTAAGATCCTCAGGTTTGCCTAGGCTGGCTCTTGCTAAAAGTGACCTAGACTAGGATTTACTGGTACTTGGGCTTTCAAAGAGATTATAACTTCTGGTAGATCATTTAACTGCCGTAATCATTAGAGACATTTATGGCAATGCCAAACTTCTCCTCCCAACCTCTCTGCTCAGTGCCAAGTAGACAGCAACTGCAAAGTAAATCCAGCTTACCTTCAGTGATTTTTTACATACCTCATTCAAAGATGACAAAAACAGCTACCTGAGATCAACTGCAAGTAATAATGCACCTTTACTGCAGACTAAGATCTATTTGTAAAGCATAAAATTAGACTTTGTACATAATGGAGCTGGCAAGCAGCTGCTCAGGGACGCAAAAAAATAATAAACATAAACAGCACTGCAGCACGTTCTCCATTTGGCCAGGCTTATAAAATGAACCTGCTTTCACAAATACGTTACTAAATCAGGTGCTTTGCCAGCTCAGAGACAGATTCCACATCTGATACGTCACAGTTCAAGTTCAAAGAGCTTTCTAGCAAAAGTTTCTCAAACAAATTAGCCAGAAAAGAAAAATGAGTCAGAGCAAAACTGTGAAGTTGAACAAACAAACAAAAAAAGGCCTGGACATCTGGGATAAACCCAGATACAGTAGTTGTATAAATCTAAATACAAGTTTATTTTCAAAAACCTTTAGTTACACTTTAACAAATATTAATTTCTTATAGCAGAAGAGCACTTGGATCAATGGAATTGTGCAAATTGTTCTGCATTAGCTAAGTTACACATCATTGCCTAGGCATCATAATAAAAGTGCTCTGTGATTTTCATCAATAGAAGAATTTTATTAAAACACTGCCTTTACATCAAGAGAGATACCTAAGAAGTTTGGCTTTTTTCTCTCTGGTTTCCAAACTTGCTAATCATAACCTACATGAGGGATGTCAAAAATAGCCTTTCCTACAGGCATTTTTAAACAGAGCAGAGGAAATTATCACATATGAAAAAGTACTGGGAATGTCTTCAGATACGTGTGAGAATACTCTGAGATTTGTGTGCTTTTTGTCTGTTTTTAAAAATCTAACCCGAGTATCAGCTAGCTATACCAGATGCAAAAATAATGCAGTGGATTACACGTACCAGTTTGAAGCTCTTCAGTGACTCCATAGTTCTGTGCAATATCGGTTCCCACGGCTGCCACATTTGCGAACTCAGATCACTATCCCTTCAAATGCCTAGGGAAGAAAAAAAAATCATAGTTCCCGAGTAATGTTTGTTCGTGTTCAGCCAGTAACTTATTGAACTCGTTAACCTATAAACTAGGTACGTTCAACGCCACGGGAATCGAAATTTCGTTAACACACACGTGCCGAGCGCTGACCGAAGGCAAAGCAGCGCGGCACGGGCCGCCCGCTCTCGGCCGGCAGCGGTACAGCAGAGCCCGAAGGCCGCGTGCTGCCGAGCTCGATGGAGGAGCGCGGCTGCCCCCCGGAGGGGCTCCTGCCAGCAGCACGGCGCGGGGCCTCCACTGGGACACAACGGAGCGCTGCGTCCGTTCCAGCAGCGCGAGTCCCCGGGGCAGCAGCAGCCGCGCTCGCAGAGCTACCGGGGGTCAAACAGCGATTGATTACTGCGTTAAGATTATTAAAACTATCTAACCAGCCAGCAATGATCAAAGCAAATAGTTTTGAAATTGAAAATAATGTTGAAAGCGTGAGCCAGATGTACAGTCCAAAAGCCTGGTTTTCAGGCACTGAAAATGGCTCCCAGTAAGCTACAGGCATCGTAACTACCAAGGTCCAGCAAATACCTTCACGGAGTAAAAATAAGAGATAAACACAACAGCTTCTCTAACATACAGCTTAAAAAATATTGAAATATCTCTGGAGCAGTACATGTATACATACATATATTACAGAGACATCATTAATAACGTACTTGGCACACAAGGAGGCTTTGGGTTTACATTACATAGATACACCTAAGGTTGATACCTACAGGTCAAATGTTAGCTACGTACATAAATCACTCTCCCTACAAAACACAGCAAGACAACAAATCAGAAAAAAATTAATTCAAACTCTTGCACTCCAAATACACATTTGGATAGTGAAGAAAAAAAGCCCACCCTAACAAATACACATTTCATTCCTGCTGAAGATTGTATACTAAATTTCATATGTGAAAGGTAATTGTGCTCCCTTAATAATACATCATCTATTCACTCTTAAATGAAAGCAAAGAAAAAAGTTGTAGGTTACCTGCAAGAGGATGCTGAAGTGCTCAATGTTTGTAAAATAATAATCTCTGCTAAGAGAGCATTACCCTAGCTTTAAGCCACTTTCCACAGCTGATGGAAGACCTTGTACTGTGCCTTACCCGGGCAGTTTAAACCTCTGTCTCACCGGTTTAATTTGTCACAGCTGTGGTACATTGGGGGTTGTTTTGCAGCTGAGCAGCTGTTGATCTCTCAGCAGATGAACAGCTGTTCCGGGCGGTGGAGGGCCAGGCGGCCTCTGATGAAGAAGAGGAGAAGTGGGCAGGAGACCAGCAGCCCCAGGCAGCCTGTGTAAAGGAAATCCTGGCCAAGCTCCCTTGCTGTGGCAGTGGGTATGTTCCTGAGATTTGTTTTACCCGAGCCCTTTGAGAATATAACCTTGTGATCTGCGGGCACTGTGGCTTCAGTAAGAGGTGGTAATCCTGCAGATCCAAAATCAGAAGGCCTGTGTGCAGCATGGGGCAAACAATGACCTAATCCTAATCAGCATCAGCTGGGACCTATTCATTACCTGCTCTGCCAAAAGATTTGTGGGAAGGTTGGTTTGGGGGGTTTGTGTGTGTTTTTGATGTTGTTTTACCTTTTTTAAAAAAACAACATCGTCATCATGAGTTTTCACTCACTTTTTTCTTCATATATATACACAGATGTGATGAAAAAAGATGGAAGAAGCTCATGACGTACTTGGAGACCAGCTGTGCTGATGGCTATGAAGCTGCTGTAGAGCTAGAGGAGCAAATCAGCCAGCTCAGTGAGCAGCTGGAGCTTAAGGGGCACGAAGTGAAGAAACTGGAAACAAATATGGAGGAGGTAACAGGGGCCAAGCATATGGTGAAGCAGTTGTTTATGTACCTTTAAGTGGCTACACCTGTACCAATATGCGTTTACATTTTGTTCTAGCCATTCCACTTTCTATCCCTGGTGTTTCTCCCTGTGCTATTCCTTTGCAAAACTACATCATGCTTTCCTGTGGCACCTGCATTTCCAGCATGGCCCCAACCTAAACCTCCATTTCTTTGGAGGATGAAATGTGCACCAGCTGCAGTCAAAACCAAGCTCTTCAAATACCATTCTTTACTGAACCTGCCTAGGATGTTCACTGATATTGTGTTTGGGACTGGTACTACTATAGCCCAAAGGGCAGCATGCTAACAGTAGGGTTACTATGGGCAGCTGTCAGTGGTCCCTCACCTCTGGATGATGCACGCTTCATGTCCTCCTACTCCTCTGGGAGCACAGTAACTTCTCAAGAAATCCCTCCAGCTGACTGAGATGCAGACATTCACTATTTTTCAGTCCTTAAAAGAGAAACATTTAGCTTAGTCTGGCCAGCTCTGAGATGTAAAACTAGCATATTTGTAAATTAGAAAAATACATCGTTCTCAGGTTTAGCAGCATGCTGATCTTTGCTTTAACAGAGGTTGTAACCACAGTAGTTCAAAGCCTCAGTGCAGCATCCTGGCAGTCCTGTGTGATGTAACTTTTTAAATACTGCAAGTGGCAGCCATTGAAAGACATAGATTTAAATACTATCTATCTTTCTATGAAACAAAATAAGACAGATTGCTGACTCACTGCAATGTAAATTTAAAATCAGAAGGATTAGTCATTTTGAGCCTGGTAGAAATTTATTCTTAAGCTCCTTTGCATTTACTTACCCAGTATTGTATCTCATGTACAGCTTTTGGTATTTTTTGCTGCTGCAGTACAGACAGACAAGTAATAAGTAATTTCTTTCAAGAGGTTTACTGTCCTTGTAATCAGTACCAAATGAACTGGAAGACTGAGAAATGCTCTCTCACATCAGATTTGCAAATAAGTATATTTGATGGTTTAATAAACCACCAAAACACTCTCTGACCTGAAAAAAATACTTTATATGTTGCTCTGTGTACTTCTGTTTGGACTTGCTCAGTGCTAAAAGATGAGATAAATAACAGCAAAGCTAACAAGTAAACTCAGCAGGCAAGTGCAAAGCAACACTCTCAAACACTGATTAGTAATTGATCCAGTCTAACACTGTAAAACCAGGGGATAAAACAGTTGTGAATTTTTTCATGTCTTGAAAGTTCTTCTTTCCAACAACTGAACTCTTAAAAATACTTTCTACTGCAGACCTGGGAGGAAGATGTCAGGACAGGGGCACAGCGGGAGGAGAAAACATGACCAAATTCTAAAAATGCAGTGAGATGCTGCCAGGTGTTGTGTCGCAAAGCAATGCCAATGATTTTCTCTAGAAGATCCCATTAAAACTGTCAGTCTAATTAAAAGATGACCTGTCATACAGATTCAAATGAAAAGTTCGTTCTAACATCACATGCTTGATGACAACAAGCAGTGGTTGTTTAGAGGAAAGGAATGAAAAGCACTACAGAGAATTTTCCTCTTGGTGTTAGTCACCTGGTTTCCAATGAACAGGGAACAGCCACATCTTAAACTGGACAATGCATTGACAGCTTCATGTTTAATGGCCAGTTTTGGAGCTATTTAACATCTGTTTAACCTTCTCTCTCTTTAGCTGGCAATGCATTTGATATCTCCCAGCTAGGAGTCACACAAATTAGTTACAAGAGACGAGCTTTGAGGACTGGTTTTTCTTCACTTTAAATCTGTTGCTGTATCATCCACTCTTACTTAGTTCTTTTGGTTGGGAAAAATAGTTTATAGACTTTTACAGTGAGAAACACTGCCTCACTTATAACCACTCCTAGCCTGCTTCGGCTCTCTTTGTATAGAAACCATTCCTTCCCTTATTCTATTTTATTTTTCAGTGTACTTTGTATAGAAACCATTCCTTCCCTTATTCTATTTTATTTTTCAATGTACTTTTCAAGCTTTTTTTTTTTTTTTTTTTTTTTTTTTTGAACGAGAAGAGCTGAATACAAGTCCATCACAGCGTAATTATAGTTTTTGTTTTGTCCCCAGTTCCTATTCTAACAGCTCCTAGCAAGTATCCTTTTGATCTCTGGTGACCACAGAGCTATTTCCAGGAGATTACAGCTCTCCTAGATCTCCTTGAGTTGTAGTCATCATCACTGCATGTTTATGGCATGATGTACCTTTCCTACATGCCTTATTTTGCTATTTTGGCATTGAATTTCTTCTGCTCTTTTATTGCAGTTATTCAGTATCACACAATCCAGCAGTAATTCTTTGCAGGCACCTTTTTTTACATCCTTCCCCTCACCCCCTCAAAATGTATCAGTAGCAAACAAACACTTTGTTCACTCCTCCTTAAAATAATTAATGAAAATGCTCTGGTCTTAAGCCAGATCTTTGTGAGATCCTTCCTTGTGAATGCTGACTCTTCAGTCTGGGTCTGCCATTCTGTGCTCAACCCCCACCTTTTAACTACTGTGAGTCCACAGCAGGAGCTACTTGCACTACTGTCCTATAGCAGTTACATTTTGGCTATGCGTCTTTGCAAAAGTTTTATGCAGGTTCAAAATGCACTCATCTGAATTAACATTATTCATACATGCTCTCAAATATATCTGATGGGTTCCTTCCCTATGTTTGTCTACATATTCTGCTATGTGCAGGGTCATCAACCACCAGACCAGGCTGCCCAGAGCCACATCCAGCCTGGCCTTGAATGCCTCCAGGGATGGGGCATCCACAGCCTCCTTGGGCAACCTGTTCCAGTGCGTCACCACCCTCTGGGTGAAAAACTCCTAACCTAAACCTCCCCTGTCATAGTTTAAAACCATTCCTCCTTGTCCTATCACTATCCACCCTTGTAAACAGCCATTCCCCCTCCTGTTTATACGCTCCCTTCAAGTACTGAAAGGCCACAATGAGATCTCCCCAGAGCCTTGTCTTCTCCAAGCTAAACAAGCCCAGTTCCCTCAACCTTTCTTCATAGGAGATGTGCTCCAGCCCTCTGATCATCTTAGTGGCCCTCCTCTGGACCCATTCCAAGAGCTCCACTTCTTTCTTATTCATTATCCTTCTTATTCATTATCCTGGCTTTATTTGTGTGCTGTACTCCAGAGCTCAGGTTTCTCCTATAGCATTCTCTCTCTTTTGTAAGGGTACCACCTATCAGCAACCGGCTTATTCTCAAAACTGACATTTGGCAAGGTAGTATTTCCATTTCACAACCAAGGCACAGATCCAAAATCAGGCTATGCTAAGGGACTTGGGCAGAACCCAGGACACAACCCACTCTTCTGAGCCTTGCAACCCAACTACTCACCATCCCTCCTCATTATCTAAGTTTTAAAAATAGCTTGTGCTCTACAATCATCATTTTCTTATTTGCAAATGTTAAGGTATGAACAGGTATTAGATGTAATCTATCTAGGGAAAGCAGTCAGAATGTTTTAACGCTACATTAAGCCACAGTCTGAAAGCACAATAAGATGAGAGAAAAAACTAGACATAGGCATACATACAAATGTTTATAAATATAGAAGTATCCAGAAACTAGCATGCTTACATAGGACAAGGAGACTGTTATACTGTAACAGTTAAGGAAAGAGGCTTACTACAAGCCAACATGACTAAGCAGCAGCTACGTGATGGTATGGGCACAGGGCCCTGGCAGGGTGCACAACCAGGATAGACGGGCACCAGTTATGAATTTCCACGAGCATCTGTTTGACTGCATTTTTGGAAAGTCCATTTCACACATAAAAATAATGACGTTTTTTCCTTTTGTGTAACTTCAAGTGACTGTTCCTGCTCTACAGGGAAATATAACTACTTCCTGTGTTTCGTGAACATCTGTGGCAGGTGGTATTTACAATGCAGAGGCATTCTGCAATGTAATAAAGGAAACCTTCTGTTTAATTCACTGAAAACCTCGCATAGCCTCTAGAGCATCTCAGTCAGACTGCTGCCACATCGGGGGTAACAAAGTTGGCTCAACATACAGGAAAATGTTAGTTTCTTCATCTAAAGTGTGTTCAGACAGTGATGTTGAAATCACTGTTTGGCAGATGGGCCAGGTTAAGTGATTCAAGCTTCTGTATCTGTTCTGAGATGTATAGCTCAGAGGAGCTGGAAAGTCTCACGCAGCAAAGCACACAGAGAGTTAATGTAACAGGGAAATTTGCATCTGATGGAGCAATACGTGCCAACTTTTAGCACTGTCAGAAACTAAAACCTTCTGCAAGGCTCATTGTGAATCAGGGACTAACTTATTTTTTCACTCTGATGACATTTGTGTGTTAGGGAACTGAAATTCTTTCCCATTTATTAAAAATCCACTAGCATACAAATCTCCACAAATAAAATCTATTAAATACTGCACATATTGAGGTCTGCAGCCTTTCTGGTTCTCTGTAAATACTCCTAAAATTGCAATAAAGATAAAAGATGACAAACAAATGTCAGCAAACTTAGCATTTGCCTCACATGATTTTGGTTTTCAGTGTAATGTTAATAAACAGATTCTATTTGCAACAAGAAATTTCATTAAGTGGTAATTTCAGAATGCTGGGCTCAGCAATGAATGGGAAATGAAGTTCATAAAACTGAAATCTGTCAGTGCTCTCAAAGGCCCAAAACTGACATATGAGTGACATACTTTCCAGAGGATGCTTTCCAGGCTCAATTTAGCAAGTTAGCTATGCATCTGCAGTGGGTGTGGGTCTGTGGCAAACAAAGATAATTACTTTTTCAAAAGGTGCAGTGGCTTTCCAGTACAGTATTAGTCACTTCAGTTCTGCATTAAAAAAGTAATGTTCAAATCCTTAACATTTTTTTCACAGGCAGGTTTAGGAAACCAACAGATTGGTTCAGCTTTGGAAGGTCCAGATCTAAGAAGACCCCTCCTGTGCAGAATTTCTGTAGAGCATTCTAAAGTCTTGCTGAATCTGGACCTTTATGTGCTTAGTTGCAAAGCGTGTCAGTGTTTTGCAGAACCAGAATCTTGGAAATCATTCTGTAGGACTTTTTTTTCCCTCCGCGAAAATACTTTGAAGAAATTGGCTAATTACCTCCATGTTTCAGTGAATATACAGATAGCTGACTTACAGGAGCTGCAAGACCAAAACATGACCACGTTGGTGAGGGAACACAAATCAGTTATGTTTTATAGAGGACTACAGGAATGCTAAGTGTTAGAAAGGAGAAGTAGGAATGCCAGTACTTAAAATTTCTGACTGATCTGCTAGCATCCAATCTTGAATGAATTGCCATTATGTGCAAGTGTGAAGCATGCATTTCCTAGCTACTATTGATTTCTTTATATAGTACATTAAAGAAATGTACTTTTCAAGAAAATCTTCTTGAGTGAACAGACATTTACCAGATAAAGGGGAAAACTTAGCTTTGCAATTGTTAGGCAAATAAGTTAAAAGCTACAGTGCTTTTAATTCCTGTGTCATTATCCAGATGAAAGGCCCATTGCTAACTGAACTGCAGCAAAAAGTGGAGGAAACCGAAATGTTGAAGATGGAGCTACAGATGTTGGAGACTGAGAGAGTTAGGCTGTCACTGGTGGAAGAAAAGCTCATGGATGTTTTACAGCTTCTTCAACAGCTACGAGACTTGGTATGGCAAGAAAGTAGCCCAGTAACTTACAACTGTTTATGATAGTGTTCTTCTCAAACCAAAAAATGATGTTCATATATTCTATTCAGCACAAAATCCTTTACACCAAGAAACATTTTTACATGCATTTGCCCTTGGAACTGCCTAGTGATTTCAGAAAACTTTTAAACTACTCAGGATGACTTTCAAAAAGAGTCCTAGAGGTCTCCTTTGAGGTAGGTCTTGAAGTTCTCATTATTTAGAGGAAACGAGAAACTTCCTTTGAAATTACATATCAGCATGGACTATATGGAGGTTGGTAAAATGCAGCAACAACACAATCCCCTTCAAGCACATTATATGACATTATGGTGAAGGAAGTGAAAACATTTGTCAAGTACTTAGGTAAGCAGAAAGTGGCCTTCCAGGCTGGAATTTGGCTAAAACACTCTAATCTCTTTTTTCACAAACCTTTTATGTCTCAGTCTGTAGTCACAAGTTGTAGAAAACTAGGAAGTGAGCACCCCATGACAGCCTGTACAGGAGCTCCAGCACACTGCGCTCAGCCTCAGGCTCAACCTGCTGTACAGCACCCGTGCTCGGTGGCAGCTCCTGCCTTGCCATAGCAGCTGATCAGAGGGATCCTGCCTTTGCAAAGCACGGGCTCCTGGCACCAACGGACGCCAAAGCCTCAGCCTGAACCTGAGGTCAGTGTTCGTAGGTGGATAAGAGTCCAGCTTCTCCCCAGCAGTTTAGGAAGCCTGCAGCAAAATTGAAAAAAAAAAAAAAAAACAAAAAAAACCTGGGAGCCTTTTTTTAAGTGCATCCTACAGTAGCACTGATTCAGTATTAAAGCAGTAATACCCCTTCTCATATACCAATGTTGTATTTTTCTGTGAGAAGTTTCTTCTCTGATTAACAATCCAAACATGGATTTATAAAGGTGGATACGAGGACATCACAGAAGTACATGGCCAGTGTGGTAAGCCTTTAGAAAACAAATCTCAGTCTCTTGCTTGGGGACTGATAATGGCCAGACAAAAGACAGGCAAATTGGATAATCTGCAGAACATGGGGTATGTTGGGAGCCATACTGTAGTGCCGGGATCTAATTTCTTCAATAATGATTCAGAATTCTCCTTAATTTTCAGCAAAGCTTTGCCTAATCTGTGTGAGATGGGAATGCTTCCTCAGAGCACTGTGCTCTGGTAGAAGCATGTTCATGTTCCACTGATGACTCCAGGGAACAAGTGCAATATCTCATACTGTGGTAACTCATTCTAGCACTTGACAAGGAAATTCTCCTTTCATATTGTTAGTCTGACATATGCATCAATAACAATCCAGTGGAGGATTAAGCTAGTAACAATTATGAGTGGCAGCCAGCATAATAACCTTTTGTGTCAAGACTTCAACGTGTCATTCACTGGTCAGTTATATTACTGCAAATCATTTCTGCTTAGGAGACAATCTATCACCCAGTGTGCCATGTCTTGGTGATAATAGCACTTAATGCTAATCATTGCTGGAAATAAGCCACCGCGTGGGGCCAGCTTACATAGCACAAGTACAGGCAATGATGCTGTCAATGAACAAGGAGATTTACAGCATTTCCAGTAGAAATTAGCAAGGATCCCCTAAATCTCTAATGGGTTACACTTCAAGCAAAAGAAAACTTATTCATCAGTAACTATAGTTTTAAATGTCAATTTCCCAGCATATTATATATTCCTTCATGTTACAAATACCCCAGTATCTCATTTGCAACAGAATCTACTAGAAAGCAATGACTTTCCAAAAGCAAACATGCTTTGTCAGGAGTATTAAAAGCTCACAATGTGTTGCAGAGATCCTGTGTAATCCCAGCCTGCCACAAGAGTCTCCTTCTCTGGAGACATTCAAAACCTGCCTGGACACTTTCCTGTGCAATCTACTATAGGGAGCCTGCTTTAGCAGTGGGGTTGGACTTGACAACCCCTAAACGTCCCTTCCAACCCCTAAGATTCTGTGATTCTGTTATTTTTGATTCTGTGATCCTGTTTTTTCACTATGCACCAGCCCCAGTGGGGCAGATATGCAGAAGGTGGATGACCAGCTTTAGTAAGCAGTAGCAGTGTTGCCTGAGCTGCTGGTAGGTGCATCATCTTTCCTCCAGGACAGCTTTCATCTAATTTCAGTTTGCAAAGTTTTAACAAGAACAATTTGTCCCTACAGACATGGAGGCTCTAAGTGCTAATTAAAATAATTGCAAGACCATTTCCCATAAAGCATGCACTAGTGTCTAGATAACAAAATTAAGAGAGTTTGCTTTCCAGATTATTATGAACATCACAACAAATTTCTAATATAAAACTATTAGTAAAGCAGACTGTCCAAATCCTATGTAGTTTTTACAGTCCTCTCACTCTTGCTAATGATTATTACCTCTCAATCTCAAGGTAATAGCAGGCCTGCCACATGACATATACAATCTCTTCTGATTTGTCTACACCCAAAATAGTCCCCAGTAAATCTTAGAACAGATGGGGCTGCGAAGCTCCTTCTGAGATAACACTACAAAATTTGACCATTTCTTTTTCAACACAGGCTTAGCAGAGGCCTGAACAAACATTTGTTCTGCACACCCTGCTTACAGTTCTTGCCATCTAGATTAGTTTATGCACAAGCTTCAGAAAACTACACTGAATGACTACAGATTCTCTTTTTAAAGCCACATTAAGGGACTGGGACCCTGCTCAAACTGCTGTTATTTGAGCAGTATCTAAATTAAAATGCATGAAAGTAAAGCCAGTACCAGGTCTTGCATCACCAGGATTCAGCTTCATTTCGTTTTGATTTTTCAAATGCAAATACATTGTGCATAGATTTTAGTGCATACATTTAAACGGGTGAAGAACATAATTGTGCCATAATACTATTTTGTTTTTTTAAAGAACATATCTAAGCGAGCCTTGGGGAAAATCTTGCTGAGCACTTTGGAATCCTGTCATGACCCCCAACATGGTAAGAAAGTAAATCATGCATGAAGACCAAGAAAGATGAAAATATTCCTTTTAGGAACAACACTAGATAATGAAAAAAATATTTCAAATGCTGGGGGACAGGGTGGGGAGAAAGAAATACTATACAGGAAGATTACCAGGAGACCGTGATGCTTTCTAGTCTACCACACTTCAGAAACAGAAAAGCATCCAGAGGTTTTTTTAGCTAGATTGTAATTGGAATTTGGCAGTAGGGGAACAATTCAGTATTCCACTAATGTCGTTAGGGCTTCATTCAAAAATATGACACTGAATAAGTAAGTCAGCTATTTATTAGGTTCCTATCTGGGTGCATGTTGTGTTCTTGTTCTGCAGCAACAACAAGGGATTAAAAAAATATTTTCATAAAGAAACTGCTTCAACCTTGAACTCCTCTAATAATCTTTCATGTTCCCCTTATGAAGATTCAACTTGCAATATCCTCTCCCTGGACAACGGTCCAATGTACCAGAGCTGCCTTTGTAGGAAATATACAGGGATCACAGCCCAGAGGTTTAGACTTCATTACTTTGTTCCTATTAGCAGAGCATTTGTACTTACATTCAAAGAAGGAACATTCTGTACCAAGCCTAAGAACATGGTTTGTAGGGGCTTTTAACAGGGAGACGGTAGTCAAAGACAAGATTATAGAAGAGTAGATGTGGCCCAAGGGTTTGGTTTTGGAGAATATTAATAACAGTGATTTAGGAAGAACAACATACAAAGCATCCTGGGTTTTTCTGTTCCAAAGCCTTGCTGTTATTAGTGTGCACCAACTGGCTCCAAAACACCCGCACAGAAAGAAACTATATCTGACCTATAGATCAGGTACTGCCTTGTCAAACACAAGAGGAGACTGGGAGAATCCACAGTATAAGTGTCCAAAGGGTACTACTACTTATGCTGCAGGGGAATGCTGATTCCGAATGATACTGCTGAAACAAATTACCTCCCTCTGTAACCACAGCAAGGTTCAGCTTCCTAAAACGACTTAAATAGTGAAGTAGCCTTGTGAAGCTCTCTGTACATTCTGCATCACCATTCCCATAAGCTCTTCACCTTCTCTGCTTTCCATTTTCTGACTGTGCACTTAATGTGACTTAAGCATCTTTCGTAAGTCTCTGAATCAAACATTTTCTTCATGTTTGACAAGACTAAGTAAGTGGATAGTTGGATGAGCAACTTTTTACTGTGATACAAAATAGTAATTTTAATACAAGTACATGAGAACTCAATAAGCAAGGGAAACAGTAAAGAAAACAGACCCTTTTTATAGAAATGGGAATTCATCATTTGATCTCGGAACGTAGATATTGTTTGTTAACTACTTGCACTGGTACCTGTAAAGAAGACAGCTTGAGTTATGATAGCTAAAGTGCAAATTTCTGTCTTTGTTCAAATGCTAATGTTTGCAATTTTCTTTTTAAAGGAAAAGCCCACCTGTTTGAAGTCCTAGATACTCTTTACCAGGAGTTGACAGCCTGTGAAATCTTACAAAGCCAGCCTCCAGAGAAGGCTCAGAGTCGCCAGTCCTTGTCTAACCCATTGGTCATCTCCTGCTGAGCAGCAGTGCCAGCTACAGCTACACAACCAACTGAGCAACAGCTCTCATTCATTCAAACATGGGATGAGTGAATAAGATTTGTCAAATTCAAAGTAACTCAGTAATGGAGAAGAGTAATAGAATAATAAAGCCATGATATCAAACACCTGCTATTTCTGGGAAGAGTATCAGTTTCTCAGCTAACATCATGTCCTCCCTTAAGTTAAAGAGCATTACCTTACTTAGCAGCCTAGCCATCCTTGCACAATGGCCCTGGAACTGAACTGGTTAACCAAATAAAAAGAATTCCAAATACATCAACCCGACCCATTTAGATTTACAGCCCTGGTTACACGCTGCTTGAGCACAAATTATTCAGTGGCAAGTAAACTGCTTCTATAACATACAAGTAACCAAATGACTATATTAAATGAATACACTAAAGTGTATGCCAGCAGTGCAAGTCTTAAGGACTCATGTATAAAATATATTTGTGTGCATCTGTATATGTGATTCAATTATTCACCTTATTTAATGCTAAAGACAGATTTGTTTTTGCTATGCTGAATTTTGTATTTGCAATTACATAGATGCCTGAAATAGCCTTTGCTGAAGAAAGGCTTAGATTTTATATTAAAATTTGCATTGTACTTCTTGGAAAGGTATAATACAACATTGCTCCCCGGCCCAAAGGGAAGGACTGAAACATTCACTTTGCAGCAGCTGCCACTGTTGCACAAGCAAATGCCATGTGCAGCACCTGACCTTGTTTTCTCATTTAATTTCCCTCAGCACAAGTGGACTTACACGGAGATGGGCCCCACTAGCAAACAAATTAAAGTAAGAAGCTGAGCCTAACCATGGTGTCATTTTAATCAGCAACAGAATAATTCCTGGGGGCAGAATTGGAAAAAAAAATAATAATACTGCTTCCATAACACTTTCACTGTTTCATTCAACTCTCAAACATAGAAACTAAAGAAGCAGAGTCCTTACACCACTCAGTTGAACTTACGTTATTTAAAAAATGCACTGGAGATCTTTTAAGAGTATGAATTTATTTACCTGAGATAGTGCCGTGGATGAAATAAGGCCATTCAGAACTGTGCATATATGATTTTTTTTCCATGAAAATTGATTTCAGATGAAAAAAAAAATATCTGTGCCACAATCCAATTTGGGGATTAAGAGGATTTCTATTTCTTTTTGTTCATAATGCACTCTGTAGCTTATATATGCCTAGGACTTTCCCAGGAAGAGAGAAAATGTCATGAAATTATTAAATAAGCATTATCTATGTGTATATTTGGCAGTAGGGGCACTTCAGAAATAGGATTATATAATGCACATACATGCCTGATTATGGCTACCTTCATGTATTGCAGGATTCTATCAGCGTCCAAATTAGTAATATTTACTGTATCTGCTCTAGATATGCATGCGTACTTGTATTATATATACTTAACAATGTCTTAATAGTGCTATGTTAATTGTATACTTTTTGTCTCTTTTTCACCACTGAGTTTCTACTTAACCTTCTCATCTATTTCTAGAAACCTAGTCATAAGCAGACTGATGTGCTAATGACAAACAAGGGGAGGAGCAATACAGTCTGAGTGAGTACTGCCTGGCTTACCCAAGCAGCAGTTGAGCCGTAAACAGAAACTGGAAAATGTCACTTAACACCTAAGCTGGTGTTAAGGGAGTAGCAAACAGCTGAGATAAATGGAAAATTTTCTGAATAAACAAACACCATTTAACTGACATAAGAAACGCTTAAATCATACCTTGTTAAGTTAGCTTCAAATAACATCTTTATGTCCTTAAGAACTGGCTATATCAAAATGATTTTTGATACATCAGCGTATCCTGATTAATCTTTTGAGTTGGACTTCCCTTTGTTGTTTTCATTCTAACTGGAGAGAATGTTTCATTGCTGCAGCAATTCAGGCGCATACAAAGAAAGCTGATTATTTTAACTTCAAAAGGCAATTTATGTGGAGCAAGTCAAACTTACAGTATTTCCTAAGAAGAATGTGTTCTTCAGGATGGATCAAGAGGCAGCCCTAAAATCCTGTAAATCAGAGGCAGAACAAGGCATTGTACTTTTTAAAGACCTTCTTTATTGACCTTAAAATTGATTATTTTCTGAAATACTTTTACCTCAATGTTTTATACTAAGTCCGTCAACCTCAGTGTTGCTGGGGCTGATTAATATTTAATATGAAGCTGTATAAATCTGTGATTTTAGATCAGTGTAACTGAGAAATTTCTAGCTCTGCCTCAAAAGAAGGTGGGCTTCCACACCTTAATTTATTATTTGGAACTCATTCAAAAGAGACTGTATAGTAATCCTGGGAAGCAAACCCAAAGCCCTAGGTTTTCTGGAGACCTCCTTCAGTCTAGTTACCTCAGCAGATTTCAGCTACTTTTTATTAAAAAAAATAAAAATTAAAATTAAATCTTGCCTTTTGTAGTGTTTGAATTTTTACCAAATAAACAGAAATACCTGATCACATCTCGTTATTATCTTCACACCATTCCAAACACTAATGTGGGAGTAGTTATGACCTGCACTGTTGGCTGCATAACAAATGCCTGCTCTGAATAGCCCTTGCAGTAAGATACTGTGCGATTTCTCCTTAGCACGTAGATCTTAGATTTGCAGAGATGAGTGCTTCACATTGCACGGAACATATCACCATTTTGTACAAAAAACTCCCCACGTGACAAAAACTGAATAGATAACAAAGCACACTCAAGAGCCTTCTATTTAAAAAGTACAACTACAAACCTCTATCACAGATCTCTGCAAACTCTTTTATTTTATGCTTACCACGCAGGAATAAAATGGCCATTTGCTTCCATGTTTACTCCAGTTGAGAAAAAACTCACAGAGAGCACATGTGATGTAAACGTAGCAAGTGTAATTGCCCATCTCAAACTTTGTGTAAATAGTCAAAAGCCCTCAGAGCATACCTTCCAGCATTTCTTTGTTCAGAAGGAAGAACAGTATGGAGGAGTACACGTGGCATGCTACCAGATGAGACCAGAGCTCTGCTGCACAGGTTCCAGCTGGTAAAAGGTCACTTAGGTCTTGGCTATAGAAGACAACTGAACTGTTGTCTTTGTTTAAAAAGCCAACAGGCATCTATAAAGGGGCTAAAAAGACATAATTATGCTGGATTTGAGGCACTAGTTGAACTCTGGCCTTATATCATGCTTGAGATTTTATCCTGTATCCAGCATGCTCATTCCAAATTCTAGATTTTATTTTTTTTTCCCAGTTAGTAATTCAATTCTTACAGAAAATACAGAAAATTTCCTTTGAGTTATGTCTGCTGGAACTCCCTAATGCAGTTAATTCCCCACAGAGAATTCCCTTCTCACCACCAACTGCAGAGCAGTCAGTCCTCAGGCTCTCAGACTGTATGCTTTAACACGGATGTCCGCCCTTCCCCCATCGAGCTGCCTGGAGTGGTCCAACACTTCTAACCTCACCCCTACAAGTCTCCTCCATTTTTTACTTAACACAAGTTATGAACTATTAGTGTTTCAAACCCCACCTGATATATAAAGTTATTTAATGATTAAGCCATTTGTTTTCATTGAACTTTTCTCTGAAGTAGCTGAAAGTGACCTCTTGTTACCTATTGGATTTACAGAATTTTAGCACCAAATGACTGTGGAAGTCTCCAGCCAGAGCTGCTCCCAAAGGTTACTGGTGTTTGTTCACACTTTGGGAAGAAAAAAATCCCTGGCACTGGCATGTATGTTTGCTGAATTTGCTGACATTGAATCTCCGCACCTTTATGATATGGTCAATCAATTTCATAGATGGTACATTTCATCCAAAAAGATTGTTTAGACTTCAATCTTTGTATTCATCTTACTGCTAAGAAGAACACCTTTAAACAGTGCTGCATAAAATAGAATTGCTAGGTATGATAGAATGACAATAAACATTCCCAGCATGTGTGACTTATCACATTACCAGCCAAAGGGTTTCTCTTAGATTTATAATTTATGGAATTTAAATTCATGGAATTTAAAGACACTCAATCCTTTAATATTTACATTATCTTATTTGTTTAATAATTTTATTCATAATTCTGCATAATGCAAAAGCATCAGAGTGTGTTTCTTAGTGTGAAATTCAGTTGTACATCATCCCTATTTCCTGATTTACACTTTACTTCAAATGGCCAGGATTTTCAGTGTTTCTGTTAGGATTCTATTCTGCTTTCCTGACTCCTATGTAGAGGAAGATTAACTATACAAGTCCCACTCCGAGAGAAGTACAGAAATGATGACATTTCTGAAGAAGCAGCACAAGGTGTACAAGGCTGAAAGCAGAATGGCACTGGTCCTACCAGTGGACAGTCTGTGCCAACACATCTATCTAAAACTGGCTACAGTATCTTTCAGATCACAACTTACTCACTGAGTTCAGCATAACTCAGGCTTATGAAATACTTTTTAACACCCCCACCATGTAGAAACACACCTTTATATATTAATGAGACAAGGCGTTTGAGCTGCGTTCCTACTGAAGGCATATCTTCATTACAGACTTAGTTCAGGTGATCAGAACAAGAAGCAAGAACTCTGCCCACCAGGCAGATTTATCTAGGTGAGGGCAGACAGGCTTCCAAACTACACTCAGATACTACATTCTCTGTGGGTTTTTTTTTTGTATGAATGGTACTTTTGAGAGCACGACACAATTACCCTACAAATTACTATTGTATGATTCTGCCTCAAAGAACTATGAGCTAACTCATCTTTGTCAAGGAGTAAGCAAAGACTGTAGGATGACATAGAAAAACTATCACCATTCAAGTGGTTTTACCCACATCCTCACTGCAAAGCAAAAAGGTCATAAGATCTAAGTGTCTGTAGCTGGAAATCATTTTTGTTCTTGGAGAAAGTTTCGTTGTTTTATAGTTCTGGTTTTGCTGACTCTTTATTATTGATTTTTTTTGCAAGTACAAGAGGAAAAAATTACTCTGATAAAGGAAATGTTCAGTATATTGTCAGGAATTTTCTATCTGAATGATGGGGGGAAAAAAAAACAGAAGAAAAAAGCAAAACCAGAAAATACATGGAGGGTCACATGAAAGCTGAAAATACAAGGAGACAACTTGCCCTAACCATATTTAGACCCCAACCCCCCCCCCAAAAAAAAAAAACAATAGCAAGGGGAAAGTAATTTTGTTTTTAAACTGATTATACATTCACAGTGCTGGTCCAGCATATGCAGCAGTACTGCTTTTTTTCTTGTCAAGCACTGTAGCTCTAACCAGCAGGGATCAGCTCTGGGGACACCCGAAGAAGTCAGTGCCTGCTAATTGCTCATGAGCAAACATCTGTCATGTGCTGGGCTGCGACACACCACTGACTCATCTACCAAAAGACTGATAGTCACCCAAAAATGTCACCAGGTTTTGAGAGTCATTTGAAAGACTCTTGAATGTGCTCAGATTTTAAACACAACAGCCTCCCGGGGCCCCCTCTGAGACCTGCCATTGATAGTGTGTAGCACATGCTACTACCATGGAAACCATTTCTAGGTCACCTTTACATAACAGCGCAGAGAAAACATCACCAACTCCACCATTGCAGTACGCTTCTTTCCAATGAAGAATGCAGTAAACAGCTTAACTTTTACTGTAATTGCACATAATATGTCACAAATAAAAAGATATACTCTCCCCAGTATAAAAATGGGAATGTACATACTATGTGTGAGGTGTTCTCTCAGACTCTGCTGTTATACTTCTAGTCTTGTAGGGAGGGAAGCAAAATGCCTGATCCCATGCATCCATTTTGTAACTCAAGACATATGACAGCTTGTGTTAAACTAATGCTTTAGAGAAAATCATTAATGCTGGAGAGAACCTATCAAGAAGGAAAACACAACTGGAGCTGCTTTTATGCATCTGGCTGAAGCTACATATAAATAAAAGTGACAGAACCAATAACTTGAGTCACAAAATCAGATTTAAGGAGCCACTGAACTGAACAACAATCTAGGGAGTAGAGACAGAAAAGAAACGGGAAGCATTTCAAATCCTGAAACACAGAAATATTTCAGGGCATGAGAAATAAGAAATAATTGCATATCAGATGCTTTTCTATTCAGAGAACACCAAAGGCTTTCTGATGCAGATGGGAGAACTGAGTTTTTTGCAGTGACTGTCAGTGAACACTCTAACCTAATTATTTGAAGTATGGAATCAAGATGTCAGATCTATGAAGGAAGTGTCTTTAGCATGGAATTTGGAAAGCAAACTTATTAATAAAGATAAATAAGGTTTTTGTATTATATTGATAAATGTGAACATTTTATTTCTGTGGTGATAATTTTAACAAAAATGTGTTACTCTCAAGAACTGAAGTTTGAACTTACACTGCAAGATTTCTAGCTTATGCATATAGCCCTCCATTTCAACAGCCATAAAGCCTCAAGAAAGACATTAATATTTATAACTATTGTTTGGTTTCTTTTTCCTAACTTTTTTCCCAAAGAGAGAAGGAGAACTGCTAATCTAGAAATCACCATTTCATAAAAAGGTAGTTGTTGCAAGTCAATTCATACTATTATTCTACTGAATGCACAAATGATCTCCAAATTCTTTCAAGTTCTTATTCTATCCACCGTATGAACAGGAGGGCAGCAGATGTAGAAGTGAAGCAACACTGGCAAGGTAGAACTGCTCCTTTTGTATGCAGCATTCTAAATGTTATCACTAATACTTTACAATTTTTGAATGTGAAGAACTTCACAGCAGGTTAGGATAAAAGTCATTCTGTTCTGAGGAATGTTTCTGAAGGCACATTAGCAGAACTTGGATTAGTATTACAAAAAGTCTGTAAAAAATTAGGGAAAACATGCTTCAGTATAACTTAATGTAAACTTAAGTATAGATTACTGACTAATAAATCATATGAGAAATAACTAAACAACATGCTTGTTTGTACTATAAAACCACACAAGACTAAGAGATCAAATATTTGATCAATCCATATAAATACAAATAATTAAATATTCAATAGCCTATTGATAGAATGACATCATCAGAGAGGAACTAAGAACACAAAGATACAGGGTTTTGCCCCAAAATGGTATTACATCCAAACTGCAGCACTGCAACAGGGTTACACCCACCTTCATACAGAAAGTCTGAACGATATAGTAGCTAGAGTAGCCATCTTGGTAAAGTGGAGTGGAAGTTCAGGTTTGTGCATTGAATCAGGAAGGACTTGAATCACAGCGTCTTCCAACCCAGATGAAGGCCAATGGCATCCTGGGCTACAGGTTAGAGATTGATCCTTTCTTTCTGCTCAGCACTGTATCTGTAGTGCTGAGTCCAGTGCTTGCTTCTGGTACAAGAGAATCCTTTCCCAAAATTACTGAAGGGAGTCTAGTGAGTGGCCACAGAGATGATCGAGAGACTGGAGAAGCTGACCGACAAGGAGAGGCTGAGAAAGCTAGGGCTGCTCAGCCTGGACAAGACGGGCCTTCTACCCTTATAGGCAGAAACAGAATTAGTAACAAAAATCAGCATATAAGCCCATGTGCTACCGCTACTAAAACAGAAAGAACTAAATCCAGCTATTTGTATGTAATCGTTGGAAATTCCTTGTTATGGACTCCAGATTCAATTCACTCCTGCACAGATGAATAAACTCTGTAAATGATTTTAAAGCTGCATCTGCTATTGAATGATAACATTACGGAGACCTGGTTAGAACTTCTGCTGAAAATTAACAGTTGGAGATCTTTGAAAGATAGTGGAACTGCAATTGGACTGGCTCATAAATTGTCAGACAAATAAATAGCAAATAAAAGTCACATTTTCCCTTATTTTTTCACTATCACTCCTTTTCCAGCCAATACTACATAAAAATTTCAATACAAAGTACTGCAGCTACAGATTCAGGAGTGCTGACAAGTCACTCTGTGGCCCTACAATGGCTATGTTACTTTGCAAGTGTGTTCAGCAGACCCCCAGAAAGGTCTTTGGAAAGATTTTTCACAGTGATAAGGAGAACAATGATCTACAATAGAAAAGTCATTCAGATTTGAGTTTATTTCCTAGAAATAAGTTATAAGAATGCTTCAGAAAATACCTTCAGCAATCACTATGCTGTTTACACACTACCTCATCCTAACTAAACACAAGGTAATTCTGCTACTCAAACAACTTGTGCATTTCATGTTTGCTTTATTTAATCAGCAATGACAATGAAATGATAAACTGCTATTCAGCTACATCTGGAGCACTTAGCCAATCACTGAAATCCCCCCTTCCCCAGTTTCAGATCCTCCAGTATCCACTGTTTCCTTTGACCTTAGATTTTGTCTCGGAAGAATAAATGGTCCTTTGTCTGGCAGAAAGCAGATAAGAGATATTTCCCAACAACCAACTTCTACATTGTCTGGTCAAGGACAACTACTTGTGTCAGTGCTTTATATTCCCTGCTCACTTCTAACAATTCTCATTTGTCTTTGTGCTCTAAAACACGTATTATTTATTATGAACCAGCCCGCAGAACTCCCACCAACTTCACAATGTTACATGGAAAACTCTCCTCAGGAGGGAAATACTCATACCTTATTGTGTTTCATCAGTTGATATTCAAATATTTCTCTGAACGAAATAAATATTGGGTATGCAAGAATAAGAAAATATTTCTCTTCATACCATGAGCAGAAACTGTAAGCATAACAGGCAAAAATGCTTGCATTTGAAAAGCAAGAGAAAGACAGCAAGCACATGCCTTCGCTTGTTAAAATGATAACACTAATACTTACATGCCAAATTTGTAGAAATCTGTCATCAGATCAGTCACATTGCTCTAAGTGTCTTGGAGTTTTAAGAACACTGGTTGGAGATACCAAGTGAACTGGTGCAGCCCATAGCCTAGAAAAAAAAAGTTTGTAGAAATGAAGACCCATACTTTACGCTACACACCCAGAGCAAGTTCACCATTCACTTGTTCGGCCCATTCCGAGGGCTGCTGGACCCTGAAAAGTCCTATTTGTGTTAAATGTGTGCACTGTATGGTAAGGAAACACAGTAGGAAAAGATCCTCCATGACTTCCTTCAGCTGAGTTGCTGGAGAGCTTCTTTATCCCTCTGAATATCTCAGAGGAAATTTGGGAAAGAGCTGGAGGACCATTAGTTCTCACTTGATCTCACCAGCATTCTCAGTGCACAGGAAATAGTCCTATCTATCTCAAAACAGCAGTGAAGTTGTGAATGTCCACACATGTACATGGAGTTTGGGGAGCATCCCACTTTGGGGCATCAGGAAGTTAAGACATCCTAAGTTGTCTCAGAATGGTTGAAAAGAATATAATTTGTTTGCAGTTTAAGAAAAAAATCTCTGCCTTGAAAACTAGGAAGGGAAATATTTTATTTCCATTAAGAATGGAAAAAAAAATGAAGGCAAAAACAGTTACCAGGCAGTAGCACAGAAAATAACATAGCCATTTCAATAGACCAAGTGAATGTCTCCTAACTAGAACGTGAAATTAATCCTGCAATGGTAACGATCGCTAAGCACATCGCTACGGAAACTGAGTGCTCACAGCAGGTGTAGGGAGTCTTAGAAACACGGGAAATCAATGTATGTGCACCAGGGGACTTCCTGGCCAGTTGCCAGTTCCAGGCTGTATGGGAACTGTTGAATCATGGCCTGAACCTCTGATTGACCACCTGAGGCAAGCACTGAGTCAGCCATGGGAGCACAGGTGAAGGCAATTC
>JACDJE010001147.1:7885-18449 GCA_016647715.1 Pavo muticus
TGGGGGGTGAGGGGGGGGAATCCCAAAATGGCCCTGAAATGGGGACGCAGAGTGACCCCAAAATGACCCCAGATGGCCCCAAAATGGCGGTCCCAAAATGGCCCCATATGGCCCCAAAATGGTGGTCCCGTATGGCCACCAAATGGCCCCAAAACGGTGGTCCCAAAATGGCCCCACATGGTCCCAAAATGGTGGTCCCAAAATGGTCCCGTATGGCCCCAAAATGGGGGTCCCAAAATGGCCACCAAATGGCCCCAAAATGGCGGTCCCAAAATGGCCCCATGTTGCCCCAAAATGGCGGTCCCAGTGGGGCCCCAAAATGGCGGTCCCAAAATGGCCCCACAAAATGGCCACCAAATGGCCCCAAAATGGTGGTCCCGTATGGCCCCAAACTGGCGGTCCCAAAATGACCCAAAATGGCCCCAAAATGGCCCCAAAATGGGGGTCCCAAAATGGCCCCGTATGGCCCCAAAATGGGGGTCCCAAAATGACCCCAGATGGCCCCAAAATGGCGGTCCCAAAATGGCCCCATGTGGCCCCAAAATGGGGGTCCCAAAATGGCCCCATGTGGCCCCAAAGTGGTGGTTCCAAAATGGCCCCAAATGGCCCCAAAATGGGGGTCCCAAAATGGCACAGATTGGACCCAAAATGGGGGTCCATGTGGGGTGTGGGGGAGGGGGATCCCAAAATGGCCCAAAATGGGGACGCAGAGTGACCCCAATGGCCCCACAGTATTGGTCCCCAAATGGCCCCATGTGGCCCCACTGACCCCACAGACCCCATTGTCCCTGTTGACCCCAATGTTCCCATTGACCCCACAGACTCCAATGACCCCAATGTCCCCAGTGTCCCCATTGACCCCAGTGTCCCCAATGACCCCAATAATGCCCCCACTGACCCCATTGTGTCTCCACTGACCCCAGTGTCCCCAATGACCCCAATGCACCCACTGACCCCATAGACTCCACTGACCCCAGTGTCCCCACTGACCCCATAGACTCCACTGACCCCAGTGTCCCCACTGACCCCATAGACTCCAATGACCCCAATGTCCCCATTGGCCCCACTGACCCCATAGACTCCACTGACCCCAATGTCCCCACTGACCCCATAGACTCCAATGACCCCAATGTCCCCACTGACCCCATAGACTCCAATGACCCCAGTGTCCCCACTGACCCCATAGACTCCAGTGACCCTAATGGCCCCATTGACCCCATAGACTCCACTGACCCCAATGTCCCCACTGACCCCGTAGACTCCAATGACCCCAATGTCCCCATTGGCCCCACTGACCCCATAGACTCCACTGACCCCAGTGTTCCCACTGACCCCATAGACTCCAATGACCCCAATGTCCCCACTGACCCCATAGACTCCAGTGACCCCAATGTCCCCATTGACCCCATAGACTCCAATGACCCCAATGACCCCACTGACCCCATTGTTTCCCACTGACCCCACAGATGCCCCCACAGACACCACCACCACTCGTGCTCCCCTCACACCTTTATTCCCCCACTCAGCCCCCCCCCCCNTGATATGGGGTGGCAGTGGCAACTACCGGCCCAGGGGGCCCCCCCAGCGCCCCGACCCATGGCTGGAGGCGCTGCCCTGGGTATGGGGTGTCTATGGGGTGATATGGGGTGTCTGTGGGGTGTCTATGGGGTGCTACAGGGTTCTATGCGGTGTCTATAGGGGGTCTATGGGGTGATATGGGGTGGCAGTGGCAACTACCGGCCCAGGGGGCCCCCCCAGCGCCCCGACCCATGGCTGGAGGCGCTGCCCTGGGTATGGGGTGTCTATGGGGTGATATGGGGTGTCTGTGGGGTGTCTATGGGGTGCTACAGGGTTCTATGCGGTGTCTATAGGGGGTCTATGGGGTGATATGGGGTGGCAGTGGCAACTACCGGCCCAGGGGGCCCCCCCAGCGCCCCGACCCATGGCTGGAGGCGCTGCCCTGGGTATGGGGTGTCTATGGGGTGATATGGGGTGTCTGTGGGGTGTCTATGGGGTGCTACAGGGTTCTATGCGGTGTCTATAGGGGGTCTATGGGGTGATATGGGGTGGCAGTGGCAACTACCGGCCCAGGGGGCCCCCCCAGCGCCCCGACCCATGGCTGGAGGCGCTGCCCTGGGTATGGGGTGTCTATGGGGTGATATGGGGTGTCTGTGGGGTGTCTATGGGGTGCTACAGGGTTCTATGCGGTGTCTATAGGGGGTCTATGGGGTGATATGGGGTGGCAGTGGCAACTACCGGCCCAGGGGGCCCCCCCAGCGCCCCGACCCATGGCTGGAGGCGCTGCCCTGGGTATGGGGTGTCTATGGGGTGATATGGGGTGTCTGTGGGGTGTCTATGGGGTGCTACAGGGTTCTATGCGGTGTCTATAGGGGGTCTATGGGGTGATATGGGGTGGCAGTGGCAACTACCGGCCCAGGGGGCCCCCCCAGCGCCCCGACCCATGGCTGGAGGCGCTGCCCTGGGTATGGGGTGTCTATGGGGTGATATGGGGTGTCTGTGGGGTGTCTATGGGGTGCTACAGGGTTCTATGCGGTGTCTATAGGGGGTCTATGGGGTGATATGGGGTGGCAGTGGCAACTACCGGCCCAGGGGGCCCCCCCAGCGCCCCGACCCATGGCTGGAGGCGCTGCCCTGGGTATGGGGTGTCTATGGGGTGATATGGGGTGTCTGTGGGGTGTCTATGGGGTGCTACAGGGTTCTATGCGGTGTCTATAGGGGGTCTATGGGGTGATATGGGGTGGCAGTGGCAACTACCGGCCCAGGGGGCCCCCCCAGCGCCCCGACCCATGGCTGGAGGCGCTGCCCTGGGTATGGGGTGTCTATGGGGTGATATGGGGTGTCTGTGGGGTGTCTATGGGGTGCTACAGGGTTCTATGCGGTGTCTATAGGGGGTCTATGGGGTGATATGGGGTGGCAGTGGCAACTACCGGCCCAGGGGGCCCCCCCAGCGCCCCGACCCATGGCTGGAGGCGCTGCCCTGGGTATGGGGTGTCTATGGGGTGATATGGGGTGTCTGTGGGGTGTCTATGGGGTGCTACAGGGTTCTATGCGGTGTCTATAGGGGGTCTATGGGGTGATATGGGGTGGCAGTGGCAACTACCGGCCCAGGGGGCCCCCCCAGCGCCCCGACCCATGGCTGGAGGCGCTGCCCTGGGTATGGGGTGTCTATGGGGTGATATGGGGTGTCTGTGGGGTGTCTATGGGGTGCTACAGGGTTCTATGCGGTGTCTATAGGGGGTCTATGGGGTGATATGGGGTGGCAGTGGCAACTACCGGCCCAGGGGGCCCCCCCAGCGCCCCGACCCATGGCTGGAGGCGCTGCCCTGGGTATGGGGTGTCTATGGGGTGATATGGGGTGTCTGTGGGGTGTCTATGGGGTGCTACAGGGTTCTATGCGGTGTCTATAGGGGGTCTATGGGGTGATATGGGGTGGCAGTGGCAACTACCGGCCCAGGGGGCCCCCCCAGCGCCCCGACCCATGGCTGGAGGCGCTGCCCTGGGTATGGGGTGTCTATGGGGTGATATGGGGTGTCTGTGGGGTGTCTATGGGGTGCTACAGGGTTCTATGCGGTGTCTATAGGGGGTCTATGGGGTGATATGGGGTGGCAGTGGCAACTACCGGCCCAGGGGGCCCCCCCAGCGCCCCGACCCATGGCTGGAGGCGCTGCCCTGGGTATGGGGTGTCTATGGGGTGATATGGGGTGTCTGTGGGGTGTCTATGGGGTGCTACAGGGTTCTATGCGGTGTCTATAGGGGGTCTATGGGGTGATATGGGGTGGCAGTGGCAACTACCGGCCCAGGGGGCCCCCCCAGCGCCCCGACCCATGGCTGGAGGCGCTGCCCTGGGTATGGGGTGTCTATGGGGTGATATGGGGTGTCTGTGGGGTGTCTATGGGGTGCTACAGGGTTCTATGCGGTGTCTATAGGGGGTCTATGGGGTGATATGGGGTGGCAGTGGCAACTACCGGCCCAGGGGGCCCCCCCAGCGCCCCGACCCATGGCTGGAGGCGCTGCCCTGGGTATGGGGTGTCTATGGGGTGATATGGGGTGTCTGTGGGGTGTCTATGGGGTGCTACAGGGTTCTATGCGGTGTCTATAGGGGGTCTATGGGGTGATATGGGGTGGCAGTGGCAACTACCGGCCCAGGGGGCCCCCCCAGCGCCCCGACCCATGGCTGGAGGCGCTGCCCTGGGTATGGGGTGTCTATGGGGTGATATGGGGTGTCTGTGGGGTGTCTATGGGGTGCTACAGGGTTCTATGCGGTGTCTATAGGGGGTCTATGGGGTGATATGGGGTGGCAGTGGCAACTACCGGCCCAGGGGGCCCCCCCAGCGCCCCGACCCATGGCTGGAGGCGCTGCCCTGGGTATGGGGTGTCTATGGGGTGATATGGGGTGTCTGTGGGGTGTCTATGGGGTGCTACAGGGTTCTATGCGGTGTCTATAGGGGGTCTATGGGGTGATATGGGGTGGCAGTGGCAACTACCGGCCCAGGGGGCCCCCCCAGCGCCCCGACCCATGGCTGGAGGCGCTGCCCTGGGTATGGGGTGTCTATGGGGTGATATGGGGTGTCTGTGGGGTGTCTATGGGGTGCTACAGGGTTCTATGCGGTGTCTATAGGGGGTCTATGGGGTGATATGGGGTGGCAGTGGCAACTACCGGCCCAGGGGGCCCCCCCAGCGCCCCGACCCATGGCTGGAGGCGCTGCCCTGGGTATGGGGTGTCTATGGGGTGATATGGGGTGTCTGTGGGGTGTCTATGGGGTGCTACAGGGTTCTATGCGGTGTCTATAGGGGGTCTATGGGGTGATATGGGGTGGCAGTGGCAACTACCGGCCCAGGGGGCCCCCCCAGCGCCCCGACCCATGGCTGGAGGCGCTGCCCTGGGTATGGGGTGTCTATGGGGTGATATGGGGTGTCTGTGGGGTGTCTATGGGGTGCTACAGGGTTCTATGCGGTGTCTATAGGGGGTCTATGGGGTGATATGGGGTGGCAGTGGCAACTACCGGCCCAGGGGGCCCCCCCAGCGCCCCGACCCATGGCTGGAGGCGCTGCCCTGGGTATGGGGTGTCTATGGGGTGATATGGGGTGTCTGTGGGGTGTCTATGGGGTGCTACAGGGTTCTATGCGGTGTCTATAGGGGGTCTATGGGGTGATATGGGGTGGCAGTGGCAACTACCGGCCCAGGGGGCCCCCCCAGCGCCCCGACCCATGGCTGGAGGCGCTGCCCTGGGTATGGGGTGTCTATGGGGTGATATGGGGTGTCTGTGGGGTGTCTATGGGGTGCTACAGGGT
Source organism: Pavo muticus (assembly GCA_016647715.1). Classification (NCBI taxonomy): domain Eukaryota; kingdom Metazoa; phylum Chordata; class Aves; order Galliformes; family Phasianidae; genus Pavo; species Pavo muticus. The sequence continues at coordinate 13,199 of JACDJE010001147.1, forward strand.
TCTATGCGGTGTCTATAGGGGGTCTATGGGGTGATATGGGGTGGCAGTGGCAACTACCGGCCCAGGGGGCCCCCCCAGCGCCCCGACCCATGGCTGGAGGCGCTGCCCTGGGTATGGGGTGTCTATGGGGTGATATGGGGTGTCTGTGGGGTGTCTATGGGGTGCTACAGGGTTCTATGCGGTGTCTATAGGGGGTCTATGGGGTGATATGGGGTGGCAGTGGCAACTACCGGCCCAGGGGGCCCCCCCAGCGCCCCGACCCATGGCTGGAGGCGCTGCCCTGGGTATGGGGTGTCTATGGGGTGATATGGGGTGTCTGTGGGGTGTCTATGGGGTGCTACAGGGTTCTATGCGGTGTCTATAGGGGGTCTATGGGGTGATATGGGGTGGCAGTGGCAACTACCGGCCCAGGGGGCCCCCCCAGCGCCCCGACCCATGGCTGGAGGCGCTGCCCTGGGTATGGGGTGTCTATGGGGTGATATGGGGTGTCTGTGGGGTGTCTATGGGGTGCTACAGGGTTCTATGCGGTGTCTATAGGGGGTCTATGGGGTGATATGGGGTGGCAGTGGCAACTACCGGCCCAGGGGGCCCCCCCAGCGCCCCGACCCATGGCTGGAGGCGCTGCCCTGGGTATGGGGTGTCTATGGGGTGATATGGGGTGTCTGTGGGGTGTCTATGGGGTGCTACAGGGTTCTATGCGGTGTCTATAGGGGGTCTATGGGGTGATATGGGGTGGCAGTGGCAACTACCGGCCCAGGGGGCCCCCCCAGCGCCCCGACCCATGGCTGGAGGCGCTGCCCTGGGTATGGGGTGTCTATGGGGTGATATGGGGTGTCTGTGGGGTGTCTATGGGGTGCTACAGGGTTCTATGCGGTGTCTATAGGGGGTCTATGGGGTGATATGGGGTGGCAGTGGCAACTACCGGCCCAGGGGGCCCCCCCAGCGCCCCGACCCATGGCTGGAGGCGCTGCCCTGGGTATGGGGTGTCTATGGGGTGATATGGGGTGTCTGTGGGGTGTCTATGGGGTGCTACAGGGTTCTATGCGGTGTCTATAGGGGGTCTATGGGGTGATATGGGGTGGCAGTGGCAACTACCGGCCCAGGGGGCCCCCCCAGCGCCCCGACCCATGGCTGGAGGCGCTGCCCTGGGTATGGGGTGTCTATGGGGTGATATGGGGTGTCTGTGGGGTGTCTATGGGGTGCTACAGGGTTCTATGCGGTGTCTATAGGGGGTCTATGGGGTGATATGGGGTGGCAGTGGCAACTACCGGCCCAGGGGGCCCCCCCAGCGCCCCGACCCATGGCTGGAGGCGCTGCCCTGGGTATGGGGTGTCTATGGGGTGATATGGGGTGTCTGTGGGGTGTCTATGGGGTGCTACAGGGTTCTATGCGGTGTCTATAGGGGGTCTATGGGGTGATATGGGGTGGCAGTGGCAACTACCGGCCCAGGGGGCCCCCCCAGCGCCCCGACCCATGGCTGGAGGCGCTGCCCTGGGTATGGGGTGTCTATGGGGTGATATGGGGTGTCTGTGGGGTGTCTATGGGGTGCTACAGGGTTCTATGCGGTGTCTATAGGGGGTCTATGGGGTGATATGGGGTGGCAGTGGCAACTACCGGCCCAGGGGGCCCCCCCAGCGCCCCGACCCATGGCTGGAGGCGCTGCCCTGGGTATGGGGTGTCTATGGGGTGATATGGGGTGTCTGTGGGGTGTCTATGGGGTGCTACAGGGTTCTATGCGGTGTCTATAGGGGGTCTATGGGGTGATATGGGGTGGCAGTGGCAACTACCGGCCCAGGGGGCCCCCCCAGCGCCCCGACCCATGGCTGGAGGCGCTGCCCTGGGTATGGGGTGTCTATGGGGTTCTATGGGGCGATATGGGGTGTCTATGGGGTGATATGGGTTGCTATGGGGTGTCTATGGGGTGCTGTAGGGTGTCTATGGGGCTCTATGGGGTGATATGGGGTGATATGGGGCTCTGTGGGGTGATATGGGGTGGCTATGGGATGCTGGGGGGTGGCTATGGGGCTCTATGGGGTGTCTATGGGGTGTCTGTGGGGTGCTATGGGGTGTCTGTGGGGTGCTGTGAGGCACTATGGGGTGTCTATGGGGCTCTATGGGGCACTATGGGGTGGCAGTGGCAACTACTGGCCCAGGGGGCCCCCCCAGCGCCCCGACCCATGGCTGGAGGCGCTGCCCTGGGTATGGGGTGTCTATGGGGTGTTATGGGGTGTCTGTGGGGTGTCTATGGGGTGCTATGGGGTGTCTATGGGGCGCGATGGGGTCTCTATGGGGTGACTATGGGGAACTACGGGGTGCTATAGGGTCCTATGGGGCTCTATGGGGTCTCTGCGGGGCGCGATGGGCTGTCTATGGGGTGCTATGGGGTGCTGTGGGGCGCTACGGGGTCTCTATGGGGTGCTATGGGGTGACTATGGGGAACTACGGGGTGCTACGGGGTCCTATGGGGCTCTATGGGGTCTCTGTGGGGCGCGATAGGCTGTCTATGGGGTGCTATGGGGTGTCTATGGGGCACTATGGGGTGTCTATGAGGCACTACGGGGTGCTATGGGGTCCTATGGGGCTCTATGGGGTCTCTGTGGGGCGCGATGGGCTGTCTATGGGGCGCTATGGGGTCTCTATGGGGCGTGATGGGCTGTCTATGGGGAGCTATGGGGTGTCTATGGGGCGTGACAGGGTCTCTATGGGGAACTATGGGGTGTCTATGGGGCACTATGGGGTGACTATGGGGCACTATGGGGCTCTATGGGGTCTCTCCGGGGTCTCAGTGGGGCTCTATGGGGTCGCTGTGGGTCTCTATGGGGCTCTATGGGGTCGCTCTGGGGCTCTATGGGGTCTCTGTGGGGCTCTATGGGTCACTATGGGGCTCTATGGGTCTGTATAGGGTCTCAGTGGGGTCTCTGTGGGGCTCTGTGGGCCTCTATGGGTCGCTCTGGGGCTCTATGGGGTCTCTATGGGATCTCAGTGGGGCTCTGTGGGGCTCTGTGGGTCGCTATGGGGCACTGTGGGTCTCTGTAGGGTCTCCGTGGGGTCTCTATGGGGCTCTATGGGGTCGCTGTGGGGCTCTATGGGGTCTCTGTGGGGCTCTATGGGGCTCTATGGGGCGCTGTGGTGCCACAAAGCGGCCACTAGGGGGCGCCAAATCCACCCCCGAAAGTGACACAAAGACCCCACAAAGCAACCAAAAAGAACCCCTAAAACCGGGGACCCCCCAAAAGCCCCAAAAAGGGGGGATTTCAGCCCACAACTCACATGGGGACGCGCTCCTCGGGCAGCACGCAGCCCAGCACGCGGCCCAGCAGCGCCCGCCCCGCGTTGTCCCCATCCCACAGCGCCGCCATCGGGGTCACCGCGTCCCCCAAAGCTCCCAGCAACGATGGGGACAGAGCCCTGCGCCGCCGGCCCCGAGCCTTGCTCTGATTTGGGGCAAAAAAGGCCAAATTTGGGCAAAAAAGGGGGAAAAAGGATTAAAGTCGGGGGCGAATCTGACCCAAAATGGCGAAATTTGGCTCCAAAGTTCACCCCAAATGACCCAAATTGAGCCAAATTTTCACAGTTTCCACCCAAATTTTCCACGTTTTCACCCAAAACGCCTCCATTTCCCCCAAAATTGACACATTTCACCCCCAAAATCCAGACATTTTGCCCAAAGATTCCCCAAAATCCCACAATTTTTGCTCAAAATCCCATAATTTCTCCCCAAATTCCCACAATTTCCCCCCAAATTCCCACAATCTTTCCCCAAATTCCCACAATTTCACCCCAAATTCCCACAATTTTCCCCCAAATTCCCACAAATTCACCCAAATTCCCAATTTCTCCCCAATTTCTCCCCAAATTCCCACCAATTTGCCACAAATTTTCCCCCAAACCCCCATAAATGTCCCCAAATGTTCCCCAAATTCCCCAAATTTCACCCCAAATTGACATTTTCCCTCAGTTTCCCCAAATTCCCACCAATTCCCCCCAATTTTCCCCAAATTCCCCCATAAATCGCCCAAAATGCCCCAAATTCTCCCCAATTTGACACTTTTTGCCCCAAAATTCACACAATTCCCCCAAATTCTCACAAGCTTGCCCCGAATTTTCCCAATTTCCCTAGAAATGTCCCCGAATTTCCCACATTTTCCCCAAATTCCCCCAAATTTCACCCATTTTCCCCCAAAATTGACATTTTTGCACCCGATTTTGCCCCAAACCGACACATTTCCCCCCAAATTGCTCAAAAATGTCCAACTTTCGCCCCAAATTTTGCCCCAAAGGACCCGAATGGACCAAATTTCCCCCATTTCCACCCACATTGACCACATTTCCACCCAAAATGCCCCAAGTTCCCCCAAAATCGACCTTTTCCAACAGAATTCCCCCCATTTCCCCCATTTTCCCCTCGTTTCCCACCAATTTGCCCCGGATTTTCCTCCAAGTCCCCATAAATATTCCCAAATTTTCCCCCAAACCCCCAAATTTACCCCAAAATCTCAGGGGCGCTTTGAGGAGGAGAAAATTATGGGGAAACTGGGAAAATTTGGGGCAAATTTGTGAGAATTTGGGTAACTTTGGTGAGGAAATGCATCAATTTTTGGCAAATCCGGTCAACTTTGGGGGAAAACGAGTCAATTTTGGGAGAAATTCGGGCGTTTTGGGGCGAAAATGCGGAAAACTTGAGTGGAAACTGGGAAAATTTGGGATCATTATTGGGCTTTTATACCCCCAAGCCACGCCCCCTTCCTCCCCGCAGCCAATCCGCGCCCACTTCCGGCCAAAGCACCGCCCTACACCCCGCCCACTTCCGGTTACCCCCCCCAAATCACGCCCCCTCCTGCCCCAAACACCAAATCAGCACCCACTTCCGGCCCACGCCCCGCCCACTTCCGTTTACATCGCCTCACCACTCTATCCCCGCCCACTTCCGGTCCATGCCCCGCCCACTAATATTTTCCCCCCAAACCGCGCCTTACACCCCGCCCACAACAGCCAATCCCCGCCGACTTCCGGCCCGCGCCCCGCCCACTTCCGCTCACCGCTCCACCCAGCGCGGCGCATATCCGCCCCAGGTAGTCCAGCAGACGCGCACGGCGCATGCGCGGCTCCGTCCAATCAGGAGCCAGCGCTGCCGCCCGTGCGTATCCATCTAGGGCGGCCCCGTAGTTCTCCTCGAACTGCAGCAGCTGCGCGAGCGGGGATTGGTTGAGGGCGGCGGAAGTCCCGCCCACGCTTCCGGGCCCGCCCCCCC
>JACDJE010001146.1:0-23519 GCA_016647715.1 Pavo muticus
CTCTCCACTTTGTTTGATTTATCCATCTCAATTAGATTGTATTATATTATATTATAGTTAGTAAAATAAGTTTACCTCCCTAGAGGTCTGTTTGTTTTCTTTCCTTTCCTTTTCCCTTCCCCTTCCTCTTTGGGGGGGGAGGCTGGGAAGGGGGCCCTTGGGCCCACTGTCCCTGTCACGGGCATAGACTGGTCCAGGTAACCCCGTGACACATGTTTTACGTGCATCTTGCATGAAAAGACACAGAATGGGATGAAAAATGAGCTGAAAAATCCATTGCACATACATACATAAACCATTGCATCAGAATTAGGTGGTAGGGTAGATACTTGCAGCATCTTCTCTAAGTCTAGGTGTACTGTCAACAAATAAGCATTACGGTAAATGACTTTTTCAAAGTTACGTTTTATTCCCAGGAATTCAATCAGAATTATAAGATTCAGTGCTGTACTCGTTGCCAACCTTGATCCTAAAATGTTACCAAATTTCTTGCTGCCTTTTACTTGGTACTGTATCCTGGAGGCAGTTCTAGGGAAAAGTTCTGGCTCTACCTGTGGTGAACTAACCATTTTCCTCCATCTCTCTTACACTGATAATAGCTCTGTTTTTTCTGTCCTGTCTGCTTATAGATACACATTTGGCAAGCCTGTTCCTGGCCATGTGAGCTTCCGTGTCTGCAGGAAATTTGAATACCCAGCCACTGCTTGCTATGGTGAAGAGGCTAAGGCAGTATGCGATGAATTCTCTGGACAGGTGAATTTTGAGTATTCATCAGGTGGAGTGATAGGAGAAAATGTTGTTTATTGAGCCTGCCTTGTAGGTATAAATTTGCTCTGCTGGAGTGTGTAGAAACATGAGTGTGAAGAGGGGAGTGATTTCATGTATTTTAAGGAAGCCTGAAGAAGGAAAGAAGATTGGGTGCAAGTTGAAATGTGAAAGGTCTGTGTAGTAAGAAAGATGTGCATATAAGCAAGAAAGTGATACAGAAGGAAGAGAGTAAAGAAACAAAAAAGCTCAGTAGATTGGAGGATATAAGGGACTAATAAGATAGAAAAGTTGAGCAGCTAGCTCAGAGGTTGAGGTTGGCTTACACTACAGAAAGCGTGTGGGATCAGAAGCTGTTCTTTGAGGCAAGAAAGGAACAGAAACTGGGGGAGGGGTGATGCAGTTTAAGGAAAGAGGAAAGGAACATGAATTTAGGAGTAGCGGTTAAGACAGAGAGACACCCCACATCCCCTTGACTTTGCTCTACAGAGCAAAACTTTTTGGAGCATGGACAAGGGCACAAGTGCTAACTTAATTGACAGAAACAGAGGTAATAGCAGTTGTGGAAATGAGCCAGGATAATAGAGCAAGCAAAAAAGAGCATGGTTCTTACAGTATGCTATGGCATCATTCCTGCAATTGTCTCTGCTGCTGTTATCCATGCTAAATAGAAATACGAACACTGCAGTATTCCTCTGTTCCAGGTAGCTCCTCCTTTTATTGTAGAGACCTGACTTGGACATGAAGATGCTAATAAGAGATGGCAAGCGTTGGAGATACTTTTCTAGCTGTTTTCTTCTTTATATACATATGATCTTTATGTATGGTTTATGTACCACTCAAACTGCTTGTGCATTTTAAGTCAGCAGCTATATTCTAACATGCCTGTCTTCTGGCAAATATTTCCTGTGTGGCATACACATGAATAATTCCCTGTGCTTCGGTATCAAGAGTTTAGAATTCTGAACTTCATACACACACAAATAAAAATCTAGGTTGCAAGTTCTTTGCTTTGGTGTTCCTGCAGGTACTTCAGAATGCTCAGTGCCAAGTTATTTATAGGTGTTTTCCAGTTTTGATAAAAACAAAGAAGAGAATGACCTATGAACTTATGGGCTTCTCTTCCATTTCAAGGTAGCACACAGTGATGGAATCATTAAGTTGGATAAACATTACAGTACATGAGACTGTAATATTCTTCTTTTTTTTTTTCCTTCCAAAAGACAGACAACCATGGCTGCATTTCTAAACTGGTAAAAACCAAGTTATTCCAGCTCAAGAGAACTGGATATGAGAACAAGCTCCATGTGGATGCTAGGATTGAAGAGGAAGAAACAGGTATGAATAATCTGGGTCAAAAAGCCAGATAATAAGCCCAGCGGAGCAGACTGCCAAGTAAGAGGAAGGAGAAAAGTAGACTCCCAGTTCTGGGATTTTAAAAATTTCCTGCCCAGATCCCAAGAGCATCAACTAAATGGTTGTCCAGCAAAGGAGAGTTGGTCTGGAGTAAAATAAATTCTTGTCAGGGAGATGCAAATCAATCCTTCATGCTTCTTGCAGGAATTGTGTTGACTGGAACAAGCTTCTCTGAGATCACAACTACCATCAGCAAAATTACCTTTGAGAACTCAGATTCCTACTATAAACCTGGAATCCCCTTCTTTGGGCAGGTAGGAAAATAAAAGTGAAGCGTCATGAGCGCTTAACAATCATGCTGATGAATCTCCTGGGTGGATACTTGCCTACCTCTGCAAAGATTCAGTACAGTACAGCTAATGTCTGGGGCTTCCACTACTTTGCAAGTTCTGTAAACCAGAGAATAGCAGCTGAGAGCTGAGAGCCCTTTATTCTTGTGTTTCAAGTTCTGCTTCTCTAGTCTCCTGCTTAATAAGAGGTCTTACTTGATGTTAATGCATGTCAGTCTGTGTCCACTCTTCTGACATGGAGGTGGAGATAAAAAAGATTCAGAAAATCTGCAGCTCTCCTTGGAACATGTAATGTACGTGTAAAATGCAGTGGAAACTTCTCTGTCTCAAGACAGACCCAACATCCTCAGCTTTGTGACATATCAATTTGTACAGGTGGCAGGCACTGCTGTCTTGTATCATTCTGTTTTTACTCCTACAGGTTAAACTTGTGGATGGATCTGGTGCTCCAATTGCCAATGAAACTGTGAGGATTTCTTTACAAGGAGGCCAGGAAATGAACTATACAACAAATGAAGAGGGCAGGGCACTATTTGCCTTGAATACTTCCATGTTGTACTTCGATTCTGTTGGAATTAGAGTGAGTCCTGGGGGCAGAGGAGGTGATGAATTAACCAGCAGGACTTGGGAATGGAAGACTACTTCTGAATTTTCTCCTATAAGTGCAAAAGCGCTTAGCTTCTTGCTCCTGATTGGTTGTGCCAGCCTTGCCATCACTGTGGTGGAAATAGCCATGCAGCAAACTAGGTTGCCATGTGACAATTGCGCTTTACTTGTATTCGATTTATGCTTGGCAATAGCACTATTGGTTTAGAAGAAACATCATGAGAACATATAGTCCATTCTGCTCCAAGATGTCACCAACCCTATCTAGACAGATCTGTATCAAGGATATGTCTAACCTTTTCTTAAAAATATTCTGTGGTGGAGTGCTTCTAGTGCTTCACTGTCTTTTCAGTTAAGTGATTTCCCAAGTGTATCATCTAAGCATCTCTCAGGGTTTAATTTAACTTTCCATATTTCTAAGCTGTTCTCATTCTTTTTTTATTTCTGTTTTTTTTCCTGCCATAAATAGAAAAGCAGTGAAAATTAGTGAATCATTCACAAAAATTCTCTCTCTAGTGTAGAAGTCATTTATTTGGAAACAATAAGTGCTGCTGAAAAATGCAATATGCACATTTTCCAATGTTTCACCCTGGAATAGGGCAGTTTGTCTTATTATTTTAATTATTTGTATTTATTATTATTATTGTTTTAATTATATTGTCTATAATTATATTTTCTTTTCTCCATACAATTCTCTTGCCACAGAATAAACCATTAAAAATTATCCAGAAGTTACCACAATGTGCCTGTGGGGTAAAGAAAAGCTTATTTTCTCTTTAAACAAACTGATAATTAGAGAGGGCAAGATATTAGGGTAAAGAGCCCTTGAGGTGAAACTGATAGTAAGCAAACAACTGAGACAAAATCCAGCTTCACTGGGAGTGAATAATTCTCAATTATTTACTCAGGATACCACTGCCCTGTCTTATATCTTCCAGAGTCATGGTTGTTTTGTTGTTTTGTGTTTGTTTGTTTTTTTCCTAGAATACTGTTTTATTTAAGTACAAAAAAAAAAGTATTTTCATAGAATCATATCATATAATCACAGAATGGCCTGGTTTGAAAAGGACCTCAGAGATCATCTAGCTATGTGCAGGGTCGCCAACCACTAGACCAGGCTGCCCAGAGCCACATCCAGCCTGGCCTTGAATGCCTCCAGGGATGGGGCATCCACAACCTCCTTGGGCAACCTGTTCCAGTGTGACACCACCCTCTGTGTGAAAAACTTCCTTCTAATATCTAACCTATTTTCTCCTTTTCCAGGCAACTCATAAAACACACTCCTACTGCTTTGACCATTCATGGGTTAATCCAAATTATGAAGATGGTTATCTCCACCTAAAGCGCTTTTACTCCCCTAGTAAGAGCTTCCTCAAAATTGAGCCCACATCTGAGACACTAAGCTGTGGCTCCTCAGCTGAGGTCCGGGTTCACTATATCCTTACACCAGAAGCTGTAGGAGAGAAGAAGAAAATCATGTTCTACTACCTGGTAAGCTTGCACTTCCCATACAGTCAGGATGTCACTGGCAATTGTGGAGGAAAGAGGTGGAGTTGGAAACAATAGTTTATGGCAGCAGGCTTTAAACACTTCCCCATCATCCTCCACATGTTCTTTTCCAAGTAAAATGAGTGTAAATGTTTGGAGCAGAAGAGTGAGGATGTCCCATGTGCCCCCTGGGTGGCCACTGGGACTCTGTTACAGAAGGCAGCTGAGCAGGGTGCAATTAGCTCCCTATTGCTCACACACAGAGCTCTCTTGCTTTCCTCTCAGATCGACTCTCCCAGAGGTTTATCTCATGCATAACCTCAAGCACTGCAGGATTTCTCATTCCTTTCAGGTGATAGCCAAGGGAATCATCAAGCAAGCAGGCACCAGCACTCTGGATTTGGACAAGGAAAGTGGTATGTTTCCGTCCCCTCACAAATTGTCTCTGACTTGGGAGATTATGCAACTGTGGCAGACACACAACCTACTTCCATGGAATTCCATGGAATTTTAGCGAGAACCATTGGTGATGGGTGAATGGTTAGACTGGATGATCCTGTGGGTCTTTTCCAACCTTAGTGATTCTATGATTCTATGATTCTATGATTCTATGACTGCAAGGATCCACTTGTCTATGTTGTTGGAAGAGTTTGAACATTCTTTTCTGTTTACTTGGTTTTTGCATAGATTTGCTTTAGCCTTTGTGCCACCTCTCTTTTTATTAACAATGTATTTCTGGGACTCCAGTGCATGTAGGAGACACGGTCTGTTGGTCTGTTTTTAGAAACTGAACTAAAATTCAGCTTGCTTATATAATCAGGCAGTGAGACTTACTTATCTCTGTGAGAACAAATTCATCCCAGTTGGAATCATAGTTTCATTATCATTGGGATGAAGTTCAGCATGAAAGGAAAGCTGGAAATTTGGCTGATCCAAGAGGAGGTTTCCTGTACTTCAACTTTTTGCTCTTGTTTTGTTTGCTAGTCAATGGGGTCTTCATACTACACCTGCCTGTGGAAGCTGACTTTGCTCCTGTGGCCCAAATGCTTGTCTATACTGTTACCCCCAGCAGGGAGGTGATTGCAGATTCAACAAAGTTCAACATAGAAAAATGTTTCAACAATAAGGTAAGTGACCACTTGTTTGATAGAGTAGTTACACTATAGCCTGGCCACATATATATATATTTTAATTTAGCCTGACCAAGCTCATTTATTTAGATTTACTAACACTGAGCAAGCCACCAATCAATTGTCCTAGGTGGTTTCTTTGCCTAAACCCAGTAGGCGCATCTAATACTTACAGTATTTTTCAACTCCTGTACATGTCATCTTGTCATTGTAATTTCTGTTCTATGTAAATGGAGGTAAGCTTTGCTTAATCCTGTCATCTGTAGTGAACAAAGAACTTCAATAGCACTAGTGAGACTGAAAGAGCTGAAAGAGGGCAGAAAAATAAAGTCGCCTGTGAACATGTGGGCCATGATTCTCTTATGGCCCCAAATATTCTTTATGCAGAATAGTAAGGTGATGTAGGGTGAGCAGCCCTAAGTTGCTCAGTAAAACTTAAAAATAATAGAAAGGCCCTGCTAAAGGGCCTTGTCTCACTAAAAGCAAAGCTAAATGAATTCTTGGGATTGGTTTCACTGTAAGACGTTGGATACATGAATTTTATTTGTATTTTAGATGCCACTTTACATGCTGTATTAATATCTGGTCAGACATCAAGTACCAAGTAATATATGTGCTCAGGTATTGCTTTCCTCTCCAAAAGCACCCTGGATACAAAGCTGATGTCAGTCTATCTAGGACAGTCTTTGGGCCATCTCTGTGTTAGTCATTTTTTTCTAGTAGGAAGCTTGCTAGATTCCTTGTTAGGCCATTTCCTTAAGAATACTGTTTTTGCATTCTCAAGGTTGAGACCACCTTGGGGGAGATAGTGAGTGTCAGCAAAAGGCATGCCATGTTCCAGCTGGGACATGAGGGAGACTGGCAGCTAGTGCTGTTTTTTCAGGGAACATGTTTACTCTAAAAATATTTTGATTGCTGTATGTCACAGAAGGGTTTTGTACTGCTGAGAACAGAGAAAATCTATGCAGGCAGTCATGTTACTGCAAAATCATGTGAGATAAAGATGAAAGCAACTTTTGCTATCAGAACTTTGCAGAGCAGAGTTTACTAGGGGGTCACTTGAGTTATGAGTTTGATTCTGGGGAAGCTACACTAATTTGGCTAGCCTCAACAACAAGCTAGTTCTTCAGAACAATTACCAGCCAGTACATGTTACAATACTGCTCCAAGACATCACTGCTTTTTATGTTATGAGAGAATCTGCCAAGCAAGATCATTGCAGGTATGTTGTATTCCCACAGGCAATGTCTGGATGCAGCACAGAAACTCATTCAGAACCAGCTGTCTGAACAGGTCCAGCCACTATGTGAAATTATATCAATGTTCACATTGCCTTAAAACCCCAAAATGCCTTAACAACCATAAACAATTGTGATAATTAAATTGCTAAGAACTTGTAGGGCTCATTCCTCTACCACTTTGAGAAGGAAACCTGCTTATGCAGTAGCACAGGAGGGATGTGTGCGTGTGCAGATGTGTGTGGGATTCATAAGGTTGGGACTGATGCCCTCAACTGGCATCTTGCTAAGTTAGGGCATCCATAACATAATTTTTCCTATGGCTGCAGGTGGGCTTGAGCTTCTCTCCTTCTGAAGGCCTGCCTTCTTCTGACACTCACTTACTGTTCAGAGCCTCACCAAAATCCCTTTGTGCTGTCCGTGCTGTGGACAAGAGTGTTCTCCTCATGAAGCCTGAAGCTGATCTGTCATCCAGCTCGGTAAGTACTTATTCTATGTAGCATCTCAAAGTCTGGTCAGGGCAAGAGCAGCTCAGCAGAAATAGTGAACAAACCTTGTTAGTGCTGACACGGAAATGCTGTCCTGTGCCAGCTTCAGCAGGCAAAAAGCCGAGAACTGAGCAGCAGCTGTTTGTTAGTGGTTTTGCATGACTCTAGGGATGGTAACTGGGAAACCCTCTTAAGGTGGCTGCTTTGCATGTCCAGGAACCAAAAGCTGTCCTGTGTTTAATGTTGATTTTTTAGGTATTCTCTACAGCCATGGATATATTTTCTTTGGAGTACCATCTAGAAGTGTCAGAGGGTTTATTCCTCTTATGCCGAGCAGCAAATGATAATCCCAGAGCAGGTAAAAAGGACAGTAACTGAGCTGGCCACTGTAATTTTTGTTATATTTGAGCCCTAATAACCAGACTAACGTGCTGTTTATAGCAAAAGAGTCAGTATCTCTAAATTCAGATGTCTTTTTAGACTCACAGTTTCCCATTGCACCCACTGCAGGGAGGACCATGGCTGTGTGGATTTGATTGTTATGATGCTTGCATCAAAATTCTTTAGCAGTGTTTTGTGACAGTGGATACTGAAAAATGCAAAATATCTTGGCTTTTTCTGCTCAGGTGTATAGCTTGCTGCCAGTGAAAGAACTGCGTGACTATCGCCATGGTACAGACATGCTCTTGGAGGAGCCCCTAGAAGACTGTGTCCCCTTGAAGAAAATAATTCTGAATGGGATCACCTATTCTCCAGTAGTGGAGATAAATGAAGATGACACTTACAGCATTCTAAAGGTATAGCCCTCTAGTATGGCTGGGGAGTAGAATGGGAGAAGGAATGAGAAAGGATGCCTTCTGTTGCATGATGGAACATAACAAGCTAGGGACTTGTGAATCTCAGTAGTCAAACACTGATTTTTATCCAGAGGCAAGTAAGAGTTATAAGCTTCACCTGTTTTACCAGCTGCATTCCTAACTTGAACTCATCAATCTCAAAGTTCTCTTTTTACGTGAAAAAATTTGAGGTTATCTTGAATTGAGGTCCTAACTCAAGTTAAACAATTCTGTGCTATTACAGTTACCCCAAATAAATCAGTATGTCCTTGAGCAGCATTGTAGTCACAGATGTTTCCTTCCAGAGGGGAGACTTCATATCTAATCCCTGGCTCATCCTGACCCCTAGACTGGAATTGGACTGCAACTAGTATCCTAAAGGCAAGAGATCTATCTTTTAGCTTTTCTGAGCCACACAGGACCAGGACTGAGGGGGTCATCTTGGGCTCCATTCCATAGGCAATACAGTTTTTACTTTTGAGGCAGTAAAGTACGAACAACACATCTGCTTTGTAAACCTCAATAGGAATGAGCACCCACAAACATGTTCTGTTTCTCTCCCATAGCAAATGGGTTTAAAAGTTTTCACAAATTCCAAGGTGAAGAAACCTTGGTATTGCAGCACTGAGAGTTACACGCCTGCAGAAAGTCGCATTACAGCAAGTGGAGGCCTGGCTGTAGCACCTATGTATGCATTGAGGACAAACGGTAAGGGAACTAGGCCTTGCTGTCTCCTCTTTTATGAACTGAGATCCTGTCTGTGTTTTGGGGTGAATACTTAAACAAGAGCTGGGGTTGTGGGCTGAGGTCTTAGAAGGAGTATTGAAGTGGTGGGTCCACAGATGTCAACTTCAGCATGTCTCTGTGGGGCATGTCACTTTTGCTGGGTTGTGAAGGCCTACAGACAAGCTTTCATAACTCATGTCAGGTCTTCAGCTACACAATTTTAACCTAAATATAGAAATGAGTTTGCCCAAAGTAAAGATGTTAAAAATGATTAGTTAGTTAAGAACTTTTAAACTTTATCTGTTTGGGTGGATTTCTGTTTCCATTTGTCAGAGCCAAGCACACAATATCAGAAACAGCTGCTTCCTCTAAGCTACTCACTTTTACTTCATGAAGTGTTGTCCCACACACCGTGAGATTCACTGGAGAAGGGTAGCCCTTGCTAATAAACCCTGAAAATCACTGTTCATGGTACTGGTGCTAACAGCGTAGCTTCTGATTATCAGGTAGACTGCCACTTTCTTAGAGCAAAGCATGATGCTGATGTAGATCTTGTTTGTTTGGAATTAGCAGCCCTAGATTCTAGTAGAATCTATGCAACATCCAGCACTCCTGAAGAGGTGACAGAGACAATCAGAAAGTATTTCCCAGAAACATGGATTTGGAGTTTAGTATCTATAAGGTGAGTGATTTGGGCAGATTCCTTCCTTACTTTTATAATGAAAGGTGTTTTATAAGATGAAAACATGAATCCCGTGTTTTCCAAGCCTTTTCAAATACAAGAGGTCCTTAATTGCTTGCAGAAATCACTTGACAATCCTTTGAGATGGAACTCCCTCTGGCTGTGGTTAGGTTTGTCCAGAGTGTAGTAGTGAATTTGGAAGAAAATGTGGAGTTCCCTATGGTGAATACTGTGACCCCTCATTCACAAAGGCATTACTGTTCAGAAGATCACAGATAATCACTCTTCTGTCCTTTTTCTCTGTCCCTCACCAGCTCTGAGGGAAATGCTGAACTAGATGTGACCATCCCTGACACCATCACTGAATGGAAAGCCAGTGCATTCTGCATGTCCCCAGACTCAGGCTTTGGCCTGTCACCAACAGTGTCCCTCAGAGCCTTCCAGCCTTTCTTTGTAGAGCTCACCCTGCCTTATTCTGTAGTGCGTGGTGAGGCCTTCACGCTGAAAGCCACTGTTTTCAACTACCTGACAGCCTGCATCAGAGTAAGGAAGACTTAAATCCTTCTCCATACCTGTACCTCCTTGTATACTTTTTGCCTACACCTAGCCTTCTTTCTTATCTCTGAGTAGCCTTAGACCCCTCCCTTCCTGAAATTCTTTTGTTATACCTTCAACATGCTTGAAATGCCGGAATACAACTCCAGTTTCCTGCTCCTTTGCTACAGAAGAAGTAGACATTGCTAATTTTTCCTAGCACTCTGTGTTCTCCGTTTCTCTCGAGATCGTTCCTTGATTACACCTCTCTACAAATGGCAGGTCAGTGTGATTCTGGCTCAGTCTACTCAGTTTCTGGCTACTCCAGTGGAAAAGGAGGAAGACTCTCATTGTCTCTGCGAGAACGGGAGGAAAACAGTGGCTTGGCTGGTGAATCCCAAATCTCTAGGTAAAAGTCGAAGAATGCTGAGAACTGCAGGAAGGAATTCTCTGTGCTGTTCTCCCATTTTGGTATCTGAAGTTAGAGCTACAGTTTCCTGGAAAATACTGCAGCTGTGTGTATCATCTGAGGTTATGCGGGAGGTAAAGCCTGGTAGACTCCTAGTGTCCAAGGCCGTGTCTAGCGCTAAAAGAAACATCAAATCTTACAGCCCTTGAGCAACATCTTCTGAAGCTACAGGTATTGCTGGCTGGCAAGGACGTTTTGTCAGCTCCATCCCTCTCAGAGATTAGACGATTGCCTTGTGAGACCCTCACAATTTGCTTTTGCTGTTGTTGCATGTTGTGGTAGCAGTCATGGTGTGCATGCAGAGTAGCAGACTGCTAAACAGCATTGGGACTGGTGAGTCGCACCGCTATGGTGCTCTTAAGTTCTGAATAAAAGCACCAAAACAGAGTCACCTTTCAATGGCAGTGCAGCTCACCTGCTCCAGGATTCATTCTGATACAGATAGCTAAGCTTCCGCGGGAAAGAAGCTGGGCCTCTAGGCTGAAAACTCCCAGAAATGGCAGCAACTCCCGCTGCACGGTGCTGCTAGGCAGGACTGACTGACTTCTTTCCTCCAGGGCTGGTGGAGTTCTTGGTGAGCACTGAGGCCCTGCAGAACCAGCAGCCATGCGGAAACACCATAGTGGAGACCCCTGAGAAAGGGCGGAAGGACACGGTCATCAGGCAGCTGCTGGTGGAGGTATGCGGGCTGCGGGCAGGAGAAGGCTGAAGATGACTCAGAAGCTAGACACGTTTAACAGAGCTCTAGGTGATGAGTACACGGTGTCATTGATACTGTGGTCTTACATTATACTTGGCAGGAATGCATAAAGTCTGCAGGTTAACAGCTGTGCAATGCATCTCCCTCTACTCAGTATTTTAAAACTTCCCCATCCCCTACCCTGAAAGGACTCCTGAAAGGAGTCCAATTTGCCCTTCCCTATATCTGCTTCATGTTACCTCCTATTTCAGTACACCGTCTTTACAGCTTTACCCAGTAGGTTCGCCCGTCAGCACGTGCTGTCTCTCTGCTAGTCGAGTAGCCAAGCAAACTGCCTGTTATGCTGAGTGTTATGTACCTTTGGTCTGGCACCAGGGTGAAGGTGGGGAATTCCAAGTACCTGTGGGAGTTAGATGCCTGAGTAAAAGTCCCCCCCTCCAAACTCTAGATATTATAACAGTCCACGAAAACATGTTAAAATTTTACAGCTTATCTGTTTTCCATGGCTGATACTAGGTGGTATGGAATGAAACATTATGTGGCAGTACTGTATAGTTTATTATAGGAAAATGCTATGTAGACTGTTCCAAAATTAATGCCTCCTGTTTATTTTCATGGAAACTACAACAGGTACAAAAGAACAATAACACAGTCTGATAGAGCAAATGCTCAGCTACAGAATACTATTTTTCAACATAGTCACCACCAGTAGCTATGCGTTTTTGCCAGCGATTAAGTGCATTCAGCACTTATAAAAATCTTGCCTGCATTCCACGCTTGTAAAAATCTTGCTGAAATGTTAGCACAGTGAGGTGGTAGATCCACTGCTTGGTCTCCATAGATGTTTAGCAAGCATCAATGAACGTCAGTGGGTGCGATTTTTTCTGCATGGAGGAATTCAGTTACACACCTTTTCTTTGTATGCACTTCCATGTCAGATGTCATTTTGTCACATTGCTTCTCTGTAGCCATCTGTTGCATGGCAACAGAATATAATGGAATACTGGTGGGAAAATTCAGCCTCTACTGCCATACCACCAACATCCTGACATCGTGGGCCAACATTATAAAACAGGAGGCATTACTTTTGGAGCAGCCCTCACGGATTATTATGCCGAGTGCTGTAACTTGACAGAAGTATGTGATGTTCTTAATTTTTCTCGTAAAACAGCCTAATACTTGCCTGTGTTGCATCAATAGCATCACCAGATATTATAGTGCCCATTTTCCCTTTCTATTCTCAACAGATGTTTTTCCTCAAGTGTCTGCAGCTTATGATCAATAGCACTGCAGATGACTTCTGAGCGGCCCTCTAGAGGTGCTATGAACTTTTGCTAACAAAAGCACTTGCTGTAATGCTGCAGCCCTTCTGTTACAAGGATGCAGGAGCCTCGCTGCATACAGTAGTTACAGGTCACCCACATGAGAGTCCTGCAGTGTTGTTGCTCTCCTTTTCCTGTTCTTCCCAGTAATTTAGGATTATGGCTGTTTTACTTGGATTAATATTTCAGAGTTCTTTCTTTATGTTACAGGGAGTGTTTGTGACTGCCTCTCCTTCTCCAGTTCATTCACTTTTGACTTACTTATTCCTCTGTCCTTGCTAGGCATCCCTCTGTCTATATTTCCTTCTCAATAACTTCTCACTTCTCTTATTTTCTTTCATTCCGCCCAAGCATGAAGGAGTTGAGAAGGAAACTGTTCAGAACTCTGTGCTCTGTTTAAAAGGTAAGGCCCTCGCTCCCTGCCCTCTCCATTTGTTTCTGCGTGGGTGATGAGTGGGACACGCTTGGAGGAAGAAGATAGCGCTGCCGCTACCATTTTCCAGATTGGCTGATATGTTACAAATATCATTTTACAAATGAATATAAGGGGTAATGAGACAAGATGTCATTCTCTGGGTAAATTGCTACATTATTCAAATTTCTTCAAAACTTATTCATGCCAGATGTTGCTGGGTGAGTCTTACATGAAAGGCTAGTGAATGAGTTCTGTAATTCGTAAAACATACAAATGGGGGAGTTTGTGCTTGTACCACTTGCATTTTTTTATTTGAATTCATTTTTCACTATGCGAAATATGGCTTACAACAATTATTTTTAGTATGTTTTAGTAGTACTTGTAGTACTACTAGTTTCACTAAGGACAAGTCCTGGCTGACCAACCTCCTATGGCCTTCTATGATGGCACAACTGCCCAGAAAGGTGTGGTGGATGCCCCGTTCCCGGAGACATTCAAGGTCAGCCTAGACCAGACTCTGAGCGACTTGATAGAGCTGTAGGTGTCCCTGTTGGTTGCAGGGGAGTTGGACTAGATGACCTTTAAAGATCCCTTCCAACTCAGACGCTTGTATGATTCTAGATAATCAGAACAGGACCGTTCACTTGGGACCCAGAGACATCTTTATTTATAGCAAGGGATGAAGGGAAGAGAAAACTTTTCTGATGTTCCACTGAAGCCTCTTCCATTAGGTCTTTCTGATGTTCCACTGAAGGCCCTGCCCCTTCCATTAAGCTTGGGACTGCACTGAAGCTGTTTCATCTTGTTTCTCTCAGGAGAGCCTGTGAAAGAGAGGTTTTCTCTGTTGCTTCCCTCAAATGTGGTACAAGACTCAGGCAGAGCATATTTCTCAGTGCTAGGTGAGTGATCTGCCTGGGAAGGATCTGCTGGGAGAAAGAAATGTGCTGTTTCTGCCCATCTGCATGACTGTGTTGGCCTCCTACCTCTCACACAGATTCTTCTCCTGGTTCCAAGCACACTTCATTCCTGCCTTTCATCTCTTCTGTCTCAAGCGCTTTCCCTTTCATTCTGTTCTTCTTGTTCCTCTTTCTGCATCTCATTCTGTTCAGGTTTCTCTACTAGTGCCCTATCTGTTGACTTATTACCCTCCTTTTTTTTTTCTCTGTTGTTGCTCTGTGTTTCATTCCAGGATCATTATCAATACAGATTTTTCTTCTGCCATCTCCTCCTCCTCCTGTTTTTCTTTAGATCCCTCTGATTTTGGCAGCTAACACTGAATTTCATTAATATCCCTCTTGTATTCCCTGTTCCTTAGGTGACCTCATGGGCACTGCCATGCAGAACCTGCACCAGCTACTCCAGATGCCCTTTGGTTGTGGCGAACAGAACATGGTCCTGTTTGCACCCAACATCTACGTCCTGGACTATCTGAACAAGACAGGACAGCTGAGTGAGGAGGTCAAATCCAAGGCCATCGGGTATTTAGTGAGCGGTGAGTTGAATGTGGCTTTTGCTTCTGCTCTAAACTTTTTCAGAACTTGTCTGGCTTGCTTCTGTCAAATGCTGGCCAGATATGGAAAGACAGCTTGTCTTTCACTCAGATGGTCTCTTCTGTATGCCAGGGGAGCCCTTTCCATGTCTTTTTTCTATCCTCTGTTTCTTAAGCATTAAAGAAAGTACCTAGTCATTTCACCCACTTTTCTCAGCTCCTTAACAGAATTGGAATGCAGTGCACAGATACCAGGTGACCTGCTGCAGTGGCTTGTCCACTGTTGTTAACGTGTCCTGCCTGCCTTCTGAAGAAAGGCAGATACTGCATCTCTTGCAGTACAAGCAGTATACGGAGGTGGGGGTGTATTTGCTAGGATAGGACTAACCTGTTTCTCTGTTTTGCCGTTGCTGATAAAGCTGCTTTTCTCTTCTCCCCTGCATTGCTCAGCGGACGTTCTCTGAATATTGCTTTAACTCGTTGCAGGTTATCAGAGGCAGATGAACTACAAGCACCCAGATGGCTCTTACAGTACCTTTGGACCACGTTATGGCCAAGTGGGGAACACCTGGTGAGATTTCACTGTCATCTGCTCCTCCTCCATGTGCTCTCTTTCTCAGCTACACAGCTATGACAAATACCACCTGATGGTAAATAGGAAATGCAGTTGTAGACCAGTGGGCTTTTCAGAGCTGCTGTGGACCCTGTGCTGCCTCTTCAGTGAGGAAAGAGGCTGCATCAGCCAGTTATGTAGCTGAAGCATCTCCTCCCACCTTGCAGCTATGAGGACTATGATGGACAAGAAAGAAAGACAAAAACAAACTGGGAAAGAAGGGAGAAGGGATTTCACATCCCAGATGAAGAAAGCTGAAGAGTTGCAGTGGTGGCTCTTCTAGAGTAGGATCTGCTGAGAACTGCTGGGAAAGGTATTTTCATATAGGTGGAAAGGATGATAATCCAAAAGCAATGCTGTATGGTTATCTTCCAGAAGTGTTTGTGGCTAAACAACAGACAGTCTGGCAGAAGGGGTGTGTTGCCAGTGTGATTTACTGCAAAGCTCTGAGTTACTCCAGCATATTATTACCATGCATTTTCAGCTTTAGGCAAGGGCAAGAATGGATGATTTCATCACCTTGCCTTTGGTCTCTGAAACAGTACTTGTGCCCTGAGAGTAATTGGCCTCTCTACCTGCCCAGTTTTTTCCCATAACTGCTTTGTAAAAGCTCTTCTAACGTGTTATACTTTATCCACAGTTTTACTCACATTATCTGGGGAATTCTGGGAAACCCCTGAGGCATGGATATCTGGAGAGAGAGTCCTGCCAGCAGACCATGAGCTTCTATGGACTCATTCTTTCTTGTCATTCTGATTATTACTCTCATACAGATGTTGAGCTAATTGGCATGCAGTACTCTATTTTTTTTTTTCCAAAGACATTTGTTTGGATACAGATTAACAATCTTTGTCCTCAAAACTGTAGCCTCAGTGCAACAGGATCGTAGGGTTATATGGGCCAAGAGGCAGAGAAGAAACCAAGGCAAGAAGCAGGTTTTTGGCAGATTCTTTGAGGTGAAGATGTACTTCTTGTCTGAATAACTGACCTACAGATCCCCAGGCCTCTTTTCCTTCTTCCAGACAAGTGACGTGCACAAGTGCTCTGTCACCTGGGATGGATAGCAGGCCTGCACAAGCCCTCTCACTGATCTTTCTCCCTTACAGGCTCACAGCCTTTGTCCTGAAGTGCTTTGCCCAGGCCCGTTCTCACATCTTCATAGATGAAAAGCACATCCAGGATGCTTTGATCTGGCTCAGTCAAAATCAGAAGGAGAATGGCTGCTTCCGCAGTTCTGGGATGCTCCTGAACAATGCCATGAAGGTAGCATGTCTGCCTAGCTGGTTCTTAGTGAGGCTGGCACTTGACTCTAAATCAAATGGGTGCAGCTGAGCTTCTTGAGCACACAGGCCCATGGGGAATTCCCATATCGATGTCAAGAACTAAGGAGCCAGAGGCCGTTTTGCGTGACTGCCATGACAAGAAGGAGAATCAAGGCAAACCATAAACGGCACAATATGAGCAGCAGTGGGGAGGACACGAGCTAAGGGTCTACAATACAGAATAAAGTATACCCAGAAGAACAGTAGAAAAATGAATATGAGAACGTATGTGGAGTAAGCATCTACTTTTATGTTTCCCCGCAGGGTGGAGTGAACGATGAGGTAACGCTGACAGCCTACATCACTATCGCACTGCTGGAGATTCCTCTGCCTGTAACTGTATGTGTCAGCCGAGTCACAGATGGTACTAACCTGCCCCACTAGCCTCCTACAGATAATTAGGCCCCTTTACATTTTGAAAGAAGAAATTCTGTCTGGATGTACTTTCTTTCTTTTCAAGTCCAAGACGGACTGACACTTTTTCTCCACTTTCCTCCCCTGTCCAATGCTGTCTCTTATACAAACATTTTACTTCATCTTCTGCTAAGTTTTTTTCTGGAGTATCTTGCTTTTGCTCATTTTAAGGAGTACTCCATGGATTAATAGTGGGTTAAATAATATTTAAATTTCAGAAATGACCCAGGTAGGTTTTCTACATCCATAAGAAAAACTCCTTTTGTGTCAGAATTGTACGTGTCTGTTAGACGACTTGTATGGGTTTACTGTATTGACGCAGCGCACAATGCAGGGTAAGTCAGGCAGTGAATACTTCCATAGGCAGAAGAATCGGACCTTGCTTCAAACTTTCAATATCCAAAATCATTGAACTGCTGGCAAAAATCATAACATTTGTTGTTTGTATGTAACAAGATATTTCAGAGAAAAGAAAGGTACAAAATAAAGAACGCTCTTTGGTTACTCATATGTCACATAAGGAAGCAGACCTGGAGGGAAAGGAAAACACAGTGGTACAATATATATCAGACAGTGTGGTAGGGCTGTAAAGGGTCCGTGGGTACCATACAGTTCCTGTTGTTCTAAGATGGACTTCAGTATGACGTCTTGCTGCCTGGTCTTAGTGTCTCTATCTCCCCAGCACTCGGTGGTGCGTAATGCTCTGTTCTGCCTGGAAACGGCAGGAAATGGGAAAGAAAACCACGTGTACACCAAGGCACTGCTGGCATATGCCTTTGCCCTGGCAGGGAAGGAGGAGAAGCGGAAGGCGTTCCTTGGCTCACTTGAAAAGGAAGCCGTCAAAAAGGGTGAGCGCTCCTGGTGGGACGTTGCTTTCTTCCAGCCCACAGATCTTACCTCTACCTCTGATAAAATGGCTTTTGTTGGTGGGGAAATGGGAGCATGGAATGGCTTCTGTGGATGGGGAAAGGTGTAGGGAGAGGAAATGCTTGTGCAAAGTGGTTGTGTTTTTGACAGCTCCCTGTGGGTGCCCAGTCCTACCCTTCTGTTCTGAGGGATTCATTCATCTGGAGGCGCCACGCACCATTCCCATTGGTGATGAACAAAAGGGTGGCTCTGCTAGCGCCTCACCTCAGTCCACTCCTCCTGTTGTACCAGGCACTGCTTTAACAAAGTCTTAGCAATGTTTATAGCTGCTCCTTCCTTCCAGCAGACACGCTCAACACAGAACAAAGCTTACCTCGACAATACATCACAGAAGAGACAGAAGCGCTGAGACATAAGATGACCATAATGGG
This sequence comes from Pavo muticus, assembly GCA_016647715.1. Classification (NCBI taxonomy): domain Eukaryota; kingdom Metazoa; phylum Chordata; class Aves; order Galliformes; family Phasianidae; genus Pavo; species Pavo muticus. Next base: position 18,242 of record JACDJE010001146.1, read on the forward strand.
TCATTTCAGAGGTCCTAGCATAAGCACTGAGTCTTCCAGGAAACTGTATCAAGGCTCAGAACCATTCTGGTAAAGTCAGCCTGGATGGTCCGTTTGCCCAAATGTCGTCTAGCAGGGTTGCAAAGGAAGTACCACTTCTCAAAACGGCGCGGCGTGCCAGCCTGGTGCTCTTCTTAGGTCTCTGTCTCCTTTAGATGTCCAAACCTGTAAATGTGTCTGTTAATCTGGAGTTTAGGTGAAAGTGGCATCTAGGCCCAAGAACCTTGGCACTCCTAGACTAGTTGTAAACATGCATAGAGTGTGGGGCTATCTAACCCTTCCCGTTTCATCCTATAGGACAGGTACATGCTGGGGGCTCCATCCTCCCCACTGGCAGCAGGTCAGTAACTCCTTTACAAGAAACTGCTACTAATTCCTTGCCGTCTTCTCTACATGCACCCTGCCTCCTGTGAAGATGGGTCTGTTCACTGGCAGCGGCCTGGGAAAGAGCCAGAGGCTGATCTCCCATTCTACCGCTATAAAGCTCCCTCTGCTGAAGTGGAGATGACAGCCTACGTGCTCCTTGCTCACCTCACCACACAGCCAGCACCTTCGCAGGAGGAGCTGTCGCTTGCATCTCTTATTGCAAAGTGGATCATTGGTCAGCAGAATCCCAATGGAGGCTTCTCCTCCACCCAGGTAAGCAGCAGTTTCCCTCCTGTGACCTCCCATGTCAGTATCAGGAGAGTGCCAGAGACCAAGGTGGGAGCACAGTAAGGTTAAGCCAAGTGGAGACTGTACCCCTGCAGTCTAGCATCTGCCGCAGCTACCAAGCTCCCAAGAGGCCAGAGGCTAGTATGCCAGGTAGCACCACAGGGAATGACTGATGTGTTGATTAATGACCTGGCTTATTTGACCCAGTGGGTGAGAATGCTAGTGACACAAATGACACTGCAGTTTGGAGCTCCCGCCATAGTTTGTGTGTGTATGGAGTTGCTGCTTTTCCCCGAGGAGAACAGGTGAAGGCTGCACAGCGCTTCACAACAGGAAGTTCAGGAATATGTGACTGCTGTGCAGAGGACACGGGAAGAAAATGGAAGCCTGCAAAAGCTGATCTTTCCATCTCAGCTTCTCACTTAAGACCAGAGAAAGTGAAGAATGGAGGAGAGGGTGCCTGCTGACAGCAAAGGGCGGGCTGTGGGAGAACAGGATGTGGAACGGCTAACAGGGCTAATCCAGCCATGGGTGTCGGGACCTGGCTCTTGCAGGACACGGTTGTGGCTCTGCAAGCCCTCTCCCTGTACGGAGTTTCCACCTATGCCAAGAGCGGAGCAGCTTCCAAAGTGACCCTGAGATCTGGAGGGGATTTCCAGCAAGACTTCCACGTGGATCCCTCAAACCGGCTGCTGCTCCAGCACGTGCCCCTGCCCCAGGTGCCAGGGGAGTACAGCATAGAGGTGTCTGGCGAAGGATGCGTCTACCTGCAGGTGAGGGTGGGGGGGGAAGTGTCGTCCTGGGAGGGGAGCCCTTTCTCAGGCAGGAGCCAGGGGGAGGCCAGAAGGGATATAAGGGAGAGGGGGAGGAGTGCAAGGGAAAGCTCCGGGAGAGGCCGGAGAAGAGTAGAGCTGTGTGGAGAACGGAGCGAGAGGGAAAGAGGGAATGAGTGTTGGGGAGCTGTGAGAATGGGGAAGGGGGAGAGCTGGGCAGGCAGATGATGATCTCTTTCACGCGTTGAGCATGCGCACACACAGCTGCTGGCTCTCCCGTAGACAAGCCTGAAGTACAACGTGCAGCCCAAGCAGGAGAGCGCACCCTTCCTGCTGCATGTACACACGAACCCAGAGACATGTGAGGATTCCAAGGCTCACAAGGTCTTTGACATAGGCATAAACGTCAGGTAAGTCTATGTTTGGTTTGAGCCCTCCTGAGTAGCCGAGGGTGCTGGAGAAGGTCGGGTGGTGCAGAGTGAGCCAGTCTGGAAGGGCGGCCCCCTGGAAGGTGGGCTGCAAGCAGCTGGGCTGGGAGGAGAGGCTGTGGAGGCAAGAGATGTCCTGTAGGGGGTAAGCTGTGCGAGGAGCAAAGGGCTGGGCTACTGAGGGGCAGCACAGGTGACTAGGGAAGTGTGATGGGCTGGAGAAGAAGGTGCTGGATTGACAGGAAGTGGTGAGGTGTCAAGTGTTACAGAAAAAGTGGAAGTGCCCCAGCTTTGACGTGATGCGCTCTGAATCTCTGTGGCTTGGTTCCTTAGTTACACGGGTGGGCGCAGTGTCTCCAACATGGTGATTATCGATGTGAAAATGCTGTCGGGATTCATCCCTGCCAAGTCCTCAGTGAGGAAGGTAGGAGCCCGTGTGAATTGTTTGTCTGAGGATATCTGCCCCTTTCATTTTATCACCTGAACCACGTTCAGTTTCTCCTTTATTTTTAAGACATCTTGCAGATGTCTGTGGCTTACTAGGGGGCTGTAGGATTGGCATCATCTTGATCCTGCCATTGTCATCTACACACATGATGTGTGTACAGTACTTTTCCTTTCACACCTGGCTGGAGGCCAGTACTGCGTGATCAATCTGTGTAAAACAGACTATGACTTTTTTTTTCTTTGGACAGGTGATGGGTTATCTCTGAGTTCAGATACTTTGCTGAAAACATTGTCCGTGTGTATCACATTCAAAAGCAATACTGTTTTTTTTTTTCCTTCTGCTGATCTTACCCTGTAGTTTATAGCTTGTCTCGTAATTGATTAAGCCTCCGGTCCCTTTTTGAGATGTTGAGCAAGTGTGTTGCCCTGGAAAAGAGCAGAGATTATAAGATACTGCAGAACCAGCAAGCCTGAAAGAATGTGTTGTCATTGAATCCTCCCGTTGCTGTGTTTGGACCAGTGATCGGTCCCTGCTGGAGCTGCGTAGTACTTAATGTGCCAGGCTGGTGAAGGGAAGACATGGGGACCATTAATGCCTAATGGTGCACCAAGGAGTCAGTTCCACAACGCAGACCTAGTCATTGCAGTCAGTACTCCTAGTGCTTTATCCACAGTGTGTCCCATCCACAGGGCTGTGAAAACGGCACAGGGAGACCACCCTCAATTCAATAACAATTTGGTCTTCTTTCTTCAGCTGGCACACCACCAAGTTATTGAGCGTACAGAGTTCAGCACCAACCATGTCTTAGTGTATCTGGAAAAGGTGAGTCTCCATTTGGGGCTAGAGTGGGACACAAAAACACAAGCCTTGGAGACATTTGGCCACCCAAGGCAAAAGACACGGGTCTCAAAACTGCCTTGGATCTGATAAAAGTAGGAATGAATCTTATACTGACTTTTGCTGACCTCTGAATTTACTGGTATCTTCCTCACAGCCCTCAGCAGGTTTTCCCTCTGGGCCTGCATATGGATCAGCCTACACCTGCCCACCAGACACAAGCTCCCCCAGTGTGGGAAAAGGCCCTGGGTCTGCTGAGGGACACGCTCACACGCACACACTCCCAGCACCCAGGGCACTGCTGGCAGCAAGAGCACTAGTGGCAAGAGTTCAATGAGGAGACAGCAGGAGAGCCCAGGGCAGACACAGAGCAGACACTGAGCCTCCATCACTTCCTTTTCCCAGCTGACCAACGTGACCTTGAGCTTCTCCTTCACGGTGGAGCAGGACATCCCTGTGCAGAGCCTGAAGCCAGCCCAGGTGAAGGTATACGATTACTATGAGACAGGTAAGTGTGGGGCTGAGGGTGTCTCGAGGAGTGACTGTGGGGAGTTGGATTCATGGAGGTGCCTGGGAGCTATGGAAACCCACAGCTGTCCCTGGCACTTGTCCCTCTGCACTCCTGGGCGAGGGACCTCTGACAGCCCTGCTCTCTCTCTTCCCTTCTGTTTTTCAGATGAGTTTGCCATACAGGAGTACAGTGCTCCCTGCACCACAGGTAGGGTACACAGGAACAAATAGCCTATTGCAAATTATTTTGAATGGAAGTCATTTGCAAACCTTAGGTTTCCTCAGCCTACGTATAGCCTCTGAGCTTGTCTTTACCATGCCTACAGCAGGCTTGAGTCATACTGTAGTACGGAGGGGGAAAATAATGCTGGCCACCCCATGTTATATTTCATCTTATCCACTGAGACTGTGAATCCCAATGTTATTGCCTTAAGTCAGACAGAGGCACTTGTCTTTTCCTGTGCATGTTTCACGTTGTAAGAATAAGACTGAAGACTTCCTTGGGACGGAGTACCGTGCTCAGCCTTTGCATATCTACCTTTTTCAAGGCCCCTTTCACCACGCTGCAGATACGGAAGTGCATTGAGGAATTGTCTCCCAGCCACCTCGGTGAAATATTCACATGTCTTCTGTGAATTTCAAGCTTTGCCCTGGGTTATTTTTTCCGATCCTGTGGGAAATCCAGGTGCCAAGAGACAACATTTACTGTGATAGCTCATGCCTCCCCTTCCTTCTCTGTAGCGTGGATATGATGAACATGTCCAGCCATTCCCAATGTGTTATCCTTCTGCAACGTGGCAATTTTAGGTGATGTAGGTTCCCAGATTTTAACAGGGCTTAAGCTCACATGGCACAAAAGGGGCTACCACAGAAGGCAGAGAAGTCATCCGGGGTACTGGGTATTGTTTCACCAGGAATTCTCTCTCACTCTGTCCTTTCCCCACCTCCAGCCGAAGCTGAACAGGGAAATGCCTGAAGAATACATCTGAGCCCTGATGGATCAGCTGACTTGTTTCTGCCGTTAGTAGTCTACCTTAACGAGCCCTCTAAAATGTTACATGTAAGGATACCTCAACACCAAAAACAAAGCAATACAGTACAAATAAATAAAGTCTTGATCCTCCCCACGTGCCTCTGGCCTTATTTTTTGTTAGCATTTCTCATCTCTCTTCTCATCCACATTGTGGCGAAGTGCTCTGAGATTTAGATAGAGCCGTCCATGCCAAGACGGTGTTTGGCAAGTCCTTGGGAATACCAGAAGGTAGACAGCTTTTGGCAGCGAGGAGGCATGTCATCATGCTTGCCAGTTCTCTAGGAGGAATGGGAATTCTGCCTGATCCATTATGCACCATCTCCCTGCCTATAAACGCAGGTGTTTTCTGTGATATAATTAATTGCTGGACATAAGCATCTCTTCATATACCTCCTCTCATTCCACAGTGAAATGGGTTCTATGCAACAGGAGGACAACATAGACTTGTTCAATCTGATTTTTCAGAGAAGACCAGAGAGAAATGGAAGAAAGACCTGTGAAGGAAAGTCTGGTACTGGAGACATCATTATCTGCTGGTTTCCAAGCAGCTGTAGTG
>JACDJE010001148.1:0-16358 GCA_016647715.1 Pavo muticus
TTTTTCCCTTATGTTTCCTTATATTTTCCCTATTTTTCCTTATGTTTCCCTTTCTTTCTTTATTTTCCTTTATTTTCCCTTATTTTTCCCTACATCCATTTTTTCTCCATATTTCCCCCCCCTTTTTCCCTTATATTTCCTTGTTTTTCCTTATTTTTCCCTTATTCTTCCCTTTTTTCTTTATTTTCCCTTATTTTTCCCTACACATTCATTTATCTCCATATTTCCCCCCTTTTTTCCCTTATGTTTCCTTGTTTTTCCTTATTTTTCCTTATTTTTCCCTTTCTTTCTTTATTTTCCTTTATTTTCCCTTATTTTTCCCTACACATTCATTTTTCTCCATATTTCCCCCCTTTTTTCCCTTATGCTTCCTTATTTTTCCTTATTTTTCCCTTTCTTTATTTTCCTTTATTTTCCCTTATTTTTCCCTTCACATTCATTTTTCTCCGTATTTCCCCCTTTTTTCCCTTATGTTTCCTTATATTTTCCTTATGTTTCCTTATTTTTCCCTTTCTTTCTTTATTTTCCTTTATTTTCCCTTATTTTTCCCTACATTCATTTTTCTCCATATCTTCCCCCCTTTTTTTCCTTATGTTTCCTTATATTTTCCCTTAATTTTCCTTATTTTTCCTTTTTCCCTATTTTTTCCTTTATTTTCCCTTATTTTTCCCTACACATTCATTTTTCTCCATATTTTCCCCACTTTTTTCCCTTATGTTTCCTTATTTTCCCTTATGTTTCCCTTTCTTTCTTTATTTTCCTTTATTTTCCCTTATTTTTCCCAACATATTCCTTTTTCTCCATATTTTCCACCCTTTTTCCCTTATGTTTCCTTATTTTTACTTATTTTTCCGTCTTCCTTTATTTTCCTTTATTTTCCCTTATTTTTCCCTACATTCATTTTTCTCCATATTTCCCCCCTTTTTTCCTTATGTTTCCTTATATTTTCCCTTATTTTTCCCTTTCTTTCTTTATTTTCCCTTATTTTTCCCTACTTTCATTTTTCTCCATATTTTCCCCCCTTTTTTCCCTTATATTTTCCTTATGTTTCCTTATTTTTCCCTTTCTTTCTTTATTTTCCTTTATTTTCCCTTATTTTTCCCTACCTTCATTTTTCTCCATATTTCCTCCCCTTTTTCCCTTATGTTTCCTTATTTTTCCTTATTTTTCCTTATTTTTCCCTTTCTTTATTTTCCTTTATTTTCCCTTACTTTTCCCTATATTCATTTTTCTCCATTTTTCCCCCCTTTTTTCCCTTATGTTTCCTTGTTTCCTTATTTTTCCTTATTTTTCCCTCATTTTTCCCTTTATTTCTTTATTTTCCCTTATTTTTCCCTACATATTCCTTTTTCTCCATATTTCCCCCCTTTTTTCCCTTATGTTCCCTTATTTTTCCCCCTTTTGTCCTTATTTTTCCATTATTTTTCCCCTTTTCCCTATTTTTTCCCTTTATTTTTCCTTATTTTTCCATTTTCCCATTTTTTCCTTCTTTTTTTCATTATTTATCCTTTTTTCTTTATCTTTCCTTTTTTCCCCTTATTTATCATTTTTTTCCCTTTTTCCCATATTTTTCCTTACTTTTTTCCTTATTTTCCCTTATTTTTCCTTACGTTTTTCCTTATTTTTTCTTATTTTTCCTTTTTTCCTTATTTTTCTTATTTTTCCTTTTTTTCCCCATATTTTTCCTAATTTTCCCTTTTCTTATTTTTCCTTATGTTTCATTTTTTCCCCTTATTTTTCCATTTTCCCTTATTTTTCCTTCTCTTTTTTCATTATTTATCCTTTTTTTTCTTTATCCTTCCTTTTCTCACCTTATTTTTCCTTATTTTTCCCTTTTTTCCTGATTTTACCTTTAAAAAAAAATTTCCTAGTTTTTCCTTATTTTTCCTTTTTTTTCCATTTTCCTTCATTTTTTTGTTATTTTTCCCTTATTTTTTCTATTTTTTCCTTTTTTTCCCTTATTTTTCCATATTTTTCCTTATTTTTTCCTTATTTTTCTCTTATTTTTCCTCATATTTCCCCTTTTTCCCTTATTTTTCCTTACTTTTCCTTATTTTTCCTTTTTTTCCTTATTTTTCTTATTTTTCCTTTTTTTCCCCACATTTTTCCTAATTTTCCCTTTTCTTATTTTTCTTGTTTCCTTTTTTCCCTTATTTTTCCTTATTTTCCTTATTTTTCCATTTTCCGTTCTTTTTCCTTCTCTTTTTTCATTATTTATCCTTTTTCCTTTATCCTTCATTTTCTCCCCTTATTTTTCCTTAGTTTTTTCCTTTTTCCTTTATTTTTCCTTACTTTTTTCCCTATTTTTCCTTATTTTCCCTTATTTTTCCTTATTTTCCTTATTTTTCCATTTTCCCTTATTTTTCCTTCTCTTTTTTTTCATTATTTATCCTTTTTTTTCTTTATCCTTCCTTTTCTCCCCTTATTTTTCCTTATGTTTCCTTTTTTTCCTGATTTTACCTTTAAAAAAAAATTTCCTAGTTTTTCCTTATTTTTCCTTTTATTTTTTTTCCATTTTCCTTCATTTTTTTGTTATTTTTTCCCTTATTTTTTCTAATTTTTCCTTTTTTCCCCTTATTTTTCCATATTTTTCCATATTTTTCCTTATTTTTCTCTTATTTTTCCTCATATTTCCTTTTTTTCCCTTATTTTTTCTCATTTATTTTTCCCTTTTTCCCTTATTTTTCCTTACTTTTCCTTATTTTTCTTTTTTTTCCTTATTTTTCCTTGTTTCCTTTTTTCCCCTTATTTTTCCTTATTTTCCTTATTTTTCCATTTTCCCTTATTTTTCCTTTTTTCTTTTTTCCCTTATGTTTTCTTATTTTTCCTTTTTTTCCCCTTATTTTCCATATTTTTCCTTATTTTTTCCCTTTCTTTCTTATTTTTCCTCATATTTCCTTTTTTCCCTTATTTTTCCTCATTTATTTTTCCCTTTTTCCCTTATTTTTCCTTTTTTTTCCCTTATATTTCCTTTTTTCCTTATTTTTCCTTTTTTTCCTTTTTTCCCCTGTATTTTTCCTTATTTTTCCTCATTTTTGCCAATTTTCATTTATTTTTTCTTTTTCCTCTTATTTTTCCCTTTTTTTCTTTTCTTTCCTTCCTTATTTTTCCTTATTTTTCCCTTTTTTCCTTATTTTCCCTTTTATTCCCTTCTTTTTTCCTTATTTTTCCATATATTTTCTTTTCTTCCCTTATTTTTCCTTTTTTCCCTTATTTTTCCTTATTTTTTCCTTATTTTTTCTTATTATCCCATTTTTCCTAATTTTCCCCTTTATTCCCTAATTTTTTCCTTATTTTTCCTTATTTTTTCCTTATTTTTCCCCATATTTTATTTTCTTCCCTTATTTTCCTTTTTTCCCCTTTACTTTTCCATTTTTCCCTTATTTTTCCTTATTTTTTTATTTTTCCTTATATTTCCTTATTTTTTCCCTTATTTTTCCTCATTTTTCCCTTTTCCCCTTATTTTCCTCACTTACTCTTTTTCTTCCCTTATTTTTCCTTATATTTTTTCCCTTTTTTCCTTATTTTTCCCCTTTTCCCTTTATTATCCTTATTTTTCTTTTTTTACCTATTTTTCTTTATTTGTCCTTTTTTTCCCCTTATTTTCCCTTATATATTCTTTTTTCTCCATATTTTTCCCCTTTTTCCCCTTATTTTTCCTTTTTTTCCTTATGTTTCCCTATTTTCCCCCTTTTTTCCCCTAATTTTTCCTTTTCCCCCCTATTTTTCCCTCTTTTTAATTTTTCCTTATTTTTCCTTATTTTTCCTTTTTTCCCCCTTACTTTCTTCATTTTTCCATTCTTTTACTTTTCCTTATTTCCCCCTTTTCCCTATTTTTCCCTATTTCTCATTTTTTCCCTTATTTTTCCTTTCTTTCCCTTATTTTTCCGTATTTTTCCTTTTTTCCTTATTTTCCCTTTTCTCCTTTTTCCCCTTATTTTTCCCTTCTTTCTCCTTATTTTTCTTTAGTTCTCCTTATTTTTTCCCTCATTTTTCCCTTTTTCCTTATTTTTTTCCTTATTTTTCTTCCCTTTCCTCATTTTTCCCTTATTTTTCCTCGTTTATCCCATATTTTTCCTTAATTTTCCCTTTCTTCCCTTATTTTTCCCCTTTTCCCCTTAATTTTCCTTGTTTTTCCCATATTCTTCCTTGCTTCTTTTTCCTTTTCCCCTCTTTTCCCATATTTTTTCTCATTTTTCCTTTTTTCCCCTTATTTTTCCCATTNCAGCACCCATCCTTGGCCAACCAGCAGCACCCATCTTCAGCCAAGGACCAGCACCCATCCTTGGCCAACCAGCAGCCATCCCTGGCTACTGACCAGCACCCATCCTGGGTCAACGACCAGCACCCATCCCTGGATAATGAGCAGCACCCATCCTTGGCCAATGAGCAGCACCCATCCTGGGCCTGAGACCAGCACCCATCCTCAGCCAGGAGCCAGCACCCATCCCTGGCTATTGACCAGCACCCATCCTGGATCAACTATGGGCACTCATCCTTGGGCAATGAGCAGCACCCATCCTTGGACAACCAGTAGCACACATCTTCAGCCAAGGACCAGCACCCATCCTTGGCCAACCAGCAGCACCCATCCTGGGCCTGCAACCAGCACCCATCCTGGGTCAACAACCAGCACCCATCCTGGGCCTGCGACCAGCACCCATCCTTGGCCAATGAGCAGCACCCATCCTTGGCCAGCCAGCAGCACCCATCCTTGGCCGACCAGAAGGAGCCGCCATGTTGCTTTGCCCTTATCCGATCCCTTTCCCCCCATGTCCCATCAGCAGCCCACGCTGGTGGGCACCGAACCTTCGGCTACCTGGAGCCCGAAATCGGCTACCGAAACCAAAAGCAGCGTGTGGAGGGGATGGATGAGAAACGGAACAAAAAGGAGTGTAATTCATTAACCCCGAGGCAAAGGAGGTCGCTGATGGAAACATACCAAAGAGTGTAAGGGACCTTCATAATTGGGAGATGATGACGCTTGACCTCCATTTCTAGACCAAACAGCTGTGCCTGCTAACAGCAAAATCGGAATTACCGTTAGAAAGGTGCAAAGGAAAACTGTTTTGTCAAAGGGGNTTTTCCCCACATTTCCTCCTCTTTCCCTTTCAAACAGCATCACGGGGAAGGAGAGAGCATGGCTTCCATTTTCATGGGCAGAACAGGTTCAATGATTCCTCATGAACGTCAAATCATTCCAGTCCAAAAGTTGCCCTCAAGGCCTCGCAAAACTTGGGAGTGATGATTAAAAAAATCAAGAATCCAAAAAAATAATCACAATAATTACAAAAAGAAACAGAAAAACAAAAAAAAAACCACGAAAAGAAGTAAAAATAAAGGAGCACTCGGAACTCAAGTCCAACCCTTGCCTGGCTGTGGGATCGCACTCGGAAGAACCTGAAGGCCTCTGGGCCAGCACCCATCCTTGGCCATCGACCAGCACCCATCCTTGGGCAATGAGCAGCACCCATCCTTGGCCAACCAGCAGCACCCATGCTTGGCCAATGAGCAGCACCCATCTTCGGCCAAAGACCAGCACCCATCCTTGGCTATATACCAGCACCCATCCTAGGGTAATGAGCAGCACCTATCCTTGGCCAACAAGGAGCACCCATTCCTGGTTGACGACCAGCACCCATCCTTGGCCAATGAGCAGCACCCATCTTCAGCCAATGACCAGCACCTATCCTTGGCCAGAGATCAGCACCCATCATCCACCGTTGACCAGCACCCATCCTGGGTCAACAACCAGCACCCATCCTTGGCCAACAACCAGCACCCATCCTGGGCCTGTGACCAGCACCCATCCTGGGCCAGTGACCAGCACCCATCCTGGGCCAGTGATCAGCACCCATCATCCTCCGTTGACCAGCACCCATCTTCAGTCAAGGACCAGCACCCATCCTGGGTCAACAACCAGCACCCATCCTTGGCCAATGAGCAGCACCCATCTTCGGCCAAAGACCAGCACCCAGCCTGGGCCAACGACCAGCACCCATCCTTGGGCAATGACCAGCACCCATCCTTGGCCAATGAGCAGCACCCATCCTGGGGCAACAAGCAGCACCCATTCCTGGTTGACAACCAGCACCCATCCTTGGCCAATGAGCAGCAGCCATCTTCAGCCAATGACCAGCCCCATCCTTGGCCAATGAGCAGCACCCATCCTGGGCCAATGACCAGCCCCATCCTTGCCCAATGAGCAGCACCCATCATTGGCCAAAGATCTTCACCCATCCCTAGCCAGAGACCAGCACCCATGACTGGCAACCAACCAGCACCCATCTTGGGCCAACGACAAGCACCCAATCATGTGCAACGATCAGCACCCATCATTGGCCAATGAGCAGCACCCATCATAAGACAAAGACCAGCACCCATCCTGGGTCAACGACCAGCACCCATCCTTGGCTACTGACCAGCACCCAAACGGCCAGCAACCAGCACCCATCCTTGGACAATGAGCAGCACCCATCATGGGGCAACAACCAGCACCCATCCTTGGCCAATGAGCAGCACCCATCTTCAGCCAAAGACCAGCAACCATCCATGGACAAAGAACAGCACCCATCCTTGGCCAAAAAGCAGCACCCATCCTGGATCAACAACCAGCACCCATCTTTGGCCAAAAACCAGCACCCATCCCAGGTTGGCGACCAGCAGCACCCATCCTTGACCAGAGACCAGCACCCATCTTCAGACAAAGAGCAGCACCCATCCTTGGCCAATGAGCAGCACCCATCTTCAGACAAAGAACAGCAGCCAACCTGGGCCAATGAGCAGCACCCATCCCTGGCTATTGACCAGCACCCAAACTGGGCCAGTGACCAGCATCCTTCCTGGCTACTGACCAGCACCCATCCTGGGTCAACAACCAGCACCCATCCTTGGCCAATGAGCAGCACCCATCTTCAGCCACAGAGCAGCACCCATTCCTGGTTGACAACCAGCACCCATCCTTGCCAATGAGCAGCACCCATCCTTGGCTACTGACCAGCACCCATCCTTGGCCAGTTAGCAGCACCCATCCTTCGGCAATGAGCAGCACCCATCCTGGGTCAACGACCAGCACCCATCCTTGGCCAATCAGCAGCACCCATCCTGGGTCAATGACCACCACCCATCCTGGGTCAATGACCACCACCCATCCTGGGCCTGCGACCAGCACCCATCCTTGACCAATGACCAGCACCCATCTTCAGCCAATGACCAGCACCCATCCTTGGCCAATGAGCAGCACCCATCTTCAGCCAATGACCAGCACCCATTCTTGGCCAATGACCAGCACCCATAACTGGCCAACTACCAGCACCCATCCTGGGTCAACAACCAGCACCCATCCTTGGGCAATGACTAGCAACCATCCTGGGCCAACGACCAGCACCCATCCTGAGTCAGAAAACAGCACCCATCCTTGGCTACTGACCAGCACCCATCCTGGGTCAACTACGGGCACCCATCCTTGGCCAACCAGCAGCACCCATCCTGGGCCTGCAACCAGCACCCATCCTGGGCCTGCGACCAGCACCCATCCTTGGCCAACCAGAGCCATCCCTGGCTACTGACCAGCACCCATTCTGGGTCAACGATCAGCACCCATCCTTGGCCTGCAACCAGCACCCATCTTGGGCCTGCGACCAGCACCCTTCCTTGGCCAATGAGCAGCACCCATCTTCAGCCAACAACCAGAACCCATCCTGGGCCTGCGACCAGCACCCTTCCTTGGCCAATGAGCAGCACCCATCTTCAGCCAACAACCAGCACCCATCCTTGGCCAACCAGCAGCACCCATCCTGGGTCAGCAACCAGCACCCATCCTCAGCCAGTAGCCAGCACCCATCCGGGGTCAACTATGGGCACCCATCCTTGGCCAACCAGCAGCACCCATCCTGAGTCAATGACCAGCACCCATCCTTGGGCAATGAGCAGCACCCATCCTTGGCCAACAAGCAGCACCCATGCTTGGCCAATGAGCAGCACCCATCCCTGGCTACTGACCAGCACCCATCCTGGGTCAACGACCAGCACCCATCCTGGGCCTGCGACCAGCACCCATCCTTGGCCAACCAGTAGCACCCATCTTCAGCCAAGGACCAGCACCCATCCTTGGCCAACTACCAGCACCCATAACTGGTCAACTACTAGCACCCATCATGGGTCAACAACCAGCACCCATCTTTGGGCAATGACTAGCACCCATCCTGGGTCAACAACCAGCACCCATCCTGGGCCTGTGACCAGCACCCATCTTCAGCCAATGACCAGCACCCAGCCATGGCCAATGACCAGCACCCATCCTGGGTCAACTATGGGCACCCATTTTTGGCCAGCCAGCAGCACCCATTCTGGGTCAACGACAAGCACCCATCCTGGGCCTGTGACCAGCACCCATCCTTGGCCAATGAGCAGCACCCATCTCCAGCCAAGGACCAGCACCCATCCTTGGTCAAAGACCAGCACCCATCTTTGGCTACTGACCAGCACCCATCCTTGGCCAATTAGCAGCACCCATCCTGTGTCAACAACCCATCCTGGGCCTGCGACCAGCACCCATCCTTGGCCAATGAGCAGCACCCATCCTGGGCCTGCGACCAGCACCCATCCTTGGCCAATGAGCAGCACCCATCCTGGGCCTGCGACCAGCACCCATCCTTGGCTACTGACCAGCACCCATCATGGGGCAACAACCTGCACCCATCTTCAGCCAACGAGCAGCACCCATGGTTGGCCAATTACCAGCACCCATCCTTGGCTATTGACCAGCACCCATCCTGGGCCTGCGACCAGCACCCATCCTTGGGCAATGAGCAGCACCCATCCTGGGCCTGAGACCAGCACCCATCCTCAGCCAGGAGCCAGCACCCATCCATGGCTATTGACCAGCACCCATCCTGGGTCAACTATTGGCACCCATCCTTGGCCAACCAGCAGCACCCATCCTGGGCCTGTGACCAGCACCCATCCTTGGGAAATGAGCAGCACCCATCCTGGGACAACGACCAGCACCCATCCCTGGCTACTGACCAGCACCCATCCTTGGGCAATGAGAAGCACCCATCTTCAGCCAAGGACCAGCACCCATCCTGGGCCTGCGACCAGCACCCATCCTTGGCCAATGAGCAGCACCCATCTTCAGCCAAGGACCAGCACCCATCCTTGACCAGAGACCAGCACCCATCCTGGGTCAACAAGCAACACGCATCCCTCGCTATTGACCAGCACCCATCTTCAGCCAAGGACCAGCACCCATCCTTGGCTATTGACCAGCACCCATCATTGGCCAATGAGCAGCACCCATCATGAGTCAACAACCAGCACCCATCCTGCGTCAGTAAACAGCACCCATCCTTGGGCAATGAGCAGCACCCATCATGGGGCAACAACCAGCACCCATATTCAACCAAAGAGCAGCACCCATGGTTGGCCAATGACCAGCACCCATCCTTGGCCAAGGACCAGCACCCATCCTGGGTCAACTATGGGCACCCATCTTTGGCCAGCCAGCAGCACCCATCCTGGGTCAACGACAAGCACCCATCCTGGGCCTGCGACCAGCACCCATCCTTGGTCAAAGACCAGCTCCCATCCTGGATCAACAACCAGCACCCATCCTTGGCCAACGAGCAGCACCCATCTTCAGCCAATGAGCAGCACCCATCCTTGGCCAATGAGCAGCACCCATCATGAGGCAACAACCAGCACCCATCCTGGGCCTGCGACCAGCACCCATCCTTGGCCAACCAGCAGCCATCCCTGGCTACTGACCAGCACCCATCCTGGGTCAACGACCAGCACCCATCCCTGGCTAATGACCAGCACCCATCCTTGGCCAATGAGCAGCACCCATCTTCAGCCAAAGACCAGCACCCATCATTGGCCAATGAGCAGCACCCATCCTTGGCCAACAACCAGCACCCATCCTGGGTCAGCAACCAGCACCCATCCTCAGCCAGTAGCCAGCACCCATCCGGGTCAACTATGGGCACCCATCCTTGGCCAACCAGCAGCACCCATCCTGGGCCTGCGACCAGCACCCATCCTTGGGCAATGAGCAGCACCCATCCTGGGTCAGCAACCAGCACCCATCCTGGGCCAACGACCAGCACCCATCCTGAGTCAATGACCAGCACCCATGACTGGTCAACTACCAGCACCCATCCTGAGTCAATGACCAGCACCCATCTTCAGCCAAGGACCAGCACCCACCCTTGGCCAACCAGCAGCACCCATCCTGGGCCTGCGACCAGCACCCTTCCTTGGGCAATGACCAGCACCCATCCTTGGCCAAAGACCAGCACCCATCCTTGGGCTATGAGCAGCACCCATCATGGGTCAACAACCAGCACCCATCCTGGGCCTGTGACCAGCACCCTTCCTTGGCCAACCAGCAGCACCCATCTTCAGCCAAGGACCAGCACCCATAACTGGTCAACTACCAGCACCCATCCTGGGTCAACAACCAGCACCCATCCTGGGTCAGTAAACAGCACCCATCCTTGGGCAATGAGCAGCACCCATCCTGGGCCTGTGACCAGCACCCATCCTNCCCTTATTTTTCCTTATTTTTTCCTTTTCCCCTTATTTTCCCTTATTTTTCCTTTTTCCCCCTTTTTCCCTTATTTTCCCATTTTCCCTCATTGTTCCTTATTTTTCCTTTTTTCCTTATTTCCTTATTTCTCCCATTTTCCCATTTTCTTCCCTTATTTTTCCTTTCTTTCCCTTATTTTTCCGTATTTTTCCTTTTTTTCCTTATTTTTCCTTATCTCCTTTTTTTCCCTTATTTTTCCCTTATTTTTCCTTATTTTTCCTTAGTTCTCCTTATTTTTTTTTCCTCATTTTTTCCTTCCTTTTTTCCCTTATTTTTCCTTTTTTTCCTTATTTTTCTTCCTTTTCCTCATTATCCCTTATTTTTCTTTGTTTATCCCATATTTTTCCTTATTTTCCCTTATTTTTCCTTATTTTTCTTTTTTCCCTTATTTTTCCCCTTTCCCCCCTTATTTTCCTTGTTTTTCCCCTATTTTTCCTTGCTTTTTTCCATATTTTTCCTTGTTTTTCCCCTTTTCCCCTCTTTTCCCATATTTTTTCTCATTTTTCCTTTTTCCCCTCATTTTTCCTTATTTCTCCTTATTTTTTTCCTTATTTCTTCCTTTTCCCCTTATTTTTCCTTATTCCTCCTAATTTTTCTTTTTTTTCCTTATTTTTCCTTTTTCCATTATTTTCCCTTATTTTCCCCAATTTTTTCTTTTTCCCCTTATTTTTCCTTATTTTTCCCTTTTCTCCTTATTTTTCCTTTTTTCCCCTTATTTTTCCTTATTTGTCCTTTTTCTCCTTATTTCTCCTTTTTTTCCTTATTTCTTCCTTTTCCCCTTATTTCCCCTTATTTTTCCTTTCCCCCCCCTTTTCCCTTATTTTCCCATTTTTCCCTTATTGCTCCTTATTTTTCCTTATTTTTTCTTTTTTTCCTTATTTCCCCCATTTTCCCATTTTCTTCCCTTATTTTTCCTTTTGCTTCCCTTGTTTTTCTTCCTTTCCGTTATTTTTCCTTCATTTTTCTTATTATTCCATTTTTTTCCTTTATTTTCCTTACTTTTTTCTCCATTTTCTTTCTTTTATCCTTTTTTTCCTATCTTCCTTTATTTTTTGTTTCCTTTTTTCCCCTAATTTTCCCTTACTTTTCCTTTCTCCCTTTTTTTCCTTATTTTCTCCTTATTTTTCCTCTTTTTCCTATTATTTTCTTAGTTTTCCTTATTTTTCCTCCTTTCCTTTTTTCCCCTTATTTCTCCTTATTCCTTCTTATTTTTTCATATTTTTCCTTATATATTTTTCCCATAGCTTTCCTTTTTTTTTAAATTTTTACCATAATTTACCATAATTTTACCATTTAATACATAAATTTACATTTTTTAACAAAATATTTAAAAATATTTTAAAATTTTTAAAAAAATTATTTAATCATAATTTAAAAAATTAATAATTATTAATAATTATTATTAATTTTTTTTGCCATATTTTTTCCATTTTTCCCTTTTCCCCCAATTTCTCTTTATTTTTCCCTTTTNTTCATCTTCAAGGACCCTTCCAACCCATTTCATCACCCTTGGGCCCTTTCACCTTCAAGGACCCTTCCAACCCCCCCCATCTGATCATCCTTTGCCTCTTTGACCTTCAAGGACCTTTCCAACCCAACCCATTTTATCACCTTCATCTCTTTCACCTTCAAGGACCCTTCCAACACCCCCAATCTGATCATCCTTGGCCTCTTTTACCTTCCAGGACCTTTCCAACCCAACCCGCTTCATCCCCCTTTCACTCTTCCACCTTCAAGGACCCTTCCATCCCACCCCATTCAATCCCATTCGTCTCTTTCACCTTCCAGGACCCTTGCAACTCAACCCGCGGCCCAGCGACCCCGCATCTAATTACATATTCACGCTCATTAGCATAAATTAGCCTCTCACCCATGATACCGTCGGTCCCGTTGGCTGGAGGGGTGCAGGACGAGGCGCTGTAGTGATTGGTGCCGCTGCGGTGGAAGGTGGACATCGGAGGAAGACTGGAATTGATGTCTGCTGAGGAGTGGGACGGGTAGCTCTGCCAAAACAAGGATTAGAATCAACTATCACCCTTCCAGGACCTTGCCATGCCAACCTTCCTATGGTTTACACAGCTTTAAGGACCTTTCCAACTCATTTTATCACCCTATGCCTCTTTAATCTTACAGGACCCGGACAACCCAACCACAAAATGGCTCCATCCCCTTTAAGGCCCTTTCCAAACCAACCCCACGCCTTTATGACCTTCCAGGACCTTCCCAACCCATTTCATCACCCAATGCCTCTTAATCTTTAAGGACCCTTCCAACCTATTCCAACTCTCCTATGCCTCTTTAATCGTTAAGGACCTTTCCAACACAACTCTCCTGACTCCATCACCATTAAGTACCCTTCCAACCCAACCCAACCATCCAACGCCTCTTTAATCTTCCAGGACCTTACCAACCCAACCATTCCATGCTTTACTCATCTTTAAGGACCCTTCCAACCCATTCTATCATCCTATGCCTCTTTAACCTTCCAGGACCCTTCCAACCCAACCACAAAATGGCTCCATCCCCTTTAAGGCCCTTTCCAAACCAACCCAACGTCTTTCTGACCTTCCAGGACCTTCCCTACCCATTTCATCATCCTATGCCTCTTTAATCTTCCAGGACCTTTCCAACCCAACCATCCTGACTCCATCACCTTTAAGGACCCTTCCAACCCAACCCAGCAATCCAATGCCTCTTTAATCTTCCAGGACCTTGCCAACCCAACCATTCCATGCTTTACTCATCTTTAAGGACCCTTCCAATCCATTCTTCATCTTCTAATGGCTTTATAATCTTCCAGGACCTTCCAACCCTACCACAAAATGGCTCCATCCCCTCTAAGGCCCTTTCCAAACCAACCCAATGCCTTTATGACCTTCCAGGACCTTCCCAACCCATTTCATCATCCTATGGCCCTTTAATCTTCCAGGACCCANTCTTTGGCCAGCCAGCAGCACCCATCCTGGGTCAACGACAAGCACCCATCCTGGGCCTGCGACCAGCACCCATCCTTGGTCAAAGACCAGCTCCCATCCTGGATCAACAACCAGCACCCATCCTTGGCCAACGAGCAGCACCCATCTTCAGCCAATGAGCAGCACCCATCCTTGGCCAATGAGCAGCACCCATCATGAGGCAACAACCAGCACCCATCCTGGGCCTGCGACCAGCACCCATCCTTGGCCAACCAGCAGCCATCCCTGGCTACTGACCAGCACCCATCCTGGGTCAACGACCAGCACCCATCCCTGGCTAATGACCAGCACCCATCCTTGGCCAATGAGCAGCACCCATCTTCAGCCAAAGACCAGCACCCATCATTGGCCAATGAGCAGCACCCATCCTTGGCCAACAACCAGCACCCATCCTGGGTCAGCAACCAGCACCCATCCTCAGCCAGTAGCCAGCACCCATCCGGGTCAACTATGGGCACCCATCCTTGGCCAACCAGCAGCACCCATCCTGGGCCTGCGACCAGCACCCATCCTTGGGCAATGAGCAGCACCCATCCTGGGTCAGCAACCAGCACCCATCCTGGGCCAACGACCAGCACCCATCCTGAGTCAATGACCAGCACCCATGACTGGTCAACTACCAGCACCCATCCTGAGTCAATGACCAGCACCCATCTTCAGCCAAGGACCAGCACCCACCCTTGGCCAACCAGCAGCACCCATCCTGGGCCTGCGACCAGCACCCTTCCTTGGGCAATGACCAGCACCCATCCTTGGCCAAAGACCAGCACCCATCCTTGGACTATGAGCAGCACCCATCATGGGTCAACAACCAGCACCCATCCTGGGCCTGTGACCAGCACCCTTCCTTGGCCAACCAGCAGCACCCATCTTCAGCCAAGGACCAGCACCCATAACTGGTCAACTACCAGCACCCATCCTGGGTCAACAACCAGCACCCATCCTGGGTCAGTAAACAGCACCCATCCTTGGGCAATGAGCAGCACCCATCCTGGGCCTGTGACCAGCACCCATCCTTGGCCAACCAGCAGCACCCATCCTGGGCCTGTGACCAGCACCCATCCTTGGCCAACCAGCAGCACCCATCCTGGGTCAACGAGCAGCACCCATCCTGGGCCTGTGACCAGCACCCATCCTTGGCCAATGAGCAGCACCCATCTTCAGCCAAGGACCAGCACCCATCCTTGGGCAACCAGCAGCACCCATCCTGGGTCAGTAAACAGCACCCATCCTCAGCCAGGAGCCAGCACCCATGCTGGGTCAACTATGGGCACCCATCCTTGGCCAGCCAGCAGCACCCATCATGGGGCAACAACCAGCACCCATCCTTGGGCAATGAGCAGCACCCATCATGGGTCAACGACCAGCACCCATATTCAACCAAAGAACAGCACCCATGGTTGGCCAATGACAAGCACCCATCCCTGGCTATTGACCAGCACCCATCCTGGGTCAACTATGGGCACCCATCTTTGGCCAACCAGCAGCACCCATCCTGGGTCAACGACAAGCACCCATCCTGGGCCTGCGACCAGCACCCATCCTTGGCCAACCAGCAGCACCCATCTTCAGCCAAGGACCAGCACCCATCCTGGGTCTACGACCAGCACCCATACTGGGCCTGCGACCAGCACCCATCCTTGGCCAACCAGCAGCACCCATCCTGGGTCAACAACCAGCACCCATCCTGGGTCAATGAGCAGCACCCATCCTGGGTCAACGATCAGCACCCATCCTTGGCCAATGAGCAGCACCCATCTTCAGCCAAGGACCAGCACCCATCTTGGGTCAACAACCAGCACCCATCCTTGGGTAATGACCAGCACCCATCCTCAGCCAGGAGCCAGCACCCATTCTGGGTCAACTATGGGCACCCATCCTTGGCCAACCAGCAGCACCCATCCTGGGCCTGCAACCAGCACCCATCCTGGGTCAACGACCAGCACCCATCTTCAGTCAATGACCAGCACCCAGCCATGGCCAATGACCAGCACCCATCCTGGGTCAACTATGGGCACCCATCCTTGGGCAATGAGCAGCACCCATCATGGGGCAACAACCAGCACCCATCCTTGGGCAATGAGCAGCACCCATCCTGGGTCAACGACCAGCTCCCATCCTGGGTCAGCAACCAGCACCCATCGTGGGCCAAGGACCAGCACCCATCCTTGGGCAACGAGCAGCACCCATCATGGGGCAATGAGCAGCACCCATCCTTGGCCAACCAGTAGCACCCATCTTCAGCCAATGACCAGCACCCATCCTTGGCCTACCAGCAGCACCCATCCTGGCCTGCAACCAGCACCCTTCCTTGGCCAATGAGCAGCACCCATCCTGGACTTGCGACCAGCACCCATCCATGGTCAATGACCAGCACCCATCCTTGGCCAATGAGCAGCACCCATCCCGGGTCAACAACGAGCACCCATCCCTGGCTATTGACCAGCACCCATCCTGGGTCAATGAGCAGCACCCATCCTGGGTCAGTAAACAGCACCCATCCTCAGTCAGGAGCCAGCACCCATCCGGGGTCAACTATGGGCACCCATCCTTGGGCAATGAGCAGCACCCATCCTGGGTCAACAACCAGCACCCATCCTGGGTCAATGAGCAGCACCCATCCTTGGCCAACCAGCAGCACCCATCTTCAGCCAAGGACCAGCACCCATCCTTGGCCAACCAGCAGCCATCCCTGGCTACTGACCAGCACCCATCCTGGGTCAACGACCAGCTCCCATCCCTGGATAATGAGCAGCACCCATCCTTGGCCAATGAGCAGCACCCATCCTGGG
>JACDJE010001150.1:0-23278 GCA_016647715.1 Pavo muticus
TGTCCCGCCATGAGCGGTGGGGAGAAGCCGATATTCAGGGACTGACCTCCCGGCTCGCCCCGCTGTGCCGCCAGCCCGAGCCCTGAGGCTTTGGAGGACATGAGCCCGCTCCTTACCTCGGGGCTGTCCCCATCTCCGCCCGCCCCATGGTGGGACCCAATGGAGCTCAGCTCTGCTGTGATGGAACCCAGACTGTGCCGCCATCACTGCTGCGGGGCCGTGAGTAGTTCGTCCATCGCGGCTGCAGCGAAGGGCCTCCTCCTACCCAGGGCTGTGCTGGGAGCTCGGGGAGAGACTGATGGAGAGGGCTCACATGGGGTTCTGGTGGGGGTCGCGGATGGTGACCGGGGAAACACGATGCTCCTCAACGTGGAGCAGCACTGAGCTCCTGGCCTCAGCCCTCAGCCGCCAGTGTTTTCGGGAGGTGGGGCAGGGCCTTGTCACAGACTGAGCCCCTGCACCCTGCCCCACAGCGCTCGCCATCAGGGATGCCCGGGGCCCCGTGGGGCGGAGGGACCCCCCGGAGCCGCCGTCCTGTGGGGTGGCCGTGCCCTCGGGCCCACCTCTTTTATTGCCAAAGGTCCCTGTCCCCAGCACAGCTGGGTCGGGTCGGGTTTGGGGGAGCCTCGGGCCGGGAGTTTATGACAAAGACAAAGCGGTTGGGTTTGTCAGCTACGCGGACGTGGGCAGAGGAGGCGCGGGGCCGCGGGAAGGGGCCGGGAGCAGCGCTGGGGATAACTGAGCCCCCGGGCTGGGCTGCAATGACAGCGGGTCGAGCCCCCAAGGGGCACCCCTGGCACCGCAGCACCCCTCTTGTGATCCCTCCCTAAGTCTGGACCCCCACCCAGGCCCACGACCCCTCTGCCTGGGGCTAATGTGAAGCTTCTCCCCTCCCCGTGCCCCCTCCTCTCCTTTGCACACGAGGCCCCGGGGCAGTGACTATCCCCAGCCTCGCAGCCACTGTGCCTTACCCTGCGCTGGCTGCTCTGTGGCGAGCCCTCGTGCCCCCAGGTGCCTGCTCCCAGCCAGGGATGGGCAGGGGTCACCCGGGTCCCCCCGGGGCTCACCAGCATCTGGCCAGAGCTGCCACCAGGCATCTGTGCCCATTTTAGGGGCCGAGCACCGGCAGCAGCTGCACCCAAAGCACAGCTGGAAACGCCCAGCGGGGTCTGTATCACGTCCGATTTGTACACGGGCTCCTCGCCCTTTTTTCTATAGTCGAAACGGAACAAGCAATAAAGTGACATTAACACGCAGAGCCTCGTGTCCTTCTCTGGCGGCCCCGATGCGTGGGGCTGGGATGGGGAGCAGGGATGTACCCCACGGGGCTGTGCTGGGTGGGTGGCGTGGGGCTGTGGGAGCGGAGGAGAAGAGCTTTGCTGTTTGCCTGGAGTCCCATTCATTAACAGGGAAGGTGCAGGACGGCAGGGACACGTCCCGCTGCCGTACGTCCCCACCGCCCCACTCCATAGAGATGTGCCCACTGATGGCAAGCGAGACAACGGGCTGCACAGACAAGTGTTTAATACTAAAAATGATTAAAACCATCTTAACAAAATCACCCGAATGCGGCCACCTCCCCATCAAAGGGCTGGCGCAGGTGGCCCCGGCGCACTCAGCCCAGTGAGACCACGCTGTGCTGCCCAGCGAGCCCCCCATGGGGTGGGCATCCAGCACAGCGTGCAGGGCGGCGAGAACACATTTCCAATGCACTCAGCTTTGAGAATTCTGCACGCTGCTTATGCCCAGCGCTGTGCGGCACGAGCTGGGTCCTGGGTGCTCGTGTTGACCCGCGACCGCTCCGTGTGCCCTCCTGCAGGTGGCTGCGCTGCTCGGGGACCCCAAGTCTGCACCGTGCAGTTCTGCACCTGCGCTGAGCCCTTTGCCAGGACACGTGTATGGTACAGGTGAGCACAACTGCTGCTTGTCCATGTGCGCCACTCAGGCCCTGAGCCTCGCTTTGGTCCTCACCGTGGCATGGGTGACAGTGAGCTTCCTGCTTGAACGTGCTCTGTTGCAGACACCAGGTCCGAGCCACCCACGCAGGAAAGGAGAACACTGAGCTCGGTCCTGCTGCATCCTCTGCAGTGCGCCGGTGGGAACTGGAGGTGGCCCCGAGGTCAGTCCTGCTCCGTGCTGATGGGACTGAGGCGTGACAGAGCTCCAGGGATGCCAGTTCATAGGCAAATGCTCCCTCGTGGCTTCTGTATCTGGAGTGCCATGGGGATGAGGGCTTGGTGGTGGGGACAGTGTGATGTGGTGCGGGAGACAGCGGTGTCTCTGCAGGGCTCGGGGTGACTCAAGAGGGGACCCTCACAGCAGGGCTCGGGGCCAGGCACTGCCCAGGCTTCACCAGGCCTGTCCCCACGCAGCCTGTCCTGGGCTCCTCGGGGACTCGGAGGGCTTTGCTGACCTCATGCTGAGCCCTGGGCTGAAAATGTGGCTAAAAGTAGCAGTGTGGGAAGCAGGGGTAGGGGGAAGAGGTGGGAACAGGTAGCGTCTGTTGTGGGAGGGGAGCAGAACAGAAAGCAGCTGTGGGGGGATCAGGGGTGTTCAAAGCCCTCCTCCCCCACAAAGCAGGCAGGGCACACACCTGAAAACGATCCTATGCTGAAGTCTGAAATGAAACCGAAAAAGCAAACCCTGCACCAGAGAGGACGAGCATCTCTGCAAGCAGCAGGCAGCGTTCCCCTCTGTGGGGTGGTAGCGGGGGTGCGATGGGGAACCAACGCAGCCTGAGACATGCAGGAGGAACAGGCCGGGCAGGGATGATGGAGAGTGCGGGGCACACAGCTGGGCAGGAGGGGACCTGCCCTTGAAGTCCACAGCGTCTCCCAAAGGCTCAGCTCTTGGCGCTGAGCGAGACCAAGCAATCCCAAAGTCTGCACCGTTGCGTCCCCAGTCTCTGCCCTGTACAGCCTACAAACCCAAAGAGACACCGACTCACGACGTGAGCTCTCTGCAACCAAGCAAACCAAGCGAAAGGCCAGCGATCCGGCACGGGGTCACCCAAAGCTTCCCTACACAGCAGGGCTCTCCAGCTCTGCTCCAGCACCGCCCGAAGGCCACGGGGACACTCAACGTCCCAGCCTCCACGTGAACCATCCACGGCAATGACCTTCCCAGCTCGCCTGCACCCCCCGGGGGGGGCCCTTCGCAGCACGGCCATGTGGGGTGGGTTGAAGACGTGGCGTTTATTGTTCATTGTGGGCTGGAAGGCGGTGGCGGTGAGGGCTGCCTGCGGAGCCGGTCTCCCACCGCAACACTCTGCGTTACTCACTCAGGGGCTCTCCTCCCTGCTCGGCCCCCTCAGCCCTCCTGGGCCCATTTGAGGAAGGTGGGGATGTCCCTCACGGGCACGTTGCGGGTCAGCGCTTTGACTCGCAGGTTGCGATCGTCCGTCAGCAGAACCACCTCGCGGAGCAGACGGATGGGATCGTCTGCATGGAAAGAACAGAGTGGAGTGAATCCCGGAGCTGTGCTCTCCTACCACGTTGTCCCCACGCGTGCTCTGCGCCCCAAAACTCCGCAGCCCCCCAGTGCTCCTGGCTCCCTGCTGCCCGCTGAGGTTTCCCACCGTGGCTCGGAGACGACAGCTCATTTTGGAGGCCTTCTGCTATCCCCTTGCTCTGGTTTGGGGACAATCTGTGTGCCCTGCCCGTCCTCTGCAGGCGAAACCCCGCTGCCCAAAGCAGGGAAGTGCTCAGCGCTGGGAACAGGAGGTGCCTTCGCCTGACCCAGGCCAGGAAGACAGCCCGCGACCCTGGCTCCAGCAGGAAGCTGGTGCTATTATTCTGGCGATCTCATTATAAGATCTAAAACGAACCTTTCGTTTGAGAAGCTTTTGGAGTAGCCACTGCCACCAAGGCATTTCTGGCTGAGGCTCAGACAGAGCTGAAGGCTGAGAAATAACTGAAGGGATCTTGCCCCCAGATGGATGAGCTGCCCTGCACGCAACACGCCAGGCTGGGGATATGGGAGCCACGCTTACGTGTGTGCGGAGCAGGGGAAGCATATGGGGTATGTGTAAGCAGCTGGGTCCTGTGACCAGAGTACTGTTCCTATGAGCACAGGAAACACAGTGCCTCTGAGCCAGGATTGGAATGGAAAAAACAGAGTTTATGGGAGCCCAACATGGGCCCAGATTGGCCGCGCCAGGAGCGGCAGGCCAAGGGGAAGGGGAGGTTAGCGACGAGCACGGGCTGCCATGGTGGTGTTGGGGCTGAGGATGGTGGGGAGGTGATGGGAGGAAGGGGAGTGTGGGGCAGCCGTGGGGCGGCTGTGGGAGGGCAGGCCTGGGGCCGAGGGCTGATGAAGGCAGGATTGGAAGGTTTTGTGCGGACACTTTAAGAAATGTGTAACAATAAACATCCTCTGCTCCGAGCTGGTGACGCGCCTCCTTGTTACAAACCAGAGGCTGTCAGCTTGTCAGGCCCCATTCGCCATAATCCACATGATTTCAAAATTCAGCATCATTTGCACATAAACATTTGGTGACGGTTTCTCTGTGAATCTGACAAGTTAAGCTGCTAAGAATTCGCGCTGACAAATGTGGGTTGATTTCTTGGGCAGCTGCTGATCTAATTCCCATCCGCACCGCCCTGGCAGCACACTGGGGCTGCCTGGTCCCAGCACAAGCTGCCAGTGCCAGTGGGGCATCAGGAGAAAAAGGCTCCATCCAGGAGGCACCGGGGCTTGCAGAAGGAACCCTTGGCCTTCTGCTGCAGCCATGGCTGTGGCACGCAGTGGCAGGGATGGCCCTGTATGGGCAGAGAGTTGGATCTGCATCTGCTCTTTCCTCTCTGGGAGGATGAAGGGAAAGCAAAAGGCCCTGACACGTGCTTTTATGGCCTCGATGCATACTCTGGGGGACAACAACTACTAACAGTTGTGCTGCCAGCACCACAAAGTGGCTCTGTGTGCATATGGAGGGGTCTTCTTACAGGCTGGGGAGTCCCAGAAGGTGCACCTAGAGGTAAGCATTTGGAAACACAGCAGGACGGGCCACAGCCTGGGGCTGAGTGGGGGCAGGAGGTGACACCTTGGTGCTGAAAGAGGCCAAATGCAGAGGTATGGGCTCCAAGGGCCACAAAAAGAGAAATGAGCAGAGTCTGCGGGCTGCAACAGAGAAGGGACAAAGAGGATGTGAGGATGTTCTACCTTTGTTAGAGGGCATGAAATCCTTGGCCTTGTCGTTGCAATAGTGGAGGCAGCAGGACAGAATCAGGTCGTCATTGTTTCCCTGGAAGAAAGGGGCAATGTTACTTCCAGCAGAAAAAAACCAAAACCCTGCAGCCCCATCACCCTCATTTCTGCACTGCCCTGGAGATGGTGTTGCAGCTCAGCGGAGACCAAGGCTGCTCTGAGCCTGCAAAGGGACCAAAGGGACAGGTCCCTGGGGAAGCTTCCAGCCCTATAGTGTGCACAGGCAGCACTGCTTCAGTGCCTCCATCCTCGCAGGGCTGTGTCCCTTACCTGCTGGCCCGTGGTGTCTTCGCTGCGGAAGGAGATGGACTCCAGCTCATTGCCTCGGCTGGTCAGAGCCCTCAGGCAGTTGTCACGGCCCTCGAACCTCTCCTCCAGGAACTCGATGGACTTCCTGGCTCTCTCCTGCACTTGGCGGGCATAGCCTGCAGCCCGGTGCTCCATCTCCGGGCCCTTGGCCAGGCCGTCCAGCTCGTTTATCACTTCAAACAGGAAGAGGAGGTACAGTTACTAAGGGACAAGGTGCTCTCGTGACCCGCTGCTGAAACGCACGAGTTGCTCTAAAGCCTCAGGGCTGGGACACTGGGAGCTGGCTCAGGAAATCTGGGTTCAGCTGCCGCAGTGTCCCTGCACTCCTGGACTTGGCTGCAGGTCTGGAAAAGCTTTGCTGCCTTCCACCTCTGTGTGTCACCTGGCTCAGCCCTGAGAGCATGGGGACCTCTGCCCTGCAGCACTCAACGAGGGCACCGTGCCCTGTGAAACGCAGACATGAGCCCAACCCGTGCACTTTCACATGTGATTGGGGGGGGGTCAGAAAGCTGACGGGTCCAGGGGATCTGGCTATCATGCCTCCTGATCCGTGCCATGCCGCCCTGCTCTGCTCCTTCTCCCAGCCCCCTGGGCTTGCGTGTGCAAGTGGGGTCATATGCAGAAGCAGGCGGCTCCCGCTCCACCGAGCCCTGGCCCTGTTTTCACACCTGAAGCCGCTGCCCCAGGTGGAGACACTCTCTTCAACAC
Organism: Pavo muticus; assembly: GCA_016647715.1. NCBI lineage: Eukaryota > Metazoa > Chordata > Aves > Galliformes > Phasianidae > Pavo > Pavo muticus. The sequence continues at coordinate 6,223 of JACDJE010001150.1, forward strand.
CTCACCCATCTGGGGCTGATGCAGAGTTTTCACATCTGTCCCGACACATGTTGCTGAAGCCCAGCTCGAGCCTGGGATCAGGCAGATTCCCAGCCCGTTTGGTTTCACTGGAGACTGTCAGGGCTCGGAGCCTCCTGTCCGGCTGCCAAGCAGCAGGCACACAGCCTCAGCAGCCCCCCAGGCCGAGCAGTGCCCAAGGGACGCCGGGAGGAACGCACCCCGCAGTGCACCCGGAGCTGCTCTGCGTGTGCGAGCAAAATGTGGCCAAGGCAGCTCCCAGCGAGGCCGGGCGCGCGACGGTTGTGTCCAGATGTGCACACGAGCATCCTCACATGCGTTCGTGCACAGGGATGCGTGTGCGCAAGGCTGGGCTGGTGTGCACGTGTGTGCGAGGGAGCCTCTGTGCGCACAGTGTGTGTTTTAGCCATGGCTTCATTTCTGAAGATTGTTTCCGAGCTTGGAGCCAAGTCCTGAGTTCAAGTGGGAACTATGCATTCCTTGGGGGTTCGAGGAGAGAGCTCGGGGTCTGAGGCCTCTCCCCAGTGCTGTGAATCACTGCCCAGGGAGCCTGCGTGATCGCTCTGTTCCATGGTGAGACTGGCACTCACTGTCTGGGTATTCAAATTAAAGCTGCATGGAGCTGCCTTGCTCTTCGCTCGCAGGCTGCTCCTCTTGCTACTGCTTTCAGCGACCTGATGCTGCCATTTCTACACAATGCACGGCTGGGTTAGGGGTGGGGGGAGCCTTGCAAGAACGGAACATCAAACAGGAAAAGCTGGTATTCCCTCCCGAAATCCGCCTTCCTGCTTCCAAGCTAAACAGGCTTCAAAGGGGAGGCTTGTTTGTGCTTCTGCACCAGGCCTGGCTTCTCCATGGTGGGGTCAGCCTCAAGGAGCACGGAGCAGGTTAAAGAGCAAGAGAAATAAACGGAATGCGAAGCTGCACGCTTAACCCCTTGCTGCATCCCTGGGATAAGTGGTGAGGAGTGCCCCGTGCTGGGGACAGGGCACAGCTCACACCTGGAACTGGCAATGGGATGTGGCACCATGGCCACTGGCCCCTGGCTTATCCTAGACAGCCCAGCCCTCATTTTGCAGGTTTGGGGCAGCAGCACCTGGCTCGGGGAAGGAAACAGGGCTTCCCGCTCTCCTGCAGCTCATGCTTGTGAGAGCACAGAGGAGGCAGGGCCATGGCTCTAGGGAAGGTGCCAGCATTCCCAGGTGTGAGCACACTCCACAGCCCCCAGGGCTCTGCCGGCTTCCTTCCCTGTGCTTCCATGCAAGGCCCTGCCACAGCCGTGCTGCGGAGCCCCCTGACAGCCCCACTCCCCCTGTCCAGGGGTCCCATCCCCAGCTCTAAGAGTCCTTCCAGAGCCAGACCCTGTAGGAAGGGTGGCTGTTGGATGCTGGCTCTTGGGCCAGCGGAGCAAGGAGTTGAAGAGGAAGCCCAACACCTGCTCAGAGGGCAGGCATGCAGTGTGCTGCAGGGCAGGAGGTCAGCACGAGCGTACGCCTCGCTGCCTGTGCATTGGAGATGCCTGCGGGGCTGCAGCGAGGACGAGGGAAGCCTGAGGCATCTGTGAGGCTCAGCCCCACTCCTACCCTGACCTCTCCTTCTGCCCCTGAGCTCCCCTCCGTGCCAGGTTGGCACCGGGGTGCAGCCGGCCCCAGTGCGGAGGAATGCTACCGCGAGCCCAGCGAGTGATCAAACAATCAGAGCAAAGGCATCTCACCAAATCCTCCCGCCACCCTGGGAGACCACCCAGCAGCACAGCCGTTATCTGCCAGGGTGAGTGTTTACCAATAACGGGAACCAGCTTGCTGTTTTACTGCGAGCTTTATAAGGATAAAAAGAAGGGCTGGGCTTGAGCAGCTCTGAGACGCTGGGACACAGGCCGGCCATTTGCTCAGGCTGCCTAAGCCCCAGCTCTGCTGGGATAAGCTATCTGCTTTGATTGTTTAACAATTCCTCCTCCTTGCTCCTTCCAAAATTCCCTCCAAATCCCATTTAACACCCGTGTGCCTCTCCCAGGCCCTGGCACCCCTAAATGCACCATGGGAAGAGGAGCTCACGGTGGGCAGAAAGCCGGCAGGAAGGGAAAAGCACGGCATGGGGTGAAGGAGCAGCTGGGATGAGACATGGCTCCAACAAGTAAAAGCAACAGGAGGTGCCCAGCAGAGACAGCAAGCGCTGGGACCACACAAAAGGGCATGTGGGCCAGGAGAGTGGGAGCTGGCATGGAGGGAGAGCCTGCACCAAGGGACAGGGAAGCCCATGCTTGGTGCTCGTGCTACTCACCGATCAGGGGCACCACCAGGATGAACTTCCTGCAGTCCAGCAGTGTTATCAAGCTGCTGAGGTGGTCGATGAAGCCATTGGTGTCTGGGACCAGGAAGACAGGTCTTATCTCCAGCTCCATCTGCCTCATTTGACTCTGGTCTTTCAGCACAGCCTGGAGGAGAAGGACACATGATGAGTAAGAAGGACGTCAGCCCTGTGACCCGTGGACATTGGGAGCAAAAGATAAGCCTGGTTGGCACACATGCCTCCTGCAGCAAGGACGGCGTGTACAGGAGGCTGTGTCCATCCCACCTGCACACTGCAAGCACCGACTCTTGTGGGGACACAGTGGGATGGTGAAAACCTCCAGCAGCACCCTCATAGGAGAACACAGCCCTCCCCAAGCCCTGCAGTGGACTGGCTGTACCAGCCTTGAAAGTGGATTTGTTTCAGGTATTGTTCCATTTTATAGGACTGGCAGTTGCCAGGACTATCCACAGCACACTGATACAAAACAGCAGGGAGGAAAGGGGTGGATGAAAACATCTCAAGATGACAAGACCACCAGTGAAAACGAGTCAGCCTGGGACACGAGTCATGCCAACAGCATCCAAACCACGGGACCCCAAGCAGGAGAGGTGTGTGGGGAGGGGACGCTTGGCTGAGCACCTCACTTTCTGTCCCACCAAGTCCTGCACACACCGTGTGTTTTCCAACAACATCCAGCTGGGAAGCCAGGTGGGTTCCAGCCCTGCAAAGTCATAGTGCTGTCCTTGACAGAGCCCCACGCACCCACCGGAGACCAGAGGTGCTCACACACATGGGGAGGGTCTGCAGGGTCCTACCAGAAACCCTCCCTGGCTGTACCTGGACCTTTGCACAACACTATTTGCCAAAATGGAATCAAAAAGCTCATGTGTTACTTTTGATGCTATCGAAGGACTTGGACTCTTCAGTAAGTCACAGGCGTAAAAAACTCAGGATGCTATTCTAGTGCTTCCTCTGCTTAAAAATAGCTTCCCTTGACTCGCTGATGTTTGTTGCCTCTAATAGGAACCGGTCACCCATGGAGCACAGCAGCACTGTATGGAACACATCCACCACGTGAACTCTTGTGAAACAGGGCTTGCACCCGCACGGAAAACCCTAGGGCCAGGAGGGGAACCCAGCTCTGCCCAGCCCTTTCTGCTGACCCCAGCCCTGTTCTGCCCAGCGTTATGGGTGTATCTGACCCCTCTATATGTCATGCCAAAACCTCAGAGGCACCCTGGTACACCGAGCTGCATGGGCCAGCAGTGGCTGTGGAAATAAGTGGTTTTAAACCCATTTGCACGTCTTGTTATCTGGCTTTAAATCAAGACGCCTTGATGCTGCCACCTCCCACAAGGCAGAAACCAGAGCCTTCCCCATGTGCCTCCCACCCACGGGCTCAGAAGGGCACTGAGGGGCAGCTGTGGTGGCACCAGCATCCTGGTACAAGTCTACCATCACAGCCCTGTGCTGGGTGCTGCCTCTGATTGTGCCTTTGCCCAACCCAGGCTGGGGCAATGCTGAGCCAGGAGGGGTTTGATGTCCTGGGTGACACAAGTTAACTGGCGAGGGGACAACAGCGTGGTAAAGGGACAAGATAGATGGCGTCAACCATGGCACAGAGCTGCAAGAAGAGCATCAGTGGGGTTCGGTGGGGCTCCTCCCCAACATTTGGGAGCACAGGGGAGAGATGCACCAGGCCCTGTCATGGCAGGATGGAGAAATGCCCAGTGCAGAACCAGGCTCTGCCATGGGGTGATGGAGAAGAACCCAACGAAGAGACCCGAAGTGACAGAAAGGCAAAGCAAAACCACGCACCACAGCAGGCAGTGACCATCCCAAAGACCAAAGGGGGGCAGCCCTGCATGCTCCCCATCCAGGCTGACCGCGCAGGTGACGCCGGCACCGGGCCCCTCATGTGTGGCACCGTCCCCGCCGGCGTTCGCAGGCCGTACCCGGCTGATTCCTGGCAGCTGTGAGCGACGCCTGTGCCGGCCGTCACGTCCCATTCCGCTCCCCGGGCCGCCCGGTGAGAGAAGGACACAGGATGCGCCGGGAGTGAAAGAGCGAGGTCGGCGGGGAGCGTGCCAAGTCCCCTCGCACAGCTCCGGGCCGCTCGGGGAGCCAGAGGGAAACTCGCCTTTGCAGAGTTCAGAGGCCGGCAGCGAGATTTATTTTTGTTTGTGTGAGTAAAAGGCTGCAGAAGCCTCTGGCCAAGGGGCTTGGGGGGGAGGGGAGTGGCCTGTGATTCATGCAGACTCCGGCTGGCCCCCGGCCAGAGATGAAAGGGAGCCCATGTGCGGGACGGGACGGGGAGCGAGCGCCGCGTTAACCCTTCCGCTGGTTGGTGGGCACGGCTGCTGCCCCCGGCACGGGGATGGGGCTCGGGGTGCAGGATGTTGTGTTATGGCAGCGATTGAGCCGCCCATCCTGCTGTGCCTCAGTTTCCCCTGTGCTGGGAGAGGATATCGGGCTGTGCGGCTCAATGGGAGCGGGTGTGGGAGACCCTCGGTGCAGCCTCACCCCATTCCAAGCTCCACAGGACAGACAGATTTGAGCCTTATCGGAGCTCGGCTCGCTGCACGGCTCTGTGGCCAAGGGACGCCGTGGGGCTGGCACACAGCAAGGCACCCACGGGAGCAGCAGCTCGCTGCTCTTCTCGGCACTACCCAGCTTTCCTTTCTCCTCCCATTGCAGGCACAGAATCACGTCCACCCACAGCCCCCAGCCCGGCTGCGGTTCCCAGGGCAGGGACTCCTCCCGGGAGCTCGGCAGGAGCCGGAGGTGGCTCCCCCGGCTGCCCCAGCTGGTGGCAGCACTGAGATCACACACTCCCGCTCGCACAGTCCCAAATTCCCAGCTCATCCATCAGCTGGAATCACCTGGGGGATTCCCCGGAAGCCGGCTGCCTGGCCGAGGGATTCAAGTGCGAGAAGGGGGCTGCTCCTCGCCACGAACAAACCGCGAGGCCGCATTTCCTACATGCATTTCCTACATGCCACAGCGGACAGATGTCGACTGGGAACGCAGCATGGGCTCTGCACTGGATGCCCAAGCAATGCCAAGCTGCCAGACAGACCAGGAGCCGCAGCCCTGCAGAGCTGGGTATGGGATGGGTCACCTGGGCTGACACCACCGTGCCATGGCTGTCACCACTGTGCCACCGCCTCTGCTGCCCGAGTCGCAACCCCGCAGCGGGGCAACCGGGCGCTGCTGCCCGCTGAGTCCCCGCGCAGTCGGAGGGGACGAGAGGCGAACTTTCCAGGGGCTGAGAACAATGCCTCCTTCGCCTCTCGCTCCAAAGGTTTCCTCCTCCCAAGGTTCGTCCGCAGCAGCGTCTTCCTCAGGAGTGAACGTGCCCCGTGCCTGGTAGCAAGCCGGGGCCGCCGCCGTGGCGGAGCCGCCGTGGGTGGGTGTGCGTCTTCCGCAGCCGGCAGGCACCCGATCCCAGGCAGGTGCGTGTCAGCGCGTGTGCACCCGCAGCATTGTTCCTGCGCCAGGAGGAGAGCGTGAATGGGATGCGGCTATATTTAGCGGGTTACTCACAGCACCGCCACAAAGGAGCGGCTGCATCTTAAGGGGGCGGCCGTTCCGTGGGCTCAGAAGGGACAGGAGCGGGGCTATTTTGGGAAGACATGTCATAATTGGCCGCCCGGTTAAGCTGCTTCTGTAATGCTCAGCAAAACAATAGCAGCATCCAGAGGAAGAGCCTGTTATGTTTCAGGTGGGATGTTTTCAACCGTTCAGGAAACTCGACCGCTCCCAGCGCACAGCAGAGGCACAAAGGACAGGGGACACCGAGCAGTGCGGACCGAGGGCCATGCCAAGCGCGGGGGTGGATGGAGGCACAGGACGTGGCCCCGCTCCACCTGCCTGCCCGGCCTCCCACAGCCACCCTGCAAACCCCGGAGAGGCAGCAAAGGGCTGCCCATTGCAACAAGGGCTGCAAGAGGCTGAGACCTAAAGCCACTCTACCCCATCTCGTCTGCTCAGTGTGATGTTCTGGAGCTGAGCTCTCTCTGCTGGCCCCAGGGGCCACCCCTATTTACTACTCACTCTGCCTGTACCCATATTCCCCCACCAGCTAGAGCAAGCCAAGCGAGGGCAGTGAAGGAAGCACAATAAAGCCTCAATCCGCAGCAATGACCACAGCAATGCCTGTGTTTGGGAGCTACAAGAGGGACAAGTAGGGTTGCCTGGCCAGCACAGAGCCTGGGACAAACAGTGAGATGGCACACACTAGTGGCACAGGTGGGCAGCAAGAGGTGGGGAGCATGGTGAGGGGAAGAAGGCAGTGCCCAAAAACCCACCAGAGAGAAGATGGAGAGAAGCACAGCTCTGCAGGGTGCAGGTGAGGCCACCACACCACGCTCCCTATGGGCACACCAAACCCTGCCAAGGGATGGCACAGGGATGTCAATGGGAAACCTCAGAGATATTAAAACACTTAGAAAGAAAATGAGTAGCCAAGAGATGGAGGCTTCTCCCTGAACCCTGCACTACCGGGCTCAGCAGGAGGCTGTGGGGTGCCTGGGCTCTCTGGGCCATGCCCCCATCAGGGCACATGGATGTACACAGAGAGCTGAGGGTCCTGGTTGTGCTAACACAGGAGCTGCATCTGCTGGACTCCAGTGAATACATGGGGCTGCCGCTCATCCCCGGGGTAATGAAAGGGGGAACTGGAGAGCAGCCAGAGTGAGAATCCCAGAGACGAGCTAGAGCTACAGGATGAAACCTAGAAGGCAGCAGGTCCCAGGAAGCATAAATCCCTCAAGAAAACCAGAGACCCACAGGTCAAGGCAGGGAGATCCGAGGGGTGCGGCACAGGGCCGGCTTCTGCCTGGCCTCCCCATCCCGGCTCTGGGCCGCACACATGTTCTGCTGCGGGCTGTTCCCAGCCAGCCGCAGCCTGGCTGACTTTAGCAAAGCCCCCAAGGACTTTTCTCCTCCACCCAGGCTCCAACTGCACCTCAGCTCTCAGCTGTGCAGCCCCCGAAGCTGCCCACACCCTCATGTTGACCTCTCTCTGCCTGCGAGAGGAGGCTCAGGAGGAAGGGAGGAGCAGGCCAGGGAGAAAGCCCCTGACACATCAGGCAGCCCCCACGCTCCCCGCAGAACGGGCAGCGGCCATCCCGGGGGCCCCGGCGCAGCTGGGCCGGGATCTGCATGCACTGCCCTCCCCGAACATGTGCAGTTCCTGTTTGCTGTGTCTGTACAAGGCGGTGGGAAGTGGGGAATTTACTTACACCTCCCGCTTAACAACCCTGGGAGGCTGGAAGGCTTCAGGCCGCTTTAATTTACAGCCCATCTCTCCAATCTCTCACTCATTCGCTGCTGCTTTCTTCCTTATTGTATTAATGTGACCCAGGTACCTGCCAACAATAATGGACTCGCTTGCGGGGGCGGCCCCTCCCTCCCGGCACAATTTATACCTTTGCCTTGATACAAATTTCTTGAAATTCAAATGCAAAAAAAAATAAAAAAAGAAGAAGAAGAAGATGAAAAAAGGAAAAAAAAAAAGGCGAAATCTGAAAAGGTTGGGGTGGGTTTGGAAAAGTGAAGCGCAGTGGTTCTGGGCCCGGCGCCAATAGCCGGAGGGTACACATGTGTGCGCTCTCCCAGTAGGGCCTTCAGCAGCCCTGTTTTACAACCACCTCGGCACACACTGCAGAGTTCACGCATATGGCCAGACAGATGTGTCTGGCTTACGTTCAAGGCTGGAAAATGAAGAATTATGGAAGTGAAGGGCCCTGGGCATTAGAGAGGGCGGAGGTGAGGGGGAGGGGAGCCAGGGAGAATTTTCCTCTGCTGAGAAATCCTCATCTGGGCCACGAGGCTGGAGGAAGAGGGGCTGCGAGCGGTGAGGCGGCCAGCAGCGTGCATGTCAGCTCGTTCTTAAAGCAACAGAAGGCACTGCTGGGCAGCTGCTCCCCAGCTCGCTTCACAGGCTCCCACTGGGAGATGTGCTAAGATTAGGCCAGGGCCAGCACAGCATCACCTGTATCCCGTCTGTTTGTCCCCATAACGATGGCAACGCTGCGCAAGCAGTGCTCTGGCCGTGGCAGCCATCCGCAGGCTGTTTTTCCTGCTGTTGGCTCCCACATGAACTCTGCCGTTCACGTCCCACCCTCTCCCCAGTCTGCCCGTGCCCTGCTGCATGGGAAAGCCGCCTCCTCACTGAGCCCTGGGGCCACCGAGCTGCTGTCCCAGCCCGGGACAGCCTGCTGCCTGGCACCCGCTGCACTGCAGCCACCAGCAGGAGCTCTGTCAGCACTGCAGGGAGCGCCAGCAGCTCCATGAGAAGCACTGTGCAGCTCCTGGAGACCCAGCGTGTTCAGCCCAGGCTCTGGGAGGGCAGAGCTTACCCTGGGGTGGTTCAGCAATGCAGGTTTGGCTCTGTGCTCTGAAAGCGCAGCTGGGTTTTGCAGTGGGACTAAGGGACATCCCAAGAAATCTTAAACATAGCTGTGTACACCCAGCGCAGCGAGATAGGATCAGCCCAGGCACAAAAGTGAAGCAGCTCCTCAGCTGGAAGTGGTCCCATCCTACCTGAATCTTGTCCTGCCGACGCTGCTGCTCTGCCACCTTCCTGGCCAGCGCTTGCTTCTTGGCTCGGAGTTCCTTGATGTCCATCTCTCCTCCGCTGCCTTCAGCCTCTGAGTCATCTTCAAATGCCTCAATCCTCACATCATCTTCCTTCTTCCAGGAAATGCACAAAGACAAAAACAGGACAGGAGTGATTGTAAGGGATGCTGGCAGAAGGAGCTGCGGTTCTCCTCATCTCAGCACACAAATCCCCACCCGGCACAGTCTGTCCCACGCTGATGGGAGTCTATTCCTAAACCTTTAAAAGAAGCAAGCAACACAAATACATGCCATACATGCAGGAAGGTGAGACGCAATGGAATGAAGCAGGGATGCCAGACACAAGGCAGGGCAGGGGCAGCCCTTTTAAAGCTCTGTTCTATAAGCAAACTGCCTGGTGTTGGAAAACTCTTCCCACGGCCCTGGGTGAGTCACTGATGCTTTACAGGCTTCAGCTCTGCAAGGTGGGGAGCACGGTATTTAGGGAAATACTGCTTTGCCTGGCACATCCCTGTGAGAGGAGGCTGTCAGTCCCCACCTGCCTGCCCTGCAGCTGTGAAGCTGCTGCCGCGCTTGAGGGCAGACACACAGACAGGTCTTGTCTGAGATGATCCCTAAAAAGGATAAGAGAGCACCGCTACCCAGAGCAGGCTGCCACGTGTGAGCAAGGACCCTCAGTCATCATTTCGGCAATCCCAGCACCGCTCAGTTGCATGCTCAGTCCTTCCACCCAGAGCCACGCACACGCCCGGCCACAGAACCAAGTCCTCCTCTCTGCTTGTGACTTCTGAGCCCTGGGAAGGAGGAAGAAGGAGCTCTCGGGCTCACTTCCCTCTCTGGGACAGCCTGGACCACAGAGGACGGGGGATGCTGTGAGGCACGTCGGGCGCAGATCTGCTGTGGTTTTTCGGGTCGGGCCCTGCTTGCCCGGGCTCAGGGCTGGTCACACTGGCAAGCTGGGAGCTGCCTTGTGCTCAGACCCCAAGGAGGAAGCTCCAGGGTTGCGCAAGGAGAGCACGGAGAGGTTCCCACAACCACATGGAGGCCGTGGTTATGGAGCAGAAACAGGAGCGCACAGCCCTGCAACAGAGAGCAGTGTCCCTGTCACCTGGGTGGGACCTGAAGACCCCAAATATTAAATGGGCTGCAGTGTCAGCGTGAAAACCTCCTGAGCAGCCTCCAGAGGAGGACAGGGGTCTGGGACTCCAGGTGCCCCTTTACTTGTGAGAACATCTAAAATTCATGCCCTGCTCAGCCCCAGCCATCAGCTGGGAGTGAAGAGGAGGGTCCCCACGGCTGTCAGCCCCATGGGGCAAGGGGGACAAGCATCACAGGCCACCCAGTGCTGGCAGAGGGGAGGCACCGGGCGATTCCCTCAGCACTGGGAGGGGACTGAGAGTTGGGTGGCTCTGCCCCACACTGCTGTTTCCTCGGCCTTTCAAACTGCAAGATGAAACACAAGAAAAGAGTCAACCTGCAGAGCGGCTGGCAGGGCCCTTAAACACACACATGGAGCCTGGAGCGAAGCAAGGCCTACAGGAACAAGCAAGGGCAGAAAAACAAGAGCTGAATTCCTTAATCACATCAGGATGTGAGAGGCAGGGGAGGGACGGGGCGCCAATGTCAGCTCTTCCTGTACGTGTGCTGGAGGCTGGAGCCCGGGCCTCTGCTGCAAGCAGCTCCACGGCTCTCAACTTGATCCTGAGGCTGAACCCTGACGCTCCCTCGCCCACCTCCCCTCCTGGGAGGGGCGTTCAGGCCGGGCCCCCCCTGCACGCAGTACCAAGCAGCATCTGGAACTCATAGCAGCACGGAAGGCAGAGGCGCAGGGCCCGGGCTGGCAGCAAAGGGCACAAGCAAAGCACGCTCGAGGGCCATGCACTATTTGCTCCCCCCCGATTCTCCCCATAAAATGCACATGCAGCTATAAATAGTGGGAGCTGTGGGGCAGGCAGAGGCTGGGCCCCACTGGGGTGATTCTTCCTTCACCGAGGCGCGCTCTTCCCGCACGGTACCTGATCTTCCAGTTGTTTTCCCTCTTGGCTTCCCATTTCCTTTCCCATGGCGTCTGGGACGGGTGCCACTGACACATATTTTCCACCCTTGAATGCCAGCAAAGGCTCTTCTTGTCCACAAAGAGCTTCCAGGAAATACTTCAGAACTGTGACCCTCTTGCAGTCGGCTGCAATAACCTGCGGGGTGAGGGCGAGGGGGTTGGGGAGAGGGAAAGGAAAACAAAGTCAGTGCAAAGGGGAGGCAGCAGGCAGAGGGGAGCATGGGGCCGGAGGGCCCTGCAGCACATGGAGGGCACCGCCTTGTTTGCGGTCCCCTTTGCTTTATAGATGGGGATGGAAGGGATTTGCCCAGCGTCCCCAGGGAGGGATGAATGATGCAGTCAGTCCTTACCATTCTGTTTTGGCTCAAACGCCAGCACCCCCCTCGCTGAAAGCAGGAGGGAGGGATGCAGGTGTGGGGCAGGCGGGCAGGGGCACGAACACCAGCTCCATCCCAACCCCATCCTGCAGGCTGGCCCCACAGGCCGTTAGGCGAGCCCTTGTCAGGGAGGCTGGGATGGATCTGGCCAGAAGGAAACTCAATAGCTCAGGTAATTATCCATTTATGAGGCTCTCAAATGGAGTTTCCAGAGCACAGGAGCACGGTGCCTCCATGGCCTTTGCCTGTGCCTCCACCATGACCCTCCTCATCCCCCATCGCCGTGGGGCTCCGCACCTGCAGTCTGCTCCTCCGGTGCTTCCTGCTGCCTGCAGTCAGCCATGGGGAAGCAAATGGAGCCTGGAAGTGTCACCCACTCTGCAAAATTCACATTCATGCCTGAGAACCTCCTGCTGCAGTTCCCACCCAGGGCAAAGCAGGCTCCAGACCCTCCATCCCCAGCATCCCCACCGACTTCTAGGAGGAGCAGACCCCATCCTTGGGACACACAGCAGGGCACTGCCAACCCCAGGTCACCCCATGCTGGGTGGGGACGGGACAGAGATGGGGGCAGGCAGGGGCTGGCAGCGTCCTGCAGCACAGCACCATGCTGCCGTGAGAGGAAACTTCTGCTCTTCCACAATGCTGCCAGTTTCCTCTCCACGAGCTAATTTTAACCACCGCGTCGCTGCCGTGCGTGTCAAAGACCTGACCCTGCTCTGACCTGCAACCTCCCACCCCAGCTACTGCCCACACGAGGCATGCTTGGGGTGGGCAGCAGAGCCACGATGCTTGGAGCTGCACCACGCCTACCCCTAAAAAGGGTGCCCTACAGGACAGAGCAGAAGACAAGGTGAGGTGAGAATGGGACTGTACCCTCTGTGCTGCGTCCAGCCTGGAGTGAGCCCAGCAAGTATCACAGAAGGAACGTTTCCATCCTCCTGGCACTCCTGTAGGAATGATTCTGCCACAGGGAAAGTCCAAAGGGAAGAGAAAAGAATGGCTGTCATGGGAAACACCCCCTGTGAAAGCTGCTGGCTGCAGCGGCCCCAGGGGAAGTGGTGGAAACCTCAGGGCAAGGTTCACCCTCAGCCGGATGGTAACTGCACGCAGGGAGCGGCCTGACTCAGCCAGGGCAGCTCCAGCCTGGGGTTTTCCAGCCCTGGTGACTGCAGTTCCCTCATGCCAAAAGTGCTGGGAGCATCCCTGCCCACATGGGTACGGCCACAGAGACCCACCTGTGAGCATATGTGCACAGTGGGGCAGGGAAAGGGATGCAGGAGAGGCTGACTGCTCCCAAAATAAAAGTCAATGCATTTAGCTTACGACCCACGAGATTTTCACGTAAGCTCCCGATGTCCTGCCAAGCCGGTGCAGCCAGATGCTCCAACTCAGCTCATCTGCTAAGGGAGCAAAGAACCCAACTAAAGGCCCATGACATAATGCCACAGCAACTTGTCTCATGAACACATTTTTCCAGCCCACATGAATGAAAAACAGGCACCGAGCGAACGCTCCACACATCCCCATCACGTGTGCGCCGGGACCGTGCCAGAGCCCCGGAGCTGCCTGCCTGAAGCCAGGCTGGGGTGCTGGGAAAGGAGCGACCCACCAGTGGCAGCCAATGGCAGAGCGTGACATGCCACCAGCTTCCCGTTTCGGTGTGGAAACGTGAGTGCCACGTTCCCAAAGCCACGGGGATGGTCATGGGGTGCACGGCTTAGCTCCATGCTAACTTAGGGGAGAGCTCAGCAGAGCCGCCAGGAGCTGTGCGCGCTCTCCCAAAGCCGAATCTGAAATGGAACGGTGCTGATGCATTCGGTGATGCTGCCGTGACACCCCGGCCCCATGCACCCTTCCCCCTGCGAGTGTGCAGCCAGCCAGCAGGAACCGAAAGCCTGGCTCCGCGTCGCCGCCGGGTATAAAAATAGGGCTGACACGCACGCAGCAGCTCTCAAAGGAAAACCAAAACCGAGAACTGCTGAAGCGGGCCGGTGCCCTCCGACGTGACCCGGGTCGGTTCCCCTGCGGTGCCTCTCGGGGCCGCGTGGGACCTGGGGCTGCGGTGGTGCTGGGTGCCAGCGCTGTGTCACCCGGCTGTGCCCGGAGGTGCGAGGTTTCTAATCTGACCCCAGATCAGACATGCTAACCGCAGGCTGGTGGCACGCCGAGACGGCTCGTTAGTGCTGCCAGCTCCTGGCTCACCCATTAACGTCCCCAGTCATTGGGCAGGACGCAGCAGGACGCACATTAACACGCTAACTGCCCGTGCAGACCCACCGGGCTGCTGTGTTTGAATGCTCTCAGGACCCTAGGCTTGCAGTGCCTCCAGGTGAAGCTGAGATCAGAGTCCCCTGGAAGACTGGGTCTGGGGGGACACACGCACCTGGGGTGCCACAGAGCAGCCCCGCTTCCGCTGGGGGTCAGAGGCTCAGCATCTCCCCGCAGCCAGGCGAATCGCTGCCTTCAATTGGCTTTTACAACTTGTTAATTTTACACAGCGTCCTAAAGAGCAAATAACTGTGAGGCAGGAATGCAGCTCCTTCAGCTGCATTCAGCCCGAGGAGCTGTGGCAGCCAGGCCAGCTGCTTGGGGACCGCAAGGACTCGGACTGTGGAGGGCTGCTCTCATCGTGTGCTCACTGCGGGGTGCAGAGCTTTGCTTGGTGAAAGCCTGGACTCGGCATGCACAGGAGGCAGTGGTGCTGCAGAAGGGTTTGCTCAGAGCTGCTGCTGCTACTCAGCATTCCTGTGTACAGGGGGGGGAAGGGGAGACACCAGCATGTCCCAGCAGTCAGAAGGAGAAAAGGACAGGAGAAGGTTGAGTCATAGCACAGAGAGGTCCCAGATTCAGAGATGGGAATGGGACAGGACCAGGAGGACAGAGCCAAACCTGTGATCCAGCACAGGGATAACACTGAATTTTGACACACTGACTTAAGCACAGCTTAGTTAGAGTGAAGTGGATGATCTACGTCCAAACCAAACAAGCCCCAAACAACCTAAACCATGCAGTGTATAACAGCCCACGTGAAACATCTGCACCGACCCTATGAGCACCACAGGGCTGAATGCCTCCTGGTACCTCACGGACCAGCCTGGGGCATGCAGGCAGCAAAGCGAGCAGCAGGAAAGCAAAGAGAAACGGTGGCTTTGCACCACCCCCGACGGGTTTGCACAAAAGCTGGGCTGGGTGTAACCCTGGTGTACCCCAGCTCTGCCTCCGGGCTCGCTGTGCTGCCAGGATGTGGCCCCACACTCAAGTCACAGGGGTTTGGCCACCTGGGTAGGACCAAAGCACTGTCACAGCCGGGCAGCAACACTCACAGCTGGGTTGCACCCTGGTTTCTGCAGCTGAGGGCTTTCAGCCACAGCTGCTCTCGGCTGATTTCGGCTGACCCCGCAGGCAGGCTGGGAGCATACGTGCTCCCAACAGCCTCTCTGCCAAGGGCAGGAACACGGGGCATGCCCACCAGGAGCATCCAGAGCTGCCAGGGCCAGCTCTCTCTCCCTGACTGGCACCTAGTGGCTGTGGGGCAGGAATACAGATGGAGTTTTCACTCATCTAGGCCAGGAGAAAATTAGAAGCCCAAAATGGAGAAGCCACACCGCTGCAGGGTCTGCACCCTCAAACCCTTCGTGCCGTGGCACAGCCTGGCAGTGCCCTACAAAACATCTCACGGCTCCTGCAGACCCCAAACAGAGCCAGCTCCTTCCCCTCATAGGTCACACCTTGCCGTGGGGTTGGGGAAAGGTGTGCATCCCAAAACGCACCCGAGAGTACTGCAGGATGCCTTGTGACCACAGCAGCTCCTGCTGGAAAAGTCAGAGCTCCACAGCCCTGGAAAGTTTCTGATGGGTTCAAAGCTTTCGGCTTTTGCTGACGTTTGGAAGATGCCCTGATGTGCTCACTTGTTAGCACGACGCCTCTGGGAAAAGCCTGCAGGGATTTCCATGGGGGAAAACGCTCACATCCCCTCCTCTAAGCCAAGTGCCCCAGTGCCACAGTGCCTCACGCTGCTCTGCGTGGTGCTGGGAACTCCCACGGCTGGGGGGAGCACTTGGGGCATTCCTGCTCTCTGGGGTCTTTGAGCACAGAAGAACTGCAAAATCACAGCTTCCCACCAGGCAGATGAAAACACCAAGCAGGGAGAACACCAAGCCCTGTGCATCTGCCCCCAGACCACGATCCCACGCTAAGGGAGGAGGAAGGCACGATCCCTATCACACTGAAGCCAGTGTGGCACCAACTCGGGCCACGGACTGAACTCCCTGCTGCAAGCTTCCAGTCTTTTCCTTTTCAGGGACTGGGGGAATTTATTTCCTCTGCCATTTCGGAGGATGCCTGCCTTTGCCAGAGATTGTTTTGCAGAGTTAAGAGAGATAAGAAAGTGGTTAGCAGGCGCTTCGGTGGAGGAAGGGAGGATTGCTTAGTAAGGGAAAGGGGACTGCTCCGAGCTGCTGGTGGCCATACCCATGCATGGGCTGCGGGAGGGGAGCTGCCAAGAGCTCCCTGCTCCACAAAGCTCCGAGGATGCTGCCCTCCAGCCCTCACCCAGCACCTGGGCAGCACCCAGCGTGCACCATGCAAAACCAATACCTGCCTTCAGCGGCACGGAGAGGGGGGAGGGAAGCGTGGAAGGTTCTGCCTCGCCCTGGCAGCGCGACGGCGAAGCCCTTTCTGGGAGTTTGCACAGCTTATACATTCTCCATGCAGTTCCTGGACGCCTTCCATGGCAGATGAGAGTTTTATGTCGAATTTTAAGTTTGACCACAAATATTTAAACTTCCTTGGACCACAAATGCTGTATCTTCTTTGTGGTTGAGTTGGCACTGACGGAGTATTTACAGATCCCTGGATGTCTGTCTGTCATTTAAATATCTCACGGAGGTGCCAAAGGCTGCAGAAGTGGAGGGGGCTCTCAGGCAGCCCCCCCCAGATCCGTTCCCCCTGGCCCCCAGGCTCAGCAGAGCTCTACAGGGCACAGCCTGAGCCGTCCCATACTCGCACTCCATTAAGTTTGCTTTTCAGAGAATGTCATCTGAGATCCCACTGCAGCTTCCCCAGCTCCTCGCCCTGCTTGATATTTGAACTGGGATGAAAGCCTTTGGAATTTTCTCCTCTTCTTTTAGGAAACTCGGGATTTCTGAGGCTGCAGGAGGACTGTTTGAACAAGAACCGCTAAACCCCCCCCCAGGCTGCCCCGCTCCCACCTGGCTGCTGGGGTTTCACTTCCTCCAACACGAGTGGTTCTCAGAGGGTCACAGTCCGGAGCTGCTGAACTGGGATTCCACTGTAGGGAAACTGGCCGGGGTGGGCAGTCTCGGTGGTAGGAACACAGGAGAAACACAACAAAAGGAACACCACAAAGGTTCCTCCTAAGCACCCCGTGCCAAAGGAGCTCAGAGCCGCCCTTTTGCTGTGCTGGATGAGGAGCTGAGGATGCCTAAGCACACATCCTGAACTCTGCATTAACATGAGCACGCCTGGATGCAGGCCCCACGTTGTTCTACTCTACCAGGTTGTGCGTGCTTCATTCCTTCAGCCTTTTTAAGCCTAGGACACAATTCGGATGCTCCGCCCACTGATTTTAGGAGAACTTTTGAACATGAGAAATGTGCTCCTGCAACGCTGCCCCCATCACCATTGCCATCCTCAGGAACCCAGGGCAGGACCACCAGCAGCGCTGCTCACATCACAGGGCGCAGCACTCCAGCCGCCCTGCATG